>CM060260.1:31355378-31717878 GCA_030684275.1 Acipenser oxyrinchus oxyrinchus
CACGCTATTAAGGGATACAAGAACTAACTGGTATAAAAGGTACAGTAGGAGGTGTGCCCAGGGAGCAGTGAAGTAGGGTGGTGGCACTATTTTAAAATCTATCAATGACTGGTTGGTAATTGAATGCACATAAAATAAACATTAATTAATAGTACATTCTAAAATTAAAAAACAAACAAACTATACTCTCGAACACAGGACCATTTGAGTCAAGCCTAATAGCCTTGTCACCACTCAGCAACGCCAGTAGCCAGAGCAGGGTCTTGAGTACTGCTCTGCTTGTAAGTGTGTCTATTCACAGCAGTGCCAAAACCGCTTGTCCCTCTGTTATCCTTTGCTGCGCTTCACGTGGACACAGTCAGTTTTTTGTGTACTTGTGTGTAGTTCAAGTGTACATTTTGCTAATTGCCTAAAAATAAAATGTTCTCTCTTTGCATAATTACACTGAGAAACTGTATGTGGCTATTAAGAGACAGTTATGTTTCCTGTGCTACAGGCTGTGTGATAACATTGCTTAACATTCACAATGACCTCATCTTCACCCCAGCCTACCGCGTGACAGCTCTTTCACCCAGACATTAGCGCTGTTGGAATATATTCAGTCCCATGGTATACGTCTCCAATATCAGCAATGCTGGGAAGAATCGGTTTAATCCAGTATTATACGGTAGGATGGGAGTTAACTGTCGCAATCATGAAACAACCAAGAAGCTAACTATGACCTTTGTAGCAGTGTGGGCATATCATATCCAGAACACAGTAAAACCAATGCTGTTGGCATTATGTTTTTAATAGAGTTTTATTATGCACTTTCCAATCAGACATCAAAATCCTCATGTAGATGAAATCTTACTAATTTAGTTATGTGCCAGCCCTCTATCAGAGGACCGCTGTCGGGGTACCCAATGGAGGAGGGAAATGTTTCTCATGGAGTCAGTCAGCAGGAGGAACCCCTGTAGGCCCTTGTTTCCTGGGGAAACAAGCAATGGAATTGTTTGAATGGTGGTAAACAGGATTGTAATTGTTAGCCTGATTCTAAAGCCAGGGTTGACATGTTTTGTAAATTAATGCTTAATAATTGACTTTATTGTTGTGCCACAGGGAGTGGTTGGAAAATTGCTGCTTTAGCTTCTTTCCAGAACTATGTGCAGCACACGGTAGGTGAGTGGGTCCGTGTGCAGCACACGGTAGGTGAGTGGGTCCGTGTGCAGCACACGGTAGGTGAGTGGGTCCGTGTGCAGCACACGGTAGGTGAGTGGGTCCTTGCTGAGGGGCAGAACTCTAATGGGTAGAACTCTTATCTGCAGCAGAGCTCTACCAATAGCTTGCTGGCACATTTCATGCATAAGCATTTGATGGTTTAGGACAGAGCTACCATTCTGACTGATGACCAAGGGGGTCTTAAACAGACATACAAATGTCTATAATAAATAATGCTTTATTAAAATCTTGGAGTAATGCTTGGTTATTATTGTGCTTGATAATAACGTTGCATGTTTAAACACACATTTGTTACAGTACAGTATCTCACAATTGTCCTTGCAGTCTACTTCACACCCATGCACAGTTGTGAAAGGGACCTTCCATTGCACAGACCTTGTTTCCTGAATTCAGGGTGAGGGTTTGGATGTCCTTTTGTAGGAACAGAGAAATGGCACTGCAATCGACGTAGGGTGGAAGTTTAACCTGGTCTATGATCTGGTCTTGAAATGTTGTTTTCCTGATACAATGATATTCTATAGGTGTAGGTGGTGATATCATAATGTGTGTGTCCCATTTTAAACATGTCAATGATATGGCCCTTGCTGTGATTCCCCTCTGGATATAAGGCTGCTGAATCCAATATACCTTCCTCTGCTATTGATTTCAGAGTGCCCTGACCTTATTAAACCGGTGACACAATCAATTTTCCATCTCCACAAGTGAATTGATGTTTGCATGCAAATGAAACATGGGTCTTTCTTAATCTCTATCCTCTATCCACTGGAGTTCCAATGCAAATGCTTCATTTTCTGATTTAACCCTCAAATTTGTAACACAGTACACCTGTAACTACTGACCTGAAAGCATTGATTCAGCCCCCAGTTGAGAAAAAAACAGCAGCTGGAAACATGCAAATCCAAGTTGAACAGTACAAATGAAACCAGACGCAGACATGAACAGATTACTTTTATTGCATACAAGACCAGCTTCTACACAGGCAGTAGTTTTCTATTACTTTATATATTTATATAAGAATGACCATTTCTCTCAGCCGCTCCATCAATTGTTTGTTGATGGCCCTTTGTTTTCCCCATGTCCAAAGTTAAAGCAACAATATCAAAACAAGGTTAGCCTTGTTTTGAGCGATTTTCATAATCGATTATCAAGTAGGATAATCAGAAAACATCATTGTTCTGAGTGGTTAAAAATAATCGGCTTGTGAGATAAACCATTATCTATTTGGGACTACATTCTTCTTTATTTAAAGTATGTCTTCATCTTCACCTGTCACCTCCCCTTTCAGGCGATCAAATCCAGTCACTGTGACGTCAGGAGGTAGGTACTCTCCTGTGTCGATAAAATAAATAAACTTGTAGACAATTTAGCTTTGGATTTTTAAGGGCAGACCAGCTCTGTGACGTTCCACTGTCTGCTGCTGTAATGATAGGTTTATGTGTCTCCATCCTGTGGCGGATGGAGGAATAGCAATGTAAATGTACAGTATTGTGGTTTTTTTTTTTTTTTACCACCCTTGAACTTGTATAATCTTTTATTCATACAGGAAATCCTGTTGAGATTCTAATCTCTATTACAAAGGAGACCTGGTCAGAAACTGGTCTGGCAAGGGATTTAGAAACACAGAACGTTTGCCTCCCCAACAAATTAGCAGACTTCCTTCAACAGTCAACCTCACCATACATGGCAGTGTGGTTAGAAAAGCGAGATAGCGAGACACTAATATTGCATTTCATAGTTTGAAGAAACAGTACAGGTTATTTTTATTAAACTGGTTGTTGCCAGGGTAACTGTTTTTGGTTCTCACTTATCTGAGTTTGCAGCAGCCAATGACTCGGAGGCTTGGTGGTCCAGTGGTTAAAGAAAGGGATTTGTTACCAGGAGGTGCCCGGTTCAATCCCAGCCACTGCATGTGACCCTGAGCAAGTCACCTAACCTCCTTGTGCTCCATCCTTTGAATGAGATGTAAAACCAAAGTCCTATTGTAAATGACTCTACAGCAGTTGTTGATGCATAGTTCACACCCTAGTCTCTGCAAGTCGCTTTGGATAAAAGCTAATGATAAATCACTAAATAATAATAATATCTGAAATTGCTTTTAGCCGCAGGATCAACTCATTGTTGACTGCCATCTGTGCCTGCTAAGTTGCTGCTGAGTTTTATGTTTTATGATTGATTATGTTTTTTTTACTCATTATTTATTATGTTTTATGTTTTTTGCTGTGGTGTTGTGAGCCTTTTGCCAGGTCATCACTGTAAATTAGAATTTGTTCTCAATTGACCCATGTGGATAAATAAAGGTTTTGATTAATTAATTAATTGATTGATTGATTGATTGGTTGTTTTCTGCATACCTGGTCCTGTCAGTGTCCTGTCTGTTCAGAAGGCTGTAGCTTCCTCTGCAGTCCTGGGCAGTGGTAATCTTTTCTCAAGTCCCATCTTGTGGAGAGTCTGCAGGATTCAGATATGAGCAACTGATCAACGTCGTCTTGACCTTCAGTTGACCAGAATATTTATTTATTTATTTATTTATTTATTTATTTAAGTAACACACAGTATGGATGTGTGCCCAGTCTTTTTTGGAAGATTGACCTGTGGACATACTAATAAAATTGTGAAGCCACCACCGGCACAGATCAGCTGACAAAGACATCCTGATCTTAAGGAGTTTAGCCTGGTTTGGCCTGTCGCCAGGTTTCAATCCAATAGAACATTAATGGGATCAACCTTGAGTGCTGGTTATAAAGATATAATGACTCGCCCTAGAATACAGAGGACCCGACAACGATATGGACTGCAAAGGAGCTACTGACTGAGTAGTCTATACTGGGAAAAAAACCCTTTTGATAAACAGGCCAATTGAATTTACTTAGATGGGGGGAAATAAATCGTGCAATAACATCAAATTATATTTTCCCTAGATAAAATGTTAACGGAAATGGAACCCAACTCAGCAACTCATAAATAATTTCAGGTGCATGCAACAAAATACTTTTTAACATGTGAACCTCACGTTATTCCGCTTTAAATGTGAAGCTTGTGCGTTTTTGTTGGTCTTGATGTTTAAAAGATGATTAAGGAGTTTATCAGAGATTCTATTTGTAAAATTTAAAAAGGCAATATCACATACTGTATATTCATATGTTGAATGACACTGTGTAGGCTGTGTTGAGTGGTATAACAATGAGCAACATACTCCATTTATCAGTAGAGGGAGACAAAAGCCTTCCTTAATAATCATTGCATGAAAGTCACTAAGATATCACTGTAATGCGATCTGTTTTTCAAAGTAGCATGTACCTAGAAGGATACCATCATGGACACAAAAATAAATAAAAACCTTATATGCTTACTGACATCTGTTGCAATGGTTTAGTCCTTTTAAGTAAGAAAGATACTGTTGGCCATGCTTTTGATCCTACAACTCTCAGTCTTTCTTAACTACCTTGAATGTATTGTTACCTGTATGACAGTGCACATACATCAGGGCACACCTCTAACCCCTTTGACATTGCTGTCTGTCCAGACAATAAAATGTCACCAACCTGCAAAGCCTCCTGAATCTACAGATTAACTAGTCCTGCTTTGGTGCAGATTAATGACAGTATGCATTAGCTACAGTGCTGTTAAAATGACCAGTGTGTGTCTCATTGCCAGGTGATTCCTGATGCTGGAGGAATTACAAACAGACGGTTTCATTTTTGTGAACAGTGTATATGGTGCTGCCATAACAGATATTTCACTTGAATATACATTTTTTAAGGCACCATTTCGGGACATGTACTGGTTTAATTTGCAGCAACATACTGACTTGAACATAATAAAAAGACTGCTTTAATAAAACCATGAGAAAGCTCAGACAGAATAGGAATTTAATGAACTTCATCAGGTTATTTTGCACTGAGCTCCTAGAAAGTCTTAATGATGTAGGTTTGGCCCTGATACTACCACATATGACTGTACAATATAATATGCATATTTAGTATTTACTGTATTAAATGATGTTACTTTCTGCACATTTCAAATAGCCTATTAAAGTTTCAGCTTAAAAATATATGCATTATTCTATTAAAAAGGGTCTGTTTTGCTGGAACATTAATTTTTTCAAACTGTTTTGTAATAAGAATTAAATATTCATCCAACAGGATTTCAAATGATTAATTATTCTACTCGATATTAATTATACTGAGCTTGATTTATTATTTTTTTTCATAGGATGTTGCGATACAATAAAAAGGCAAGGAAACTGGGAAGTAACATAGTTTTTGAACAGTTTTATGTCAACTGTTTTCAGAAGGGAGTATAAAGAAATACAGTTAATGAATGTTATTCTGTAATGCTGGCAGTTCCACTACATGTAACTGTAACATTGTGATAGAACCTGCAGTTGTTAATGTTATAAACAAGTTACAACAAAATGATTGTATTAAGTTACTGCAATTAAAATAGCATTGTATGACGTGAGAGTTCCAGTTTCAAACAAATGACTGGATTCATGTATTGTTGTCCCTAGGTAATTCCTAGTGTTTGCCAACACCTCCAGATCATCTTACCAAAACAGCCAATCAGTGCAGGGTTTCACTGTGAGGTGTGGAAAATTTCACCCACAGCAGATGGCAAATACAATGTTTAATAAAACACTTAATGCATTAACATGAGGAAAAACAACTAACAGGCAGATCATGTCATTGTATTTGAAGCTCTCTGACATTTTACCTACCGGTACCTGAGGACTGGCATGAATTATAACAGAGCAGCCTTTGTGTGTTGTGTTTGCAGCAGCTGATCTACCGGATCAACAGAATTGTTATGAATGACATTAAAAAGGTTTCTGTCAACAGCTTGTATTAATGCAAAAAAAGTTAGTCTTCTATGTGTTGCCAAGGTCGAAGGAGATCTGGATAATTTATTCTACATATTAAAACCACCTCAAGATACAAGGTTTGTGATCAGGGATGTTTTTTTTAGGTATACAAGATGTGCAACATGCAGCAGTGAATTTCCAGTGTAGTCTTGCTGCGCATAATCGGACCAATAATGTAATTTAGATTGGTGTGGGTAAAGCACTGCCCACTTACATGGGTTTATATCTTGTAACAATATCATTAATTTGATGGAGTAGCATAGAAAAACAATTAGCACAATTGCCACTGAGCACCTTTGCGGTCAGTGTCAAAAAGAGGTCAAGGGTGGAAACTGAGAAGACTGGAGGTCCGTTCATTATTGATGCTGCTCTGAGGATAATCAGAGACTTCCAGCACCATTCATCATTATCAAAATGACGGTCAATTTAAAAATAAACAACCCAGCCAAACAAAACCCCTTTTAGGCTCAGAGCAAAGCTCGCGCAATTTTAATGAGACGTGTCCTTTTCTTGTAAAGCAGAAACCTCAGCAAGGTAATGCTCTATTAAATAAACACACCCTTGTTTTTGAAGAGTGGTATTTCTCCTGTGACCTTAAATGGGCATTAATAGATTCTGGACCTTTAGAGGAGCGTATACCAGGCCTCTTTTACTAATTGTATCAGTTAACCTTCAACATTATTCATGCTGGTTTGCATTTGGCCAAAGAGCAAATTGCTGTTTTCTCAATTGGTCTATTTCCGATAACTCCACTGTTTCCCTAAGTGTCTGATTCCAGTATTACATGCTCCCCCTCTTTTAAAATCACCATAACTACAGTAAATCACCATTACTCGAAATGAAACCTATATATCAACCAGCTCTGACCAGCTGGTTATTTCTGGAAATTCAACAAGAATATAGGTTTATGCCTGAACCGTGTTTAACATTGCGATATGGACTACAACATAATTAATAGAAACTCAGTTCTTGAAAACCAATGGGAACTGTTTTGTTGTCTAAGGGAATAACTTCCTTTTTATACAAACAAATATGTATGGTCTCTACCTTTATGTACTAAGCCATTGAACCAAAATGCTCCACCGTTTGATTGTTAAAAATGTCAAGTTTTAAACTTGAATGGTTTTATCTTTAGTTAACAAGATCAAGCCACAATTGTCACGTTGATGCTTTACAAGGTGTGTTAAGGAGGTATTAATTCAAATAAGAACTGAAAGAAAACAGACCATTCAATAAAAAGATCTTTGTACATATTGTAACTGTAGGGGGCGATATTGCACACAGAAAATGAATAGTGTCTGCACAGGCTGACAATGAAACCAATAATGTTTTAAACAAGGTTTTATTTTTAAAGTCTGCCAAAGTCTACCATTTACGGTACGGTTCTAATTGTACACTACAATCATAAGCTATTACCTTTGAAAATGTCTTTTTGTTGGTTACATTTATCCAGCTGTGTCAAAACGCTGCGAACTACTTACAGACAGTTAAAGCCTACGAAGTCTTTATTTTTTTAAGCAAGGCGTAAAATGTGCTCAAATACCGTGCTGCCTGTCTGAATACAGTACCTTCCCCATGTGCCTCTGCTTTAACCGTGATTCGCTTCTTTGTTACTGCCCTGACATCCCAGTCAGAAACGCGTTTTAACGTGTGAGTGCTGGGTTCGAAGATGATTAGTGGTTGTAATGCTTTTTTTTCTTTTTCAAACAGTTCAGTCTGGATTAGACCACATCAGGTTGTAAAATGATGGAAGCATTTAAAAAATATCAAATAGAGATGCATGATTTTGTTTTTATTATGTCATGACACTTTCTTCGTCTTGATCGAAATACCAATACAGACAGTACTGTTTAAATCGATAAATGGAGGCACACCCTGTAAGATCAAATGTTTAAGAATTAAACATATGTCACATGCAACAAATAATCACATCTTAGTAATGTAAAGTAAATGAACACTTACTGGATAAGACTGTGCACTAGGTATCCGCAAACTACTAAATGAACCATTTCGATGTGTTAAATAAGGTTGTGCTTAGTTCCTAAACGTTTGGTTTTACAGTGTACTAGC
This sequence comes from Acipenser oxyrinchus oxyrinchus, assembly GCA_030684275.1. NCBI lineage: Eukaryota > Metazoa > Chordata > Actinopteri > Acipenseriformes > Acipenseridae > Acipenser > Acipenser oxyrinchus. The sequence continues at coordinate 31,363,531 of CM060260.1, forward strand.
GCATATACATAATGCCACAAGATACTCGCAAGCACTTTCTTGCTATTTTCTAAAGCTTTGTTTGTGATGATGTAGTTGTAATTGTAGACAGATAAAACACAATTTTGAAGGAAAAGTTTCTGAGAGAAAGGAAACTAGTCACAGAGAGCAGTTCATGTATTGTTCTTAATACTGTAGCGATCTCGGTTCCCGCAGGCAGGCACATCACACAGGCCGAGGCAAATCCACACACAGGCAGAGGGCAGGCGCGAACACCCGGGCCCTCTCGCACTGAAGCATAGCGCCGATACCGCTGTACAAAAGAGCCGGCTCCTTTGCAAGGAGCGTATATGGGGCTTATGTCTTTGTGTGTGATTACGTCACCTACCAGCCCTGCTGCTGCCTTACCCCGTGCACGCTACACTCTCCCCTGCCAGCCTCAAGTCCGCCCCGGACTTGCTAACCAGGCTACAGTCCGACGAGTGTGTGCTGGGGTACCTGCGTCCACTTCTGACACCAATGTAGCGATCTTGGTTCCCGCGGGCAGGCACATCACACAGGCCGAGGCAAATCCACACACAGGCGGAGGGCAGGCGCGAACCCGTGCCCTCTCGCACTGAAGCATAGCGCCAATACCGCTGTACAAAAGAGCCGGCTCCCTTGCAAGGAGCGTATATCGGGCTTATGTCTTTGTGTGTGATTACGTCACCTACCAGCCCTGCTGCTGCCTTACCCTGTGCACGCTACAATACTTTCCATGATACTTTTTGCGCCTTAATGCAAAATGCCCCCCCCCCCCCAAAAAAAAAATGCTACAAAAATACCATAACCACTTGATAAATCTGTCTTACTCCTCTTCTGTAAAAGTAGAAAAACTTTTGAATCTATCTAGCTTCTAATAAACTTGTATATTATGCCATCAAATTTCTGACGCTTGCCTTTTCAGCAAGCAATTTTGGTTTACCCTGCTGTAGTGTTCATTTATAATGCAATATGACTGCATACAGTATGGCTTTCAGAATGTCGACTTTCAATTGGGTGGGCAGTGCTTTATTTTATTGGACTTTAATTTGATTTGTATGAAAATATATATAAACAAACAGGCTTCCAAAAGTTGGATTGGTTGGGACGGGAAATGTAATCAAGTTAAATGACCGTGACATAGTAACACAATCAGTGAACACTGAAACTTGGTTATTGTTATTATTGCTATTACTACAGGGTTAAATTAATGACAGTAAATCTGTCAGTTTGGGATATAAAGCCTGGGCTCAATGGTTGTGTGGTTTCAATGGTTTGGAAACCACGTTGTTGGCCTCTCACTCACAATACACAAATAAGAGTTCTTGGCCCACAGTCCGGTCCGTGTTTGTCAGAGACACTGTGTTGTTCAAAATTCAGTTAACATGAAGGATTCTGGGACATATCGAGGAACAATTATTTGGCAGGTAGCAACAGTAGACTGTAGGGAAGAGGTTGCTATGGTTGGAACTATTGTGTCATAGGCCTTAGGCTGTCATAGGCTGTTGCTACTTAATGTAACACTTTGACTTGTAGTTTGTATTTTGCTTGTTTGTTTTGTTTAAAAACATACAGTGATGTTGCATATCTTATAAAGAGTTACACTGTGTGAATTGGAGAATAAAATAAGGAAATTATAAGGTATTATAAATCGGGTCAGATTATTTTATACAAAAAAACCCTCTTCTTGACATTTAACTGTGTGCAGGAGGAAGAACACTCGCTAATCCAGGAGCTGGAACTGGCAGCAAAGGGGTTAACGACAATACAAATTACTATTGAAGTCAGGTTCCTTCCTTTAGGGGTGCTCCGCTAGACAGCGCCCGCAGCAGCTGTGGGGAGCGCTCGCTCGCTCACAGCAGAGAGACACAGAAAGAGGGCAGCTTGCTACTGCTGCAGTCCCCGACGCGGTTAATCACACTCTCCCCTCTCAGCACTGATTTGCAAGAGCAGATTAATCAGAGAGCATTGCTTGATGCAATTTGCTGTTATTGTGCCCAATTTTAGCAACATCTTTTATTATCTTCATTATTCATTTACGGGGGACGGGACGGGACCGGCATCAATTATGCAAATGAGTTCACACACTTTGCAGATTACTTCATTTGCTGCTATTGTTTGTCGAAATGTAATTATTAAATATTATTAAGCTCGCTTTTTCTTCAATTTTCCAAGGCTTAGTTTCAATTTGATTTTTCCTCCAGCTGCTCTTCCTTCCTTTCAGTGCCAGAAGAGCTCCTCATGAAAGCAGCTTTGGCATGCCAAGGCCAAATAAACTCTACTCAATTTAATAATTTTGAAGTTAGTCCCTTGTTCTCAGCTGCTCGCTCAAAGCAACGATGGGGAAAAAAAGCAAAGCACATTCAATTTAATGAGCAGAAATTGAATTCAAGTTTGTTCAGAATTGACTTCAATTAAGCAGCGCCTTAATGATAAATTCATCTCATTTCTTTATTCCCAGGAATTTGTTTTTCAAAGGTAGGCTCGGGCTACAACGAAGAGACCAATTTTCAGCAGATCGGAGGACTGATAGTATGAATTGAAGCTTTTATACTTAACGTATTCAGATATAGACATTCTAATTTTCATTCACTGTAACCACCACTACGTTTTCTTTCCCAGACATGTATAAACGGGCAATTTAAATATTGCCATGCATTTCAAATAGAATGCTAATCCTGATTACAAACTCTTAATTAAACACACATTTTAAGGTCTAAAAGAGTGTGGGCTCAGAGAGAAAAAAAATAAGTCTCTGCTTAACCCATTTAAATCTTACATTTGTAGGAGATTTTAATTTTGTGTAACTATTATAAGCATGCTTAAGTAAGAAAAGGAATACGATAAATATCCACTACTATACTGGTAGCATACTTAATACACGTCACAACAGGGTGTTTCATTAGTGCCAGAACAGCAGTTGTTTTGTGGGACTGTGTGGCTTCCTGTGTTCCTTTTACATAGAGCAGCACATTGCATGGGTAATTTGGGTCATCATGCAGCATGGAAGTGGAACTCTGGTGAAATGTCTTTCTGAAAGTCCTGTTCCAGAATTGACTCGGATAGCTTGCTCCCTGCCACCAGACACTTGTCAGTGGAATATAGAATGACCTTCACCCACAGTCCCTCACCAGCAGAGAAACACAACAAGCAAGTGAATGCATCCCCTGGATCTGGGATTTCTTAAGAGGAAAACTAGCGCAAAAACTGATGCACAAACCATGCAGAGTCCAACTTTAATTTGTTTGTGTTTCTTTGTATACCCCTTGACAATGTTTTTTTTGCAAATCAGGTAGTTTTATAATGTGGAGACGGCTGCTGTTCATTAAACCTAAGTTTCACTGATATTTTGCTTCCCCAAAGTGGATTTCTATTTTAGACAACCTCACAGCCAAAGTACAGTTCTGAACCTGTAGCTGCAGCACACAAAGTGCCTCTCCTGATAGGACATCAGCCATGGCAGCAACACAGTGCCTGGAAGGTACTGCTGTCTTTTTCAGCAGCTAGTAGACCATTTTACAAAACACTGCAACATAACAGTGTAGAACATAATTCAAGACACATCGCTTCTGCACACCCAGAGGATACCTAAATAATGATTTAATGAGGAGACATGTCATTACACTAATTAACACAGCCCACGTCAAAAACTGTCAGCTTCACACCGTGGAAGGATGCTTTTATATTAACTGAAAAAACAAACAAAAGAAAAACAGACCTGCAATAACTGGATTGTTCCAGAGCATTGTTACATTTATAAAGTCGACCCACCCAGATTCCAACATACGATTGGTTTAAAGGTAAATAGGATATAATATAGCACTTCCACTATAATAAAAAGGAATGGGATCCTTTTTTTCATATAAATGCTATCTTTTGTTTGCTTGTACAATATAAGCAAACCGTATTTTGCCTATATCTCCGACTTGAATTTTGTTTCCACTTGGGTGGGGTATAAAGCCACACACAGGTAGTGGAGAGAGTGTAACTGTTGGCTTTAGAGGGAACCTGCAGATAACATAAACATGAGCTAGCCATTTCCACCTGATGTAATTGAGTCACCACTGAGCACCAGCATTGAAATACTGGATTGTTTTACCTATTGGTGCCTAGTGTCCGTGGTGCAGTGCACTGAGGTACTTGCTATCATTGAAGAAAGATATGAGACTAATGGGTGAGGTCTGTATAGTGGCCAGAAGGGAGTTCACTCTACTGTACCTACAATTGGATATGTACCCATGGTAGCAACAGTGGTTGCTAAGCAGGAACATAATCCTTGCTAGGTGTGGAATTACAGTGCCAAACAGAGGGATATTTTAATGTATTTACTTGCCCCAACAAGTGTTTTTTCTACTAGGACTACTGTAGATTCAGAGCAAATACAAAAGCTGGCTACTTTCCTATGCTGTCATTGAAGAAGGAATCTTCACACAATCCTTTGGGATGTATGCTTTTACACCACTGTTTATCATCTACCTCGGTTAATTGTGTCTGTTGAATTAATGGCAGTGGATGATATAGGGATGAGCACTTAAGAGTCTGAGTCGAGTGCCTTTATTTACTTCTTGGGTGACTTTCTTCAGCCAACGTATTAGTACGATTTTATCTCAATTTTATATGTGGGCTTGATTTGTAGTGATTCGAAGCCTCGAGGGGTCAAAGCACAGTGCATTAACGTACGGCATAAATCCCCCTTCATCCTACCCTGCTTGTGGGTTGAGGGTTTCTTCTGCTTAACTTGTAAATATCGTGCTTCATTTTGTTTGTACGTGCCAGGACAAAAAAAAAAAAAAATAACTAAGGTAGAGTTTAGCTGTTGAGGCTCGTTATAGTCAGACACATTTTTGTTCAGTTAAAGACTCCCAAGTAAAGCCAGAATGTTTCCCGAGTCAAGGTTCACTGGATAATAATGTAACTCCTGTGTCCAGTGTGTTTTGTGAGACAGCTGCTGCCTGAAAAAGGCCACTTTACCAAGTCAATACTGTATTATGTTTAATTAGGTACAGTTTATATAATGTGGTGTTCATTTCTAATGGAAAGTCATACTGTGAGCAGCACAGATGCAGGAATAACTAATACAATCAGCAGTGTGAAGACCCATGGAACTGCAAATTACATCACAATGCCTTCATGAAGCTCATTAATTAATTCCACTGGCATAAAGGTCTTTTTCTTAATTTCATGTTCCATTAGCATAATAAACACAATTTGAGTTACAACAATATGATCAGTCTAATGGATGCTATTTATTTTAGTGCATCATTTAAAGCTTTGGTAATGTAGAAGTAGCATAAATATACTGTATGGCTAGAGCCCTTTATTAAAAATTCCCATTAGGATTAGACACAGACACGTTCAATAGTGCACCTTACATTTGCAGTACTTCTTGACTTCATTAATTTGCTGTATGGAAAGGTGTTGCATGGCCCTAATTTAAAAATATCTCTAAAGCAGCTCTAATGCTGCTTCATTTCATAAAAGTAATTAATTAAGAAGAGGTTGCAGTGAGTGCATGGAAGCCAGTGTAGAGCGTAATGCATGGACACGGGGGGGTTGCAGCTTTTGATTATATAAGTATACATTTAATATGAAGTTGTATGGGTTGAGTAGAACTGTTATATTTCATACAATCGCCCCAAGGACACATATGATTAGTGTTATTGTTAAAGACAAGTACATCATTAGCTGTGCTGTCCCTGGTTATATGTGGTTCTAGTTCTCATTAGGCTACTCCTATGTAGGTTCATCTTTTTGGAGGACCAATACTCAATTTATCAAAAATAAAGTTACAAAACCCCTCCTGACCTCTAGTTCTTAAAATATCTCTCTAATCCAGATCAAACTTTACAGCACATGTATATCTTACCCACGATAGGAATCCTGAGGAGAATAGAAGACAATACATGGTGCCAAATGATGGATGGGGGTCTAAGAACATTTTGTATATATTTTGTTTTGTAAAAACAATTGGCCCTTGTCGATATAAAGATGCTTGGTAATAATCATTAAACAGCTGTGTGACTGATACATCTGAAAGTAAAGAAATAATCTTTTTAACCAAGGTCCCCAGCTGTTCACAGAGTAAAAGCGCTCCTGCGTGGAGTGCAGATGGAGTCGTGTGCACACGGTTTGAATTCCGGCTGTGCCAAGTTGCCTGTCTTGACGGGATGCCCACACGGAGCGCGGCGCTGGCTTTTGCATCACATGGGTTAGGGAGGAAAACTAATCTCAGCTGGTCAGACAGTACTGATCAGTTCATAATGTTCTGTGTTGTATAACCTTCATGGATCTTCGGCTTCCTGAATGCTAGGTGGGTTGCAGTTGCGAGGCTCTATTCTAATTGGACAAGATTATCTTTTTAGTCCACAATCACAATGAAAGAAAAAAAAAACTAGTAGAAACAGTTCTTTACTGCAAGGCTGCACTTTCTCCTCTCTGCTTGAGATCCCCCACAATACATTGCGCCTCAGTGGAGACTTCTAGTACTAGTTCAAGTACTGCTGCAATGTAAGGGGGACATTTCCCCGTCATTGAAAATGTGAGGGGGACATATCCCCCGTGTCCGCCATGTAAATGCCACCTATGCTATCCAGTGCGACATTTATAATTTTATTTTGAAAAGCTTTTACAGGGGTCTTTAATTAGGTTTTAAGTTGGCACACACTTCCACCAGTTGGTCAAATGTTGTAAGAATCCCTTATACTGTACTTGAGATATCAAGTGTCCCTACATTGTGTGGAAACTGATTAAGCTAAGTTAAAGTTTATGGTACTGTACATGTAGCTGAGTTAATCACTTTTTTGGTAACCGTGGATACAAAGAGGTTTGTGGTTACCTTGAACTATCAACCACTCAGTCATGTTCAATTGAATGGCTCATAGTGTATTTTTGGATAGCATTAGCAAAATGCTATCCAAAATTAAGGCCAATTGTGGGAACTGTCAGAGAAGTCTTCTTGAGTGGGTCATTGGAAAAAGCACATTTAAATGCCTTGGTAAAGGTCCAATAGTGCACCCTAAAATCAGAGGAGTTCAAGAAATGTAATCTGTGCAGCTGAACTAAGGTGTGCTTTCTTCTTGTCATAATGCTACAAGTAAATGGACATTTAAAGTGGAGCGGTAACATGTGTCACACACTGAGTGAAGAGGACTGACAAAAAGCCATTAGTGTCTGTAAGACATAAGCCATAAGACAAAGGCAGAAATTTTATCACTATCAGATGCGAGTTCCTGTAGTTCACAATCTCTCTATTAGGATGACAGCCAAAAGGCAGGGCTATTAATCCACGGGCCAGGCAGTCCACTTTAGATTTACTTTAGATAAAGGAAATTCATCAGAAAATTATACAGAGAACTGTAGCATTAAGAGAATTCAACAGATAATACTTTGGAAAGGGTTCACACTGTAGGTTACAATTTTACCTGTCTCATTATAACATCTCAATTGCCTTGTGAGAGGAGCCTGTGATTGAACAGTCTAATACAATTTTGTAAAAAAAAAAAAAAAAAAAAAAAAAAAGGAAAAAATGCTTTACAAGCATTTAAAACTAAACTAATCCAGAGGAGTTTTTGTTTTGTTTTTGTGACATTAATCTGAGGCTTTTAAGGCTTAACTAAGGCATATCAACACATTTGCCAAAATAAAGAATACTGTCATTTAATACCCATACAATTTGGGAGATAAAGTGTTTTAGTATCCTAAACAGCTCATAATTAACCATCTCCATCACTGTTAAAAATCCAGATTTATCACCATTGCTACTTTTCTTTAACTTTCTTTCTGGAATTCCTGTGGCAAGGACTTTGCAAAGGAACCCAAATTTATTAAAATAGAAATACCAAAATAGCTTAGAAAAGTAAGCCAAAAGTCTTTCTCAGTATCTTTTAAACACAAATAACCAATGTTGCATATTACCAAGGTAAAATACATATATACACACTAAAACCTAGGAGCGCAAACACAAGCATGGGAAGTTAGTCCCAATGGTGCTAAGGTTACCATCCTGTAATAGAATGTAATTCATTGTAATATACAGTATATGTCCTTTAACTGAATCAATACAGTATTTTAAATTCTATTATACGCATAAGAAAAAAAAAGTGGTGCAACAGCAGTTCTCTGATTATACATAGCTTGGGATTCAGGTAATTTGTTATAAGCATTTTTTGTTCTTGTTCACTGCACATTTGGCATTTAAATCTAAAGTTAAAACTGTGAACATATTTAGCAAGCTTGTTGAATTAGAATTTTTTTTTCTAGTTGACATTTGTGAATTACTGTAGTTTTCTCTATATAGATAAAATGCATTTTTATTTTTATATCTAAGGCTCTTTAAAATATAAAGTCCCTCCAACAGCAGGAGTTCTAGGTAAACAGAGACGTGACCGTAAGACTGGGAGACTGATGCCTGCTAGTTTTATATGTGCATTTAAAACCCAAGTGAAAGTTATCAAAGATTGATGTAGCAACGTTTTGGGATAGCTGGCTGCTGCATTGCTTGTTTTTGATTGATCAGAAGACAGTATATGGTATAAATAGAGGATATTTTGTACTGTAGTTATTTCCCGAATGAGGATGGCTGAATAGCCAGCGAGCTCACTTACTGTGAAATAACAACATGGAGCATCCATTCTGTTAATATAACAAGTTCAAAGTATGGAAAAGAAAGTATGTTACATTGATTAGGTGAAACTTTGCATCTGCTTATCAACGCAACATCATTTAGAACAGTGCGATCATTCAAAATGAGATCTAGTAAAAAACAAAATGTGCTCTGCCATGTTGAATATTTGTTGTAGAAGGTTTTCTACTCTACCAAGATCATGCAGAGTTCTGCAACATTATTGACTGAATAGTTTACTGGGAGAACATAAAGCTTGACATCATAAATATATTCTTTTCTGGTTGTATCTAAAATGCTTTTTTTATGTTCAAGCTTAAAACACTCATTAAAAACTCTTTTCGCTTCTCAGTTCCACTTTTTTGGTTTAGTCATGACATGCAGTTGAAATGTCAATGCTCACTTCTGGAATTCACTCAATGTATTAAATGTAACAGCTGGTAGCTTTAACAAGTGGCAGGAAACTGGGTGGAAAGATATTGAAAGATGTTTTTGCTAGCTATGTACAGTACACTAATGGTTTCCTTTTTTCTTTTGCATTTAACTTTCCTGCAATAATAACTTAATATCTGTCCTTTGTTAAGATGCAAACCCATTGCATTGTAGTGATTTTCAGCTGTACAATAAGCTAATGCACCTAGGCTGTCATCCAGTCTCTGTACTTTGCTACTATGAGGTTGTGCTGGGTTGGACTGAGTTGAGTTCTGCTGGGTTGGCTGAGTTGCGTAGCCTCTGAGATCACCCCCACACCCCAACTCACAGGTTCTACAGACACTTTATCTGATTAGATTCAGCAGTGGAGGAGGTCAGTGTCACAGTACAGCCTGCGTCTCATTTTCAAAACATCTACAAAATAAGAAATACGGACATATCTTTCCTCTAATATACTTTCCAGCATGTCTAGTTTTATTGATGGATGGCATTGTGATTTGGATACACACAGGATAGGCAGCCAACCAGAGGGCTGAACAGAAATAAGTTTACCAAAATGCACACCCCATAAACAAACAAAAATCTCAGGAAACAAGTGGCGCTTGTTAAAGATGTCAGGTTGCATAGAAGGTCTACTGTGTTGTACGAAAGGCTTTCACTTTAAATGGTTTGTCAGTATTTTGAAGCGTTGCCCCAGGTATGGGATTTGCAATGTGAATCTGGCATTCTGACAAACAATGTGATGTTTTGAATCCGTTGAAGTTTCTAACAGTAACCCCCCTTCCCCTGAAATAATCATATTACTATAGGACAGTATTAAAATGATGTCTTTTAATGAAATGTTCAGATTTGCCCCTTGAGCTAGCTTTTTTTTTTTCTTTTAATATTGCGTCTGTTAATCAGTAGTTTAAATTTGCAAATTCTTTATTGGTTTATATCAGCTGAATACCCAGAGCTCATTTAGTTGCCAGATTTGAATGAAATCTGATCCTGTTTTTTTTCTATTCTCGAAATTATTACTCAAACGCCACAGGAATTCATGCCATTTTCTCATCACATTCCTCATCAGATTGTTGTTTTTCTTTGTTTGTTAAAGTCTTATTGTTTGAAATTTTGCGCCTTGGCATTTAAATGAAAGTCTTAGTGCCCCTTCGGAAGAGCCAGCCATCTGCGGGTACCTATTCTTCATGGAAACAAGTCTATGCTTTCCTGAAGAATGAAGAGCTTAATGTCATTCCAGCAGCCTGTCATTAACTTTTAAACCAAGAGATCAGCATCACAGCTGGTACAGGCTAAAATGGGTGACTTAAACCTCTTTAAACAGCATCACTGTCATTCTGACCCATTACATATATACTGTAGTAGCGCTAATATGTGCCTTTTTTCAAATTTGAGCCTGACTGATTTGCTTATGTGGAGCAGGTTAAGCCCAGCCTGATCTTATTGTCGCCTTTTTATTCAGGACCCTAAAAGAGTCTGTTTTTATCTGTATTGGTTTTATTGGTATAAAGAGTGCAATGCAGGAGTTAGGTCTGTTTTTCTGTTGGTGGAGGTGCAAGGATAGGCTTTTGACTGCACAGCAATTCCCAGCACAAACACACAGGATTACGGGGTCATCAGTATTCATGTAATATTTAATTAGCTTCTTCCAAACTAATCTCGGATATTTTCCAGGTTTCATACAACTTCTTTTACCCTTCTGGTCTGTTCTTACCTGGGGAGCTGTATCATAGTGGCCATTGTTCTTAGCTTTTGGTCTCTCCAACTGACTGTACCAGCTAGCCAGCTATACTGTTCCAAGCGTACTTGGCGACATTTAGTGATTTTTATATATTATCAATCAATCTTTATTTTATATAGTGCCTTTTCATAGTGGACCACCATCACAAAGCGCTTTACAATATGCAGTAACAACAAGAAAATCCATAATACTTTAAATACCGAGAAATGCATAATACATGATATACAGTAAAAAAACAATGCATAATACAATACAGTAAAAAATGCATAATACATGATATAGTAGCATAATGCATGAAATAGTAGCAACAGCACAGCAGCTAATAGCAGATATCAGACTTAAAGAGCATGGAAAGCAAGAGAGAACAAGTGGGTCTTGAGAGTTAATTTGCAGCGAGCAATGGTGGGAGCATCATGCACCAAAGCAGGGAGAGTTCCAAAGAGTCGGAGCCATGAAGCTAAACGAGCGTTCTCCAAGTGTGGTGCACTTTTGCGTGGGGATAACAAGCAGGCCAGAGTCGGAGGACCTCAACTTGCAGGCAGGGATATATGACAAATGCATGACAAAGTATCTCCGCATCCGGGAGGGAAAGGTAGGGACGGAGATGTTTCGAAGATGGTAGAATGAAGATTTGACCACGGAGGAGATGTGGGCATCAAGGAGAGGTTGCTGTCAAGAAGTACACCAAGGCTTCGTACTGTGGGGGAAGGCAGCAGCAGACAGTTTCTGAGGAAATTTGAAAGAATAATCAAACCCATGTTTGTCTCAGCGCTTATTGAAGTACATTTTATTTTAGAAAGCCTACAGAAGTCCCACTACTGTATGTTCTAGCTTCTCTCTTTGGGATTGCTGATGACACATTACCAACCTATTTAAACTGTAAATCATAACACACGCAGCACAACCAGCAAGGCATCAAGCTAGCAACTCAGACAAAGAATCCAGATGGGAGCAAGTCAAATCCATTTTAAAAATTGAGTTACTGGTATCTGCCTAATAGTCATTGCTGTAGACCAGGAAAAGAAAATCTACAGTATTAGTAAGCACCATCTCAGATATCCATTGAAAATTCAACATCCAATGAAGACAGATCAATGAAACCATCTGCTACAGCATTTGTACAAGTTTGATCAATTTACTTGAAAATCAAGTTACTACTAGTCTGTTTATCTCTTACTGGAAACAATTGATACATTGTTGCAGTGAAATTAATCCTTTGAATTCATTAGCGGAATCAGATATTCGATAGATGCAACCGAAAATAATTATGTGGACGGTAATTAATGACTCAGAGCACAGGACAAGACGCCCCCTAAAAGCTTCTATCAGACATGTACTGCAGTTTTGTCTTGTTTGAAAATGGAAAACTGGATGCTGGCTGTTTTAATCCTAATAACCACACAGAAACAGCCCCATAATACTTTAGCGTTTATGGTAACTGTCATTTTGATATTATTTTATTCTGTAAACTCAATATTATCCAGAATTACAGTATATGGACTATGTTATGTTAAAAGCAATAACTACGTGTTTGAATATGTATATACAGTAGAATTTTGTATACAGTGCTATACGATACAAGCGGATGTATATGGACTATGCTTCTTCTGTATCTTACAGAAGCCTATACTATATTTCTTATAATACATAGTTTAACAAGAATAATTATTCCATATAGATAATTTTGAAACGTGTGTCTGAAATATCAAAAGTAACCTTTTCTTCTTCTTGTTTAGATTCACTTTGTAAATTGTCTGTTTCAATCAACACATCCTGCCTTTTTAAAACAGGGCTCTCAAGCACTCAAGTCATTTTCTTAGTACAGCTGGTACCCCCAGAGTGTAACCATTAACCTGTCCCCCTGCAACACTCTGCCCCCAGTGGATGTTACAAATACAGAAGTAAGAAATACCACATCAAAGAAATGTGGTATTTTTTTTTACATCCACTGGTTGCTGGGAGTGGATATATAAGCTTCCCCTGATGAAGGGGTCAAATACCGTTTTAATGTTTGGGGGAGGGGTGGGAGGTCTTTACTTTTAACCATATGGCAGACTGCTTTCACAGCACAACCACTCAAATCCCTTCTAGCACAAGTGATTGTGAATTAATATTAATTAATAATGACCCCACTGAAATCTATAAAGCCCTCTACCAAAAACAAAAGAGTTTATCGGAGAATCATGATTGAAAATGTTGTCCCCAGCAATTTATTGCCACTTCTTCTTGTTCAGTGCACTGTGTGCATGATTCACTAAGCCACTGCACATCTGTGGTTAGCGATTTCACGCCTTTTTGCAAATTGCATGCGGTCGGTCACTGATAATGACCTATTTCAGCAACATTTTTAACCCTGTGAAACAATGTGTGAATTATCTCGAGAGGATAAACGATGACAAGGGGAAATCCCACAGTTTCTTTCAGTCCTCGTGATATAGTGTGTCTTGTTAACAGAAGCTGCTGTAAGACTACAGGGTTTAAACAGAGCAGAGTATCCCGTCACCTTTTTTAATAGTGCCTTTCTTAATGTTGATTAAGGGGTTCATCAAAATAACTGTGGAATGTGTCATCAATATGCTTTTTACTTCCTATTAAATCGACTGCCAATTGAATTACTGACTTATTATAAAGCGTTGCTTAACATTTTAAGATATCAATGATGTTGTGATTATTACACAATATCGGTTTGACTTTGTTTTACAGGCGTGGGTATGGTTATGTAATGGCGGTGCATATAGCAAATATGTCTTATATTTACATATAGAACTGCTTATCTAACTGTGAGGAAACTTGGTAAAGGCATTCCAGGGCACAAGTCATCGAGGACCGGAAGCTTCGAATTTTTAGTAAACAAATGGACTCTTCTTTAGTGGCAAAGGCGACAGTGGCACGATTAGGTTTCCCTCCTAAACTGAAAAAAGGAAGGAGGTGTTTCAGCTTGTCTGATAAAGAACAGCTTGCTTGTGTGCTTGTAGGATTCCTGAATCTGAAACCTGCATGGCATGTCCTGTAGTCCTCTACAGTGGAAGTAATTCCAGATGTTCCATTAAAATCCCTATTTCTTTGTAATGTGCATAAACTAGAAGTTATTATATAAATGTGTGTGTGTGTGTGTGTGTGTGTGTGTGTGTGTGTGTGTGTGTGTGTGTGTGTGTGTGTTTCAACAAACATTTGATCACACTACACCACTGAAAATAAAAGTAGAATGTAATTGCATTTACAAATGGGTAAATAGGCCTCAAACAAGATGGGGCTTCTCTCTTAAAACACGACAAATAGTGAACCATGGATTTACATTTGTCTAAAGACAGTATTTATGAGCCAGCAAAATGGTATGTCAAAAGGTAGACAAATTTATTATTGTTACGTTGCATATCCAGTTACGCGTTCTTCAGGGAAACAGTTGTCATTAACCTCTGTTTTGTCTTCTCCGTGTCTCCATATTCATTATCTGACAACGAAAAACATGAGCCTTCAAGAGCCCGTTTGTTACTAATAAATCAGGAGGAAACGCTTGCAGCTACGTAGCACCGAACAAAACCCAGGGTGAGTGTAAAACCAGTAGCTACAGTTTAGTGGGAGTCTGTCTGCCGGGCAAAACAGATAGATAGAGCTCATTAATCTTCAATGTACTGTAGTGGACTAAGGAGCCTGTCCTTTAATGCACCCGCTCATGTCTGCAATAATTACACGATGGCACTATTATTACTAGCCTGCGCCTGAGCAGGGATGAAGCGATCTCCTTTTGTTAGCCGCTGATCACTACCTGATTAGTGGATTTGTATTTTTCTAGTTGAGTAATTGCATTTGTGTTTTCCCCTGCTGACCCAGCGGTTGGACTGCAGTTAACAGCTGACATGCCTTCACAAAAGCGCTCCAACCCCCTGGGGTAATGAACTAGAACTGGACAAGCGTGACCTGGGTGAGCACTGGAGCTGGGGCTGCCCTGTAAGCAAGGCCTCTGCAATGGCTACTGCTGTCCTGTTATCCCCGTATTTACAGAACTGGATGGTGGCTCTTTGATTTGCATGGGTATTGGCAGGGAGTTTAAAGTCATACATTAATAACTTCCAGAGACAAATAGACAGGCTTCACAGAGCGAACACATTCAATTTGAGGCGTAGCTCCCAGAAGCAGGCCGAATTCACTTGAGTCCGATTCTGATAGAGCACAGTGGACAATATGGATGTCTGTTTTTTTTTCTTTCTGTTTTACATTTTCATGAAATGGCAATGTTTAATAACTGGGTAAGCCTATGGTTTTAATTTCCTGTCTGTTGTGAGCTGATGTTAGGTGTGCAAGGCTTCTATGTATTTTTTTGGTTAATAAATATAAGACGTGACTAGCAAAGTTATCAAAAAAAGATATACTATAAATAATAAAAACAGGAATATTCAAATATGATTTAAGAGAAATGTCAGTGTTTGCATTTTTTAAATGTTTTACAGTTCTTGCAGCGTGATCATATTACAAGACATTATGACTGCAGCTTTTTAAAAAACTTGCTTAATTTTAAGTAAGCTAATAAAAAAACAAGATATTTTCTGAATCATCCAAGGACAGCAGTTGCTTTATCAGGGAGACTATTAGGAAATAAAGTAGACCACACCCAGTAAGACCTGCTGCATGCTTTATGATTCTGAAATCCAGAACAGCACAAGACTGTATAGTACTTGCTGAAGGATGGCTTGTACTCCATACCAGGTTGCCCTTTGCTGTCACAGAAGGCTGTGTTGAACTTCCTCTGCAGCAATGATGGAAGTAACTAGCTGAGCTCATTAGCAGATTAGGTGTTGCAATGAATCCATGTGTTTAGCATGAGCTCTCATTCTGCAGTCTAGTGTTTCTCCAGGAGAGCAATTACCTGTGATTGACATGTTTTCACAAGCCTATAGCCTGTGCCCCCTCTGATATACAGGGCTGGATCAAGGACAGAGCTTCTTCTCTCAGCTGTACCTGTGTTCACCTGACAGCGATGCATGCTAATGATGAAAGGTTTTAATAATCTTTTCAAATGGAATTTGAATCATACAAAAAAATGTTATGCACTGTATAAGTGGATCTGCTCATTTACTCATTGAGCGCTTGCCTTGAGAGCATTGCTCTCCTCATGTACTGTACAGTGCAGTGCTTTCTAATAGTGATTTAGATACACTGCACTTTATTTGTTTGAAGGATTACGGTGAGGGCTGTAAAGCCAAAAATGAATTCCATCCCTTCTCCTTCCAACATCTTCTGGTTTTCAGTGGGAGCTGGGAAAATTCTGGCTGCCTTTGTATTTAGCATTTTAATTTTAATTAATGTCACAGAGGCTGGGTAGGAGACTTTGCTGTTTCATTTGTGGTGCAGACTTTATTTATTTATTTATTTTTTTTGCAGCTTTTAATGGCAGCCTGTAACAAACGTGGTATTTTATCAGGCATTTATTAGGTGGTTGTGACAGAGATGTGATCTGGCTACCCTGTGGTTCACATACAGTTGCTCTGCCCACCTCTTCAAAAGTGATGAGTTTTCTCCCATAGTGCATTTAGCAGGGTCCATCACATTCTTATAACACTCAGACAAATCTCCACTGTGAGCCACAGGCACACATACCAGAGACCCACCCAGAGGGAGTCTGAACTAGCAGGTTGTCACTGCAATGGTAACCCTGTAATTATCCTGATATTTTATCACCTATTTAAAGGGTAGCCCTGTCAAGTCTGTGTGAATTAAATATCCCAGGGCATCTTTATGAGGAGAGCAGGGCGGTGCTGGCCAGTCTCTGGATATTGGCGTCTGCTAAGAAATAAATAATAATAATAAAGAAATAAATAAAGACAGTATCCCCGTCAGGCTCTGGGAGCCTTGAAGCACATTAGACCCTAGTAAAGTACTGGCTTTTGCAACTACGCCATTGACTTTAATGAGGACTCCAAGGATGGAAATAAAACTCCTATTGCATAGCAGTTTCCCTCATTCCTGGTTTTAATATAAGCTTCATTAGCCACAGTGTATAGGTAACAAGCCCAGGTGTGTCTTATTAAACTCCCAGTAAAACCAGGACTGGATCAAACATTCTATGCAATGGGAGTCTTGTTTCTATCCTTGCACAGGCTCTAGGTTTATATCTCTGTGACCCTCTGATAGGCTGAACGGATGTAATAAAATATAAAGTGTGGGTTAGTTTGGTTTGCCATAAGCTCTACTCAGAGAGTTGCTGGCAGCATGATTGAGACCCCAAAACATGCTGTGTGTACACACAGAACCACTGCCCAGTTTGAGAGCGGTTTATTAACCCCTTAAGAGCCAATGACATCTCTACTCCTAAATTTACCTGTGGCCTTGCATGTTACTATAGAAACTTGGGGTTGTGCTTTATTTTGGTGAAGCTGAGGGGACTGAAGTCTCTGGTAACGCCAGTTTAAAAAAACAGTCCTTGAAACGCAATTATTATATCTTTAAGCCACCAATAGCCTGTGTCTCTGTGTGCTCCTGTATACTTGTTGAACTTTAAGCACAATGTGAACAAAATGATGATTATAATGATTATTTTCCTTTGCCAATTATGGCGTATTTCATTGAAGCTTCAAGGTCAGAGTATGCCCTCCGAATTCCTGTCATAGAAAAAGAGAGACAGAGACTCGCCGATCGTGGGTCTGTCAGGCACATTATTGCTCTAACTAGCGCACAAGAAAGTCTATAGAAACTTTATCCCCCATTGAGTGTAACTGGATTCATAATAATATTAATACACATTTTTTTAGATCATTATCTGGCGCAAGGCCAACAGTTGAACATAAAACATTAACATCTGAAAGGGCTACTGGTTCCTTTGGGCTTGTGATTGTGTTCCTCACAAAAATAGCTACCAGAATAGACTAGAATTAAGTAGGTCTGATTTTAATATCAGAAGGTTCTTTGAAAGAATTATGACTGGGACTTGACTGTTGTATTGCACATCAGAAGTAGACTTTGACATTAATAAGGCTGGGGAGAGGATGGGTAAATGTTCTCTATGGTGAACACCTCTGTGAAGACACCAAGTGGCAAGTTGCAGGCCTTTCACAACTAAGACAATTAGAGCAAAGCTTTATGCATCACGATGCATTGGGTGCTCAGTGCTTCAGCTATGAGGTTCTGCACAACATCTTTTTCCAGTACTGTACTAGCTGTCAAACTGCTTTATGGAAATGAATGCTGATATTTAACTGTGGTAATCAGTGATACCAAGTTAAGTCATTGAGTTTTAGCTATGTGGACACACACACCCACACAATGTGTAATTTATAACACTTTAACACTTTATAGATACTTATCAGATTAGGTCAAATGTATTACCTCTTTCAACGCAAAGTAACGTTGGAGAAATTATTAAATATTCTTATATTTAAAAAAACAAACCCATACAGAAATACATCCTGTATTGGTATACTAGTTTACCAGCATGCTGTTTTCAGTGGGATTATCTTTCCTATACTACTAGAATGGTCTGCAGTGGAGTTAACTGATACACCAGCTTTATAAAAACTAAATATCCCCTTTTCACTCATGAGATTTATTTTTTGTGGCGTCGGTTTTACCACGGTTTTACCACGGTTAAACCACGACCCCACACAAACAGATTGAGTTAAACGTTCTGAAAAGCACAGACAGGGTGAACACCACAGTGTAAAGCAGAGCAGAGGGTAACATTGTACTAGTGCAATTTGCTACAACTGATTATACTAACTAACTAATTAATTTCTGCAGTACTACACATTTCTTGAACTGATCCCACAGGGGCTGTGCTAATGGTTAATTCTTACCTTTCCTCAGCTTCAAATTCAATTCCGTTTTTTTTTTTTTTTTTTTCACTTTTAAACTGCTGCTTGCCAGCCTTCCCTAGAATCCTTGATGCAGACCTGCCGGACAAAGCAGCTATCATTTGGCAAACATTATTAACGCTCCAGGCTATTTATATTAAAACCAAATAGATTTCACGCCTCATATAAATACCGTACATCTATCCTCTTAATACATTTATAAAGCTGACTTTTGAGGAAGCCATGTAGGAGATTTAAACTCCAGTCTTTTTCATGGGCAATAGTGTGGAGTAGTGGTTAGGGCTCTGGACTCTTGACCGGAGGGTTGTGGGTTCAATCCCAGGTGGGGGACACTGCTGCTGTACCCTTGAGCAAGGTACTTTACCTAGATTGCGCCAGTAAAAATCCAATTGTATAAATGGGTAATTTTATGTAAAAATAATGTGTAAAAAAATAATGTAATTGTATGTAAAAATAATGTGATATCTTATAACCATTGTAAGTCGCCCTGGACAAGGGTGTCTGCTAATAAATAAATAATAATAATAATGGGAGTCACATTAAGAAAGATGTATTGACTTGAGATTGGTGTAGTTTTCATAAAAATCCAGCAGATGGCACTTGTTATTGTTTTTTTTTTTTCTTGTCTTCAAACAGTGAGTGGCATGCAATGGGGAATTTTGATGGCTCAGTTTTTGTTTATACAGTTATAAATGCCTAGTCTGATATTATGAGAGAACAGTTGGAAGGCAAAAGGATTCAGTGGTTCTAGACATTTTTTGCAATTATTATTATTATTATTATTATTATTATTATTATTATTATTATTATTATTATTATTATTATTATTATTATTATTTTAAACGTGTTAGCTTTTGTTATATTGTTACACAGAAGGGGACGAACCATGCAAATTACCAATTATTAAATATTGCTGACCAAATAAAATAAAAAAATGATCAGAGGAAGTAATTTCTATTAAAATGAGAGTAAAAACTTTGCAAACTTCACACATCTCAACAAATGAAGCAGAGCCACAGTTTCTGCCATGTAGCTCACGATAACATTTGAGTTGCAGAATAAAATACTGGCACCTCCACTTCAGCAGCAGTGCTGTGCTGTAAAGCAGAGATAATAGTACAAACTAAAAATAACAATCACTGAACGTCTGATCAGGAGTGATTTACTGTATCAACTGGAAAAGCTTTGTGACATTGGAGGGTAAAAGAAAAATACATAGATACATGTCTGTATGCATTGTATATAAAACAAATATATTAACATATCAATTCTCAATGGGGAGAATTTGCAGGCATGACAGCAGACAGAGGAAGGAGGTCAGGGTGTAGCGGCACCTACGCAGACTCAAATGTTGTTTGAACTGCCAAGCATGTGCCTTGTTTGGGCCAAACAGCTCCCAGTACATTCAGGGAC
Source organism: Acipenser oxyrinchus oxyrinchus (assembly GCA_030684275.1). Lineage (NCBI taxonomy): Eukaryota > Metazoa > Chordata > Actinopteri > Acipenseriformes > Acipenseridae > Acipenser > Acipenser oxyrinchus. Next base: position 31,383,542 of record CM060260.1, read on the forward strand.
ACCCAAGCTTGCGCATTTCACTACCATGAAGTTAATTTTGTTCTTTAGGCCTCTAACGTCTACAAAGAAGTCCGCCAACGTAACGGGCAGTGTTGTGTGATGCACAGCCGTTATGGATTCTGTCGCCCGTCGGTGAGATGAGGTTAGAAGCTCTAAAACCATGAATGCAGACGAGCCCATTGTTCCATTGTGGTTTAGATGCTTAGCTGCGGTGTGTAGGGTCGCTGGTTCACGCCCAGCCCGCTCGTTACAACAACACCATTCTAAGAAGTGGAGTTGGTGCCTTGTTCTCCCGATTCTGAATCTGAAGCTGCTTGGGCTTTATGGCCCTGCTGGTGCTGCATGTGACTAACTAAGCCATCAGCACTGAGATATAGCTGGCTAGTTTCTCTTTTGCTTGAAGACCAACATAACACCCTATGGGTGATAGGTCACCCAATAAAATAAGAAAATGATGCTTGCTTTATTATAACCATTTATTTATCCATGGGCATCTCTGTTAAGCAGAGCCTCATTTAGGAACCTGTCTAATCTCTGGTAGTTGCACTGTTTAAACACTGTGTGAGAATAGCATGCATCCACCTCTAAAGACGTTAGCAAAGTGTGAACGCCCAGGTGGGGTTGCAATTGACATTATGTTCGGTCAAAGCATTTGTATTAAAATGAACCAGGCTATCACATTTAATGTTATATGTGCACAGCAACAATAGAGCCTTAATTAGGTCTCAGAAAGGGAATAGTTTACCCTTAAGCATAATTGGCGGCCTTTTTAGAAAAACAAACAGGCATGAATAGTCACTGAGTCTGAATCACTCTTTCACTTCAGCAGAGGCTAATGCCCTCCAGGTCAGGGTTAAGTCGCTCAGAAGAATGTGGGGAAGCTGTGGGCTGGGCTTGCTGCTTGTGCTTTGGTTGTCTTGTGGGCAGAGAAAGTTCACAGCGCTTCACATCCTCCATTTAATGAGTGCTAAATTAACCATTTTCGGCCTCAGAATCTGCCGTGTCAAAAACACTGTAGAAATGGCAATTATTCACAGTTGCATGACACCAGAGGTCAATCAGAACAATGCCTGCGGGCTGTGGTGTAGGACCTTAAAAAGATTTATTAATTGAGGATTGATTTGTTGGCTGTCAGAAATGGTCATTATGTGATTCTTGTACTGTACCTCAAAGTTGTATATATTGTGTATTTGCTCCCAGAGGCAGTTTAATTTTGAGCTACTGTATCAGGAACTAATAGCAATGCAGTATTCACATCATGAGGCAATGCTACCATTTAAACAGGACATGCTTCCAGGACTGCAACCAGGAAAACAATGTATCTCACGTCCCAGCAGACAACTTCTAATCAGAACTGTGTACTTGCGGTCTGAAGCGATAGTGTGGGAAGATGACGACTGCAGAGGACTGTGGCATCTGACATTGTCTATCACTGTGGGCATAAGCCTAGACACAGGTACTGAGCTAGCTGTATAGACCAGAATGGCGTGCACCTTGTTTACCCAAGATAAGTTTTCACCAAGTACTGCCACAACCTTTAGTAGCACAGTATAACCATTGCAAGCATTGTGAAACACAGAGTAGCAGGGTAAAGCATAGTAATGCATAGTACAAGCATGATAAAAGCAAAAATCGCAACTCAAATTTAATATGGGAAACACAGCTGGTCGAAGTCACTCAGCATTGACATGGGAGGAGTTGAGGCAGGGGTCTCATTTAGCAGGATGATAGCAGGGTTAATCATCAATAATTTTTAAGGAAAAATACATAGCTCTTAAAACCTAATATAATCTTCTGAGATGTCTATAAAGGACTAATAAATGGTGTCTTTTACCAACAAATGCCTTCCTCTCAACATGTATTGCTTTTGCTCTTTAAAATAGAATATGAACTGCACTGAAATGTCAAAATTGTATTTAATATCAATGCAAAGTAAATACAGACTGCAAATACATATGCAAGAAGCAACAACAAAAACGTATAGAGAATGCATTATTTATATCCATTTAACATCAACACTTTTATTACTTGAAGTCCTGCTGTGGAGGAAACACTGAGGAAAGGAGACAATGTCATTTTAAATAATTAGTTTTGTAATAATTTACCCAAGAAAACAGCCTAGTCTCATTTTTAGCGGTGTCCTGTGCTGATGAAGGCACTAGCAGAAACGTTTGTCTACATTTACTTAAGAGGCATCCTTGAGAGGTGTCAACCCAGGCTTCTTACTGGGCGGGCACAAGTTATAGGGAAGTTATAAGCTATATCAGGACCACTTGCACCTTATAGTAGTGTAGATTAGCGTTACTCAAAAACTATTTTAATGTGGATTTTGTATTTCTAGGTTCAAAATGTGCTGAACATATGCACTCTTATCTGTTGAGATTGCATGTTGAGTCTGTTCGGGTTTGAGGGAAGTCCTGTCCTTAAATTGTAATACAGTTTCGCTCATTTATATTTCACAAATGGCAGGAATGTTACTATAGTGACAGTTGGCATGCTAATGACACACATGGATTCAATGCTAGTATCAGTACCTATAGAAAGGGGCCATCTTTTTACTTTTTACTGCCTTTACTGAAAAGTTCACAAAAACACATTGTGGTTCCATATAAATAACAAATGGAAATGCACAGCAGATAAGATGTATGGAATTGTTTGTCAGCAGACTTCAAAGATGACCTCATACTGTTGACAGTATTATGGCCTCTATTTATTCTGTGTGTTTAAAGTAATATGTACATATTTGCAGGATATTTTCTCATTGCATGAATAAATTCAGTGGTTTCGCGAAATGAAACACCAAGATGTGTGAATTCTGAAGAGAAGAGCTAAATAAGAGTTTAAATAATATACTGCAAGCATTAGGTGTCATTATCACTGTTTCAACCCATGTCACAAAGTTTCAAGCTTTAAAACAAGCGACTTGTCAACGCCGGTTTTAAACACAACTCTGTCTTGATTTAAGAGAGCTTTGTTTTAAAACAATATCTTGAAATGAGGAAAGTGGTAGGAGTGTCAGACATTAGCATCCATTGAAAGCCTTACAGAAGTAATAAAGTGGGTCTTTCATACTAGATGATGTACAATACTACGCTCTGGTGTTATATATAATTGCCCTAATGCACACACAGAATTAACATTGGCAGGTTGCATTCTCTGATCTTGCATTCAAGGCAGGCCCCCTATGAAAGCTCTTATACTTTTCCAGAAACATTTGCGTTTGACTGTTTGCATTTTGGTTAAGATAGATCATAGTCTCCAAATGCTAAATAAACTAAATAGCGTTTTTAATGGGAGAGTTTGAAGGCTAGGATTTGTTACTGAAGTGTTTTTTTTGGTGTGTGGATTATTATATGCATAGTAGTTATTGATGGTATAAGATTTAAAATATCTATTAATGCATAGTGAATGAAGTGTATATTACCTTATGGAATTGCAAAATAAACAAATTATTTCTAAAAAAAAAAATAAATAAATGAAAAAGTTAGGTAAACAAGACAAGTTACTTATTACTTAAAATAAATTGCTAATTCAAAAAAAAAAGTTTACCTTGAAATTTATCATAATATATTTTTTGACTTTTATTTATATTTTAAAACATCAAGAAAAAGTCTGCAATTTTCTGTAATCAATAATCCAGTTTTATTCTTTTATAAAAGTCGGTGGAGTGGATTACACACAAACGTGCTTCAATCCAACTGGATCATCACCAGCGTGTCACTTTATTTATATGCAAGACAAATGTTTTTTTTTTAAAAAAAAGCTGAAACATGGGGCCCCTGACTGGCGCATCCAGTAAGTGAGTGAGTGCAGGATGCGCCCTATAGCCTGGAGATCACAGGTTCAAATCACTGCCGACCTTGACCAAGGGTTCCTAAGTGGCGGCACACAATGGCTGCCCGCCCTGGTAGGGAGGGATTAGGTCGGCAGGGTAATCCACGGTTCACCGCACACTAGCGACCCCTGTGGCTGATAGGGTGCCTGCGGGTCTGCAGTGGAGCCATTCAGATCTGTGTTGTCCTCCGGCACTATAGGTCTGATGGATCCACAGTGCGAAAAATGATGGATTGGCAGGAACACGTTTCGGAGGACGAGTGTTTCAGCCTCCATTTCCCCGAGTCACCGGGGGTTGGCAGCAGTGAACCGGGACAAAAACAATAATTGGGCATTCCAAACTGGGGAGAAAACCGGGTTAAAAACCATTGGCGATGACTAAATTTATAAACAAAAAAATAAAAACAGTTCCTAGTCAAGTGTATGTGTGCCCCCTCTTGGCCTAAACCACTTCTTGAGGCCTGGTTCAGATCCCACAGTCAGAAAGGCAATCCATCACCTTGACTTTTCTGTCTGAGCCAGGAATGATGCAATACAAGCAGATGGGTGGTGAATTGTAACCATGCTGGAACAATAAACCCTGCCCTCCAGCTTCCTGTGAGTTGGAAGTGTCTTGGACTCAAACAAACAGAAACAAGCTTTTGTTAATAAAACACAGGACTCTAAAACCTTCAGAACTCACAGACCCACAGAACGTGATACAGGTAGGAGATGCCTCTAATTTCTACCAAAAGAAGTATCATCAATCCAAGACATTGTTCTTTATTAGGTTTGGTTTGAGCTTGTTTTAAAAAGCCTGAAAAAGATGTTGGTCTTTAAAAGATTAATTAAAAAAATTAATTGCTGTCTATTTATGTGATTAACATATGGAAAGTATTAATTGTAGAATAACTCTGAAAAGGCGGGTTACTTTTCACTTCAGAAAAATCTCATTTTTGTTGTGAGTACTGAAGATCATCCTGATTGTCTGCTGCTTGTATACATGTAGCTATAATGATTCTTTGGATCTTTTTTTCCTCATCATTTAGTTGCTTTGTAGGCTTTAATTAGTACTGTCATTAGTATCCATTACACTTTTTTTTATTGGTGTCACATACTGTATGCAATTGCTTTTCTAATATCAGGTCACAGATGCCTGTAGCTGTAACACCTTCAGATTCTGGTCTCATCCGTTCTTAGACTGGGGGATGGGTCTTTGCAGTCCTTGGGTGGGAGTCCTCCATGGAGCAACAGATGCTCCAAGAAGTGGCAAGGAAAAGTCTTCCCTCTGGGCAAAAAGCAATAATGCATCACAGTTCTGTGACAGGAGTACCTCAGTCCTGACCTGAACCTGCTATTCAGTTCTGGCTCCTCTGAAGCCAGACAGTCAGTTGCAATGTGTGGTAGTTTTGTGATGTGGACAATTTCAGTTGTGATCTGAGTTAGATTTGAAATCAGCCCTCCATAGGTGAAATGCACAAAATGCAGGTGAATTCAGCTAGTGTCTACAGTAGTCGCAGGGTAAGAAGCAAATGTCTACTGAAATTAACAGACTTAACTGTCTCCTTAATGGATGAAAAACCCCAAACAGAAGAACAGAAACACGCAACTATGGGTCAAATGTCTATCTCTTGCTACTGTAATTTAAAATCTGCACTTCTACAACCGACTCATGAAAAGAGGACAGGACGTGTTGTCCAGAGGCCCTTGTATTCATATATTCAAATAATATGGAGGCTTGCTGCAGGGCGAGAGTCCAGGCCCTTTCTTAAGTGTTTGGTTTGATCCAAAAACTTGAATTCATGCTTACCTTTCTCCTCTACTAGGGTTGCAGCGATATCTTCTTTTCGGGTGTTCAGTTTCCATCAACCACCTCTGGTTGACCTCTGACCCTAGACCATCTGTCTTCAATGGAGGGAGTCTGACATAGACCATGAGGCAAGATCGTGGGCCACAATGTTCTAATCTAATAGATACTACTACTTCTATAGAACAATTGGTCTATCCAGGAACAAATAAATAGCAAAATATACAGTAACTTGCTAGTTCTTATAGAAAGCCTCATTGAGGAGAACAGTGACCCCTTTGGCAAGAAGACAATGACTTAATACAGCAGGCAGCTTGGACAGTTGATTGGAAAAGAACTGGTGGCTTAGCAGGTAGGAGGCTTGCCTCTGTGCCATAAAGGTCAGTTTTAAATCCTGCCAGCAGAGTGTGATCTGAATCCATCTCTCACTCCGTGTGGGAGTGGTGAGAGGGAGCTGGAGGCTCTGATCTTCAGAAGAGAAGCAACGCTGAGGTCTCGAACAGGGTGATGATCCAACCGTGTTCGTCAAACAAGGGTCGACCTGGTGGCTCTTGACATGCTGACATGCGTACTGTGCCGTGGTATTTATATAGTAATGCTGCAATAAACTCCAGCAGTATTTTGAAAAAAAGGGATTATAATTGCGGTACTATTAGTACTGTACCTTCAGCCATAACTTCAAACACTTAGGGGTAGTGTCAATCATATAATATAACATCTGTGTTATCTCCCTGTTCTATGGCCACATTCAATCCAACACATTTTTTAAGAATGTAAAGGTACATTTGCAACAATTTTACTAATACAGTAGTGTGTTCGGAGGGTGACTTCATCAGTACTGTATATGTTTGTGGTAGTATTGTTCTATACATTAAGAAGGAATTGTTATGAGGTAAAAAATACTGCATGATATACATTTAAAGGTTAATTGGGTTGTATTATAATTCATTTTGGATTGGTTTCTTGATTGGGAACAGTTACAGCAATAATTTTATTAAACAAACAAATACATTTTTTACTAACCCTCACTTGTACCAATGAGTTTGGACAATGGAGGTTTTGCTAAATATATTGTTTGTCTTCTCTACAGTATTGAGTTACGACTTTGTGGTAAAGGTGTCTTCATTCCCACAGATCAAACAACTGGATATAGTTCATATATATATGTATATATAACTTGCTCCAAATTGCTGTGATATATTTTTCTTTAAACTGTTCCGCATTAGCTGTTTTTCCTTGTGACAAGCGTTACCATTTATGTCTGTTCTTTCATGTAATTCATTCTGAAATGCTGTCAGCTATTTCTACATTTCAGAACAATGAAAAGAAAACAATATCATCTCCCAATAAAATGCACCCGTTTATTTAATCTTAATTCTTTGTTCCAAACCAAACTGTAAAATGTAGCTGGATGTGTAGCTAATGACCCATGAGCAATAAGCAACTGTTTAAGTAAATGCAGAAAAGCTTTTACCAAACAGCATTTAAATATTTTAAATAGATTTTGTATTGCAGGCTCTTTTCTAACTGGATTAGTTCTCTGATGTGTTCTGACGGTGCTGCTGTTAGGGATACTACATTAACTTTGTCTGTCATCTTATTTTCTCCGCTATCCAGTATAGCACCCTTATATTTCATAATTTGTTTTTCTATCATTGCTGATTTGTAAATGTGCAAATTCTAATTAACAGCAGCCACTGTCTCTAATCTATTAAATATTAAATCATTCCTGCAGCGTAGAGTTTACACAGCAGATGGAGCCCTGTGGTATGCAAATTCATCTGCCTCGAGTTTTAAACATTCGTTTTCATTTGGAAGATTTTTTTTGTTTGTTTTGTTTTTTTTTTTAGACCGCTTCGGTTTTTCGGTTTTTCCTTTCATTCAGGTTAATATTTAATAAAGGACTTGATTCATGTTAGTCTGGGGAGTTTCAATTGCACTGTTTTTGTTTTTGTTTATTAATGCAGCCTTAATCCAAGCACTACCTTGTTAGTGAGTCGATGTTTTATGTTTGTTTTCACATTGTGGCATTAGTATTTTTTCATGCATAGAATAGAACTTTTACTGAGTGTAAAAGAATAGCACACCAATACATTTTTTATTTAAGGGAATGATATAAGCATTATATGGTAAAAGCTTTTCCAAACACAGTAGTTGGTGCCAATAATAATAAACAGACCAAGTATCAGAGCAGTCATGTGATAGATTTCTGGCAGAAAGTTTTAAAGTGAAAAAGAGCACGATTAACACCTAATGGCAGACTGAACGCTGTAAACATGCCCTGTGTAAAATCAGTAATAATGCATTCATTTTTTAAAAAACAGTTCTTAATCTAGAACCCTCCACTTAGTGTTAAACAAAACGGTTTTCTTAGCTTACTTTTGTCGACTTTTTTTTCCTTCATTATAATGAGGATTTAAGCATTGATTTTAGTATGCTGTTACAACAAATGAACCAGCCTAATGAAAATCCTACCAGAGTGGCATGCATTCTCGCAAGCCAGTTTAGCCTACAGTACTGTAAACAGCATTTATAATCATATCGAGCCAGACTGCACCTGGCTTAGGGAGTGAGAAATGTACTGTTAAACCCTTTTTATTAGTGTGCCATTATTTTTAACTGACGTCACTAAATCACTCCATTAAATAGTAAGCTGTGCTGTATACTAGTCAACTACTATGGCAGTTGGACTGTTTGTCTTTATTTCGAAAAAAAAAAGTAAAGCCTATAATTTATATCCATAATTTGGACAACACATAAAAAAAAAAAAAAATGATGCTGTTATTACTACTATAGGATAATAATGCTAAATCAGTGGATCATCTGATGCTTTACAAATAGTTATGAAGTCTACGTTACAATCACGCATATTGCTTGCTTATTACACAGCTTGATAATAGCATTGCCTATGGAATCCATTCTTAAAACTCAATGCAAGTGTGGCTGGTGTTACCTGAAGTGTAAAACAGGTATCCTTGTGCACTTGTGCCTATTAAACTTACCCCGTAAGTTTAATAGTATTACAAGTAATATTTATTTGAAATAATGTTATTTGTTGCACTAGATACTTTGAAGACTTATTTTATGTTAATATACAAACAGTTTAAACATTGTATTTTTAGTTTTGACTGCATGTACTGTATTGGATCTAAAACAGAAGGCACCATAACATATTATATATCAGTGTGGTGCAGTGTTGTTTCTTTTTGGATTTTTTATATTGAAGTTTTTTATTCATAAAAAATAGTGATGTATATTTTGCACTATTGAGTAATTTACGTTTTATAGTGAAAATAATCAAATTTAGGTTGTTTTGCTGTATTTAATGCATATTACCATAATCACTCACTATAACTATATGTATATACAAACAAATAATTACAGGAGTGACAAAAATGTGTAATTCAGAGGTGCATGTTATAAAGTAGAGCACATTATAACCTTATAAATACAGCAGTGTTATAACACTGAATCTCACTCTCTCCATGAAGTATTGTCCCTCATTTGAATGCATTTGAAACAATTTCCTGAATGTACTAAACTGAAGTAATATTAATGCAGATATTAGTTGTACAGAGAGAGGGAGTGGGATTCATTTTAAAGCTGCACAGAAATGATTAAAACATTATTGGCTAATTCCCTGGCTTATAACTTTTTGGCAATGCTACATTTGAAAGTGACCTCAAAATACTAAAAATAAAATGAGCATGTCTTATGCTTTGGTTTTTAACTCAGTAATGGTAAGTGCTGGGGGAACAATGTGATGTTTGTTTATTTTTTTATTTATTTTTTAATGCATCATGTTATTTTGATGTAGCTATAATTAACAGGCCATTTTGCTGAAGTGCTCAAACTCATGATGCAAAAAATAAAAAAGACCTCATTTGTATCTTAGTAGCGCAATCTATTCTGCATAAAACCTACACAATTTGTCATGAATTCCCTCATTTGCTGTATCCTGCAAAAGCAGATTATGCTTATTTTTCATTTGGACAGTGGAAAATCAAGCCAGGTGTTTGGCAGCACCAGAGTGTTCAGGTGTAACTGCGCCAGTGATGGTACATTACTAACAGCATGGATGAAGAATGAGGCATGGAGAAATACGGGACAGAGGTGCCTGAAGGCCTGTCCCCTCGGAGCACTCCTGCTGATCAGACAGGTGTTAGAGCCAATGAGACAAACTTTCTTTCTTTTTGAAAGAACAAATGCTTTCTCATAATGACAGTTAGAGGCTTTTAAACCTTGTTATTCCTTCACATTCTAAAAAAAAAAAAAAAAGAACCCTGTCCACTACACTACAAGTAGAATAACTCATTCAGTTAAAAAAATGTGCCTTTTCATTTGCCAATTTCCATTATATCTTAAGGATAATATTGAATATATGTATTGGAGATAAAAGGGCAATAGCTTGCTGACTGCTTTATTTTATTGAATGGAGACAGGAATACAATAGTCTATGTTATGTAAATATAATGCATACCATAGTGACAGACAGCTGGTTATATTAATGCATAACTCCATTCCTTACCTCTTATTAAAACTGAACATATTACCACTGCTCCCCCTTTTTCTTGTCTTCTAGAGCTTTTGTGTCTTTGCTTGTATTTCATATTTCAATTTACAATATGCAAATATTTCTAAGACAACTTGTGGACAGGATGTGAGTGGTGCGGTAAAACAATACAATGTCCAGGCAGTATTCTCCCAAAATATCTGTGTTTATTTTAAATGGGCAAATAATAATAATATTCAAAATAATAATCCATCCCTTTACCAGCAATGATATTGGGGTGGGGGTGGGGTTGGGGGACATGGCAGGTTACAATCCTGTTCAAAACAAAATACAATACACTCCTAAACCACAATCCTCTGTGCATGAAAATGTGCTCCTTTCCTCTGGGAATAGTGGTGAGTGCTGGTGTTGTGCTGTGCTGTGCTTTGAGGGACGTGCTCTGGGTGTGGTGCTGGCTCTGTGGCTGCAGCTCCCGACTCTTACTCCTCCTCTACAAAACACAACTAAAACAATAACAGAACACAAGCTCTGGCTGTATTAAGCTTTCAGTGCAAGGGCCAGTACTGATGTAGCTGCTTCCCCTTTGTACCCACAAAGCCCTCCCTGCAATCAACCCATCGCCATGGTTTCTCTAATAGAGTTGCTGCTAGGATAGCTCACTCCAGTTGTCTTGCTGAAGGCAGGCCGTGTGACCTACATCACAGGAAATGATTAGATATCAGGAAGAAGCAGTTTCAGTTTTACCAAAGCCTACTTGAAAAGTCTGTATATCCTGAGTTAAAGTATAAAAACAACTGAAAAAGGGACCAGTTATTATTCTGCTACTGTATTGCTAATAAAAATGCTTTAACTGTTGCCAGACCTTATGCAGTGCAATAATCCACATGGCCTGCAGGTCACTTTTTTTTATTAATTGCACCCCATAATACTGTATATGTGGACAAAGTACTGCATAATACAGAGCCCCACTGTCTTCATTCTAACGTCACAGCAGCCACAGCTTTGCCAGAAGGGTTGTAACATGAGGCAAAGCTGGTGTATAAAATGTGATCTATTCAGATGGTTTAAATTATGACAGAAGCATTTGCATTACTTAACCTAACTACTGTATGCTTTTTTTTATTTTTTTTTATTTTTTTTATGAGCTACATCTGAATACCAATATTTCTGTCTGAGTTGTTAAGTTTGCTGCCAGATAAAGGCAAAAATCCATTTGTATTCATTGTACTGTATTTCTGGATTAATTTGAAACCAGTTATGGTGCAGTATTTATATTCCAATACAACATATCTATTATTTATTTATTTATTTATTTATTTATTTATTTGTATAAATTTGGAATCGGCAATTATTTTATCCCCGATTTTCTCCCAATTTGGAATGCCCAATTATTCAACCCGGCTCACTGTTGCAACCCCCGCACTAACCTGGGAGAGATGAATACTAGCACTCGCGTCCTCTGAAACGTGTGCCATCAGCCCTCTGCATTTCTTCACACTGCAAGCCTGCCCTGAAACCATTACAGAACTACAGCGTCTGAGGACCATGCAGTTCTGAATTGCACACAGGCAGGCCCGCAGGTGCCCGGCCAGCCACAGGGGTCACTGGTGCGCAGTGAGACAAGGATTCCCCAGCCGACCTAAATCCTCCCCGTCTGGGCTGCGCTTGGCCAATTGTGCGCTGTCCCCTGGGAACTCCCGGCCATGGTCGGCAGCGTCGACATATCTATTTAAATAAACAAACTAAATATTTTGAATGGAATATACATCCGCACCACATTCCTGTTTGAATTACCTTTGGCTTAATATACAGTGGTGTTCAGTTGTTCTATAGGTACCCTCAATTCTCTTTTTCATTCTTTTTCATATTTCCTTTACTATTTAATGTTGTTTGAAACTAATGCAAGTGGTTCTGTGTTTTGCTGCTTCAATATTGAGTTACCCGTTTTCTTTTTAAATCTACCTTTACATGGTTTTGTGCTTGTCCTGCTAGGAAAAACAGTGCCAATGGAATAAGGAAAGCTGCTCAGTCCTGGCACTGTGGGTACTCCAGACAAGCTCACCGCAAGCTCAAAGCCAGGTAAAAAAAAATGAGAATAACTCTCCATGCGAGCAACAGAACCCAGAACCACTCAGAGTGACTACGAACACCAAAAAAATAGTAAGGGAAACAAACAAACAAACAAACAAAGAGCAGTCCAAATGACATTACATCTTTCCATAAACAAGAGTAAACAAATGACTCTTTGGATATCTGTCCCTTTGTCTTCACCTCTGTCGCTTATAATGCCATTTATATGAAAGAGGCCACTGTGAAAAACTAGCATATCTAATCTGGTATAAAACATACTCATGAAAAGTAAAACTCATGGAACAAGGATTCCATCAAGTTTGAATTATCACAAGCCTTTGATAGCACGTGAATCAAAGCCCTAGTCATTTTTATAAAAAGTAACGTAGGTCTTCTATGAAGTGGGCTGCTTACTACTTTTTAGGGATAGATAGATTTATGGGGGGGTGCATAAAATCTTCTAAGCAGCTAAGCAGTAAAAAGCCAACTTAACAAAACAGAACACATCAGGAGCAAGTGTGCCCCTCAAGATAAATAGTACATTGGAGCTTTATTGGTTAGTCTTAATTTATTCAGTGTCTGTGCCATAGCACAACCTTGTGTTTGATTTTCTTACAAACTAATAATTTCCTGAGCAAACGAATACAGCCGCAGCCGCTGGTAGCAGCTCTGCCTTGTAGGAGTCTTTTATCGTTGTGTATGCAACTAAATTGAAATATCTTTCACTTGAAATATTGACTTTAATATCTCATTTGAAAAATTCATGAAGCCTTTGATGTTAAATCCATACTCAATTTAGCCAAATGCCATTAAAATATGCAGGAGAGAAAGCATTATTGTCTGTGCTTCTGCAGAAGAATTACGTTTTATGACTGTATGCGGAGATCTTTTTCTGGCTTTTTGTGCATGAGCATAGAAAAGGAAAAGCAGCCTATTAGAGGGAAAATGAAAAGTGATATTGATTAGACTCTTATTTCCCACTCTTTGCTTCATTTCCTAAATGCATGGTAATACAGGCTTAGCCAGTGCAAGTAACAATACGCTTTAATGAATGGAACAATCTTAGAAAATCAGTGTAAGCATGCATGATGGTACACAGATGTTGCTCATAGTAACTGGCATACATTTGTTTTTTTGTTTCAATATCCATTTACAAAAGTCTCTTCATCTCCTAATAGCAATTTAATACACATATGACAATACATAATGATTTCAATAGAATCTATACCGCGTGCTTTTCAGGAAGAAGAACAGACAGAAATTGAATCTTTTAAAGCGCCATCTCATTAGAATTAAATTTCCTATAGTTAATCATGATCAAAATGGCCTTTATGAAAATTGTTTGAGGTTAAGACAGGCAAAAAAAAGCAGGCTTTTAGCAAATGGATTTTTCTTGTAAAAAAAAAAAAAAAAGACAGGCAAATGTTGTGAAATCTACTGCGCACTAATAGAGTTGTATTTGCCTTTGGTAATTTATAAGCACTTTACCCCTGCCTATTGATCAAGTCTGAAAAAGTAAACTGCATTAACATTTAGGGATAAAGTGGCCCCTGAAAGTGTTCTATTACTGCAGGAACAACGCCGCCCCATTTCCATAATCGTTACACAGCAGACTTGGTGAAAGTTAAACTTTTCTCGAAGCCGCATTGAGGTTCTTGTCTGTAGCTCTGTAGCTGGTTTCCGTTTGCTTTTTTGGCACGTGAACAGAGTCCTTCTCTAATACAGAGACACTTCTATAACTCAGGATGCGGCAAACAGTGGGGGAATACATTCAGAGTCAGAGGTCAGGCTTCTTTCATTTTGTCTTGCTTCAGAGTATTTATGTAAATCAATAGTGTTATTGTGTATTTCTTCATTTACAATGGATGTCTTCTACTTGTTAATTTTATGAAATGTGTTCATACAGGAGTGTGCTTGAAATGCAACACCAAGTGCTTCAGCTGACAGGCAGCTGCTATAAGCAACATGAAATTATGAGCTAAAACTGGTGTACCCACTAAGGATACTATAACCATAATAGCTCACAAGAGCGAGGAAATCTGACAAAAATGGGACACCAAGTCTCTCTACACTATAAACAAGAGATTTCTTCTAAAACAATATTTACCTTCCAATGACGGTATTTGTATCATGTTTAATCCTTAATGAAGAAAATCCATGATTTGGTTATCATTTACCATGGTTAACTATTGCCAAAGCATGCTGCTGCTGTCAATCCAACTCATACAAAGTCTTATTAAACCATTGAGTTTCAGAACATGGTAGTGCATCACAACCAGTCATTGTTATACCATGAGTGACTAGGAAACAATGATGGTCAACAATGGTAACATGGTTTACTGAAACATTGTCTGTCTGTCAAACATGAAATAGCCTTACCTCTGTGCTGGGGTATTGGTTGAAGTGTAGGCCCTAAACACTACCTTGAAAACTGCTGTTGATCCTTTGCTAGCACTGACCTGATCCTGCCTCTTAGCACTGACATGAGGGTATAACCCATAGTAATATGGCTGGGCTTGCCACTGCTTCACTAACTAAAGGAAGATGACCAAGCAGTCCACATAATGGAGTTCTAGGAACTCTTCAATTCTATGGAAGAAAATCTGTGGAAGTTTCCATTCTGGGATTCAAACTCATGCCACGAGAATGCCACAGACATGTAAAATGCATTGTGCACCAAAACTAAGGCAACATTTTGGAGTAAGGATGGGAGTGTGGTGTACCCAACAGAGATGCACCCTGGTGATCTGCAAGACATTTTCCGAACTGCAACGGAACAGCTCTGGCTGCTGTTTAATTCAGTATTAATGAATCTGACAGCCACAACTGTATACTGTGTGATATTCATATTTTCCTGTATGACCAGACAGAGTCAAAGTGGCAGAGAATCAAACTACAACACACTACAGGGTTTGTTTTGCAGCTGTGTTATGACAATAAAAAAAAATTAAAAAATTGAGGAAAGTTAATAAAAACCTGAATTGAACCCTGACCAATGTTTAAACAGTAGAAATGCTCAACTAGCCTTAAAAGTCAGTGCCCTGTGTTTAGCTTGGCTTGGATTACTGCTTTTCCTGTCGGCCTGCGCCGGGCTTTTAATTAAGTGAAACATTATAGACTGCTACAAGCCCTTACACTTCTTTTAAGACCAGAGAACACACTCAGTTATTTTTCTTTGACCTCAGGGAATTGATACAAGGGGTGCGCAGCTTTTTAGTGCTGGGTCATTTAGAATTCAATAAAATTCCCTAACCCACTGATTCAGTAACCTTCACATCTGAAACAGTTATCTGTAGTTACCATAGAAATCGTATAAATCAAGGCCTGAATCTGTGCACTAAGAGGGAGCCATGCTTCCTTTGAATTTGTTCAGAGTGGCTGATTTGATATTTTTCAAGGGCAGAAAATAAATAGTAGAAGCGATCAGTGGAGGAGGAACATGTTTTATAATTATTATTTATTTTTTTTGTAAAGAACAAAGTGGTGGATAGCATGCTAAGCAGTAACAGTTTTCTGAAGTTATTTTGTACAGGTAAAGTGTTAACCAGACAATGGACGTAGGCATCCTGTACATTCTTTGAACTTGGCTTTAGCATGCATTCCACTACCTAAAAACACAACCTATTCTACCAAATTTCTTTGGTCAACCAACTCTCCAAGTTGGTCATTAATCTGCTGTTGGTCAAGAATATGTTCAAAAGAAAGTGACTATGTAAAACAAAGAAATGTATTAAAAACAAATCTTAAAAAAAGAGGATACAAAGAAAGAATTATAGAGATGGAGTTAAGAAAAGTGGATAAACTAAAAAGAGATGATCTACTATATTATAAAAATAGAGATAAAAAGGTCAAAAGAGTCCCATTAATAATGACTTACTCTAAACTTTTGCCCAATATTTCTAAGATAGTTTGGAAACACTTGCGGATTCTACATAATTCAGAAAAATTAAAAAAAAAATTTCTTAAGGCCCCAGTTGTAGCATTCAAGAGAAGCTAATTTAGGTGATATTTTAGTTCACAGTAAACATAAAAGAATAATTGACAAAATAGGTTCTACGAACATGTGCACCAGTAGATGTAAAGTGTGTAAATACATAGATAAAAGTAAAAATATAATTAAACATAAGAACACCACATATCCACTAAAAACTAACACCTACTGTAAAAATAGCAATGTTGTTTATGGAATAGCCTGTGAAAAATGTGATGAAATCAAATATGTTGGAGAGACTGGAACTACTTTATATAAACAAATTCAGAACCACCTTTCATTAATTAGAAATAAAAAAATGAATGAACCAATAGTACAGCACTTCACCAGGACATGACATAAATGATGTAAAGTTTGTAGTATTAGAACAGCTAAAATTAGACAATGCGACATATAGAAGAATAAAAGAAAGTAAATGGATAAATAGACTGAACACGATTATGCCAGCGGGACTCAACAGAAAAGAATGAACTAATTAACTTCAATAGATATATAACATTTAAATAAATAAACAAAGTTTGTTCAAAAGTTGTGCATGCTGATGCGCTGGGGAGGCCAAATCTAGACTGATCCTCAGAGCCAGCATTGCATGATATAATAAAAATATAAATATATATAAAGTAATGTTAATTAGAATTAATACAGATTCAAAGATAGAACAGCATTACATCATGTAAGAATAAATCATAGATTTGAATGTAAACAATAACAAGTAGTTGTCATGCTGTCAAAAACCTATAAATACCTCCAATGTTTTGATTCAAACACAGGCTCCCTTGAGAAAGATATGTGCAACATATCGAAACGTTGGGCAGCTGGCTCTATATATATATATATATATATATATATATATATATATATATATATATATTTAAAGTTGTATCCCAATTCTTAGAGGCCCTTGCGTTACCCACGTTGGTAATGCTTCTGAAGAATACACTGAGGAAGATAACCCTACCGCCTGGACTACAATCCAATTTTTAAGACAAACTATAATGTTATTATTATTATTATTTGTTTATTTAGCAGATGCCTTTATCCAAGGCGACTTACAGAGACTAGGGTGTGTGAACTATGCATCAGCTGCAGAGTCACTTACAACTACGTCTCACCCGAAAGACGGAGCACAAGGAGGTTAAGTGACTTGCTCAGGGTCACACAATGAGTCAGTGGCTGAGGTGGGATTTGAACCAGGGACCTCCTGGTTACAAGCCCTTTTCTTTAACCACTGGACCACACAGCCTCCTGTGTTGTTGTAAAAAAAAAAAAAAAAAAAAAAAAAAAAAAAAAGCAGAAAGAGTATATTTAGAGTATTTAATTGCCCTTTTTAGGTTAGTGGTCACCACTTAGTTTGACATATTTTCCAATTACAATAATTAAGTAAACAGGCACTTATATAGCAATGCCAACATCACAAAGTGTTCACAAATTATATCAAATTGAAAGACAGAGAGAAAGCTTAAGTGTGACTTTTAATATAGTTAGTCACTGGAATATCATTACTTATGTTACCATGCTTGTAATATGATAGTGTGCAGCCCTGCTCCTAATGGGTATTTGTTTTATTGAATTTTATCTGGTGAGGTCACCCTTGTTCTGTTACTAAATAGTGTCCCATTATGGCTTCCAGTGAGTCTCAATGCCTGGTGGATGCAAGTCTTTTCCTCTGGAGGGCCATCTAAGATTGAACATAGTTTTGCCATTTAGGAGCATTATTTTTCCATAGTCCTAACTGTCTGTGTGTGTGTGTGTGTGTGTCTCTTTCTAATAGAAGGTCAGGTTATGGAAGGGGGGTTTGGACGTGTAGATGAAATCCCATTCTACATAGCCTGAAATTCTTCTTCTGAACCTGTTTAATATACACATGTACAGAACGCTTGAGGTTATCATCTTGCTGAGGCATCAGTACTCTACCAATTAGTTCAACCCAGGAGCAATTTACCCAGCTGCATGGCAAAGAGAGGCTTCGACCTCTTCCCTCTTCCGTCAATTGCGTCTCGTTTGTGAAAATGCGCTGAAACATCAGCAATGTGTCAAGACCCTCCGCCCTTCTTCAGTGATGCTGACAGCAGTGATCAGCCTGTTTGATTTTGCATCGTCGAAGACTTTTGAATGTGCTGCCTTCAACAATGCAGAGCCTTTTATTACTACAGAGTGATCTTCTCTGTTTCCTGTTGCAGTTTATTTCTGTGCCTGTTTTCCAACTTGAATTATGTTTAATCAATAATAAGCTTTGTGGAATTTATTTTTCATATAATATATGTCTGACTTATTTACTTATTTATTTTTTGCACTATTTATTTTTGTTTTGAATGTAATACATATACTTTGCAAAGGGTGACTGCTGAAAAAGGCATTGTTCATGAGACTTTTTCACATCAGGCTTTGTGTTGCTTAAACTTGGTGGCCTTCCTCATCTGCTTGCAGTTTTCTTTTGCCTGTTGCTTGGCACCGTAGGCCTTCAACGTTACACAAATCACAAATTTTATTGAAATTCAAAAGGAGTTGATGATAATAATAATACCTTAGCAGATATGTTATTGGAATGTGCAGTTAATAACAATTCACTTCCATATACTTCAAAAGAATGTGGGTAATATATTGCTCTTATGTTTAGTTTTTTTTAACAACCTTATGTACTTGCACAAGTTTTTATTTTTTATTTCTTTGAATTTTTATTGTCTAATTTGCACAAGACCTATTCATCCCACATTACCCCAAGCTATCAATTTGCATAATTAATATTTTACAATAAACTGCTTTTTATCCTAAAGAACAGGGGCCAAGCAAACTAAATACTAGGTAAAAAAAAGTCTAAGTGACAAAAAAACAAAAAGCATTCATAGTTTTATTGTGAAGATTCTCTTTTCAAACCCTAAAAGGTTAGAGATATCATTGTCTAATGAGATTTGCAGCTCAGCATGCATCGCAATGCTTCTAGAAACAGTGTATATGTTTCATGGGGTGAAAGAGTGTAAATATGACTCACTTATCAGAATGAAAGGGAACATCATTTTATATCCTTTTTTTTTAATGAATGTTATTTTTTGTGATTCATTTTGGTACTTTCCGAATTGGCAGCGCTGGAACTGGGGAGATCTCTTGTGGGGCAGAGGGAGCAGTTCAGTCTTGGGCCATTTCTTTGCCTCTTCAAAGGCGTAGCGGTTTCAGTTCGAACACAGAATGAGACTGCGCTTGTTTGGAGCACTCCTATATGCTTTCAAACTGACTAAACCACACTCGGTCGGGTAAACAAACTTTCCAAAAGAACCAACTGTGAATGGGCTCTCATGTCATGTGTGATTTGAACCCGAGCTTCTGGAGTTAAATGGCTAGTGCATAACCCACACTTCCTCTTAGCTGGCAAGCGGACATAGTAAAGGTTTTTATTCACTGGTTTGTCAGCTAGATATCTAGCAAACCGATTATACGGTTGTGTACTGCAATGTCAGCCATGAGAACAGCATGGTTCTTACACCAAGAGAATAAAGAGATCACTATATCGACTTGAAGTCTACTGTTTGCTTTCCTGTATCACTGCAAGTTAAAGATTTAAAGACCTCCTCCATTAGGGAACAGTACCACACTACAATAGAATAGAATGAATTCTTCTACAGAGCCTTTCATGTACAAGCATCCCAAGGCACAACAAATAAAACCCAGGCTACTGCAGGGCAAAGGTCTTGTCAAACAAGTGAGTCTAACAGAACTTAAAACAAACATGAGCAGATTCAAATAGGCAGTGATTTCTACAGCCTAGGTCTATAACGGAGAAATCTCTACCAAAACAGCTGGTACCTTGGAGCAGCAAGTATACCATCATCCGCAGACCTCAAGAGGCAACCCAGGAACATAAGGGGGATCAGATCACTAAGGTAATCAGGGCCAAGGCTATAGGTTATCAATAAAGCGTTAAAATCAATGCTGTGCTCATCAGGGAGCCTTTGCAGAGACTAATAGGAGTGATATGTTTACTCATCTATTTGGACTAACTGAAGCCTGTTAATTACCCAGAAGTCCAGTTACAATAGTCAATTCTCGAGGTTACCAAAAAATGTATCAGGAACGCAGCATCATTAAATGAGAGCAATGGCTGTAAACTGCCTATATTTCTCAAACGGATAAAAAGCAGACCTTGCTATTAAACTCATCCACTACGCATCAAAAGAGAGCTCAGAAACAGAATAAAACAGCAGTCAAATCTATTTCTCCTGAGCCAGTACAGCCTAAATTAACGAACGTGTTTTACATGGAATATCTTGTGCCGGTAATCTATCAAAAAATATTTATTAAGATGTATTGAGATGCAGCAGCAAGGAAAGCAGAACTGAAACACTTTTTAAAAAAAAAAATGGCATTTGTATTTTTTTCTGTTCGATTTATTAAAAGAAAAGCTACTTGATTGAAGTGTGCTTCTGGGTGACATTTGAATTTATTAGCACTCCTATTTCATTACACTAATTATTCTCCTGATTTTTTTGGCTCCTGCTTGGCGCCTGCATCAGCTGTCACTTTCACAGCTAGATGACTCAATTATATTCAGGAGCAACTTATCCTGTTCATAAGCATGACTCCACTGCTGATATGGCTAAAGGAACACTGGGCTAGAGCAAATGCACTAGAAAATGGTTGCAGCACATAAAGAGCTCTTCGTTACTGCCCCTTTTCTCTAAAGAATAGCTTTGCCATTATAATGTAAATAGTCTTGAAACTGTTCTTAGTGGGGTTTTGTTTTCTTTGGGTGTGTGGATTTTATCGGGATAGAAGCAACATAATTAATTAACTGGGAAATATTTATGAATATTCATAACTTGACTAAAGCACAAACACAACAGCTGTCCCCTAATCAAGGTTCAGGACCTGGTTAGATGTGAAATAACCAGAAAGACGACATAGACGTAGTTGAATACTGCATGGCCTAAATAGGATTCTTCAGTATAAACCAAATCAATGTTCTAAAAGTGCTACTCTGGACCATGAAACAAATAGGATACTAAAACTAGTTTATTTTTTTTTTTTATTATTGTAATTCTTTGTTAGCATTACATTTTGCCTTTGCTCTCTCTCTCTCTCTCTCTCTCTCTCTCTCTCTCTCTCTCTCTCTCTCTCTCTAATACTAGTATCATATATACACTATATTCTATATTCTACTCAAACATTTTCTAAGGATCACATGTATAAAAGGTTGTAACGACAACAACCCAAGACTTGAAGTGCAATAAATCCAATTGGACCGTCGTCCTTTATTCAAGAAGAGCTGTAAGAAATACAATAAATGAAGTGCAAACCCCCATTTACAATACATGCACCCAGCTCTGAACCATGGTGAACTTAAACACTGCTCTTCTTTAACTGCATCAATCCTACTAGTGTTTCTCCGCTAGGGGGATTTATTGACTAATTTCTTAATATTAAATGCAATAAAGTATGTGGAGGAAAGAGGTCCAAATTAAACCACTAAAATAGAGACCTGTTAAATCTAGTCCTTGGAGATTTGAACAGTAGAAACCCAAGCCTGGTCTAATAAACACACTCATCTGTTCATTATTAATTAAATCCATTTATCGATTTAGGTTGTTTTCTCCATTCAATTTTAACTTTGCAGTGTGCTTATGGTGCTTGGAAGTATCTATTGTTGTTATTTAAGAAGTTTGCGGGCCTAGAGAGCAGAAAAAGCCTGTGGAAACTGTGTCCTTTATCTGGTCCCTTGTCTGCCAGCTATATTGTCCTAATTGGTGTGGCAATCCTACTAGAAGCCGTGACATTTACTGGTGTGTCTCCACTATGCAGTGTCCCATTCCTACATCACAGAGCGTGCTTCCACTAAGTTGAAGTTGTGATGTTAGGAACCTGAAGTTCCAATGCTGGTGGTTTTTGGCATTTGGAGCCAGGAAAAGGGGATTCTGGCTTTAGCCACATCCTGCTGTGTTGCAGCATTTATTTTAGGAATGAGCTTGTCACACCTGAAATGTAATTAAGTCGGTTCAGTTGTATTGTGTAGCAGCATCTTATTATTTTGTCCTGGAACTTAATTTTCTTCAGCATTATCTGACAAGCTAGCTTTTCAATACTGTGTAGAATTGTAGACTCTCTTTATGAATGTGCATCTTTAGTCACATTTTTTTTTTGTTGATTGACAGCCGCTATCCTTTATCAGAATATAGACCTCATCCTCATGTATAAGTTATAAATGTTAAGATCTACAGCAGCTGATTTGCTTCGCATGTCCTGTTTTTCAATGCCTCATTAATATTTCATGCTCCTGTCACTGTGAAAGTTTGACCGCTTTCCATGGTAGAAAGGTACACACAGTAGAAAGTCATTCAAACCAGCATGAAACAACCAAAGTGATGCCATCCTGCTTGAAAAAGACTTTGTACTGCCATATGAAGAAAAATATGAAGCTGTCTACTGACTTGAAACCACTGCCTATATCTGGAAAATGCATCTTTTTTGAAAATGCAATTTTCAACTTAATAAGTCAAGGTCCAGATGAATAGGTTCTTGACAATTACGAATGGGGCTCTGGCTACATTAAGGCAATGAGGGAGGAAACTGCAGGTTTAACACCAGGTTTGAATAAATCATCACCAGATGCATTGTGGTTCCACAACTGTGGGCTTGAACCCCTTTGGTCATGTGACCTCTGGTTGCTGAGCAACTGGGTCTTAGGCATCCTTTGGAATATTAACACAATTTTAGTCTCAGTAAGTTTGCAATGAACTGAGACTCACCTGACAAAGCCCTTTCATTAAAGATAGTTTGCTTTGTCAGAAACATCTATATCCTGTAGAAATGAAGGTCTGGGCAGATGCAGGGTGGAAGGAAAATAGTCTATCAAAGTGCATGGGAGAACAGTCAGTGAAAATAGTTTCAATTTTCTGGATTATTAATTTAAATACACATTCAC
Source organism: Acipenser oxyrinchus oxyrinchus (assembly GCA_030684275.1). NCBI lineage: Eukaryota > Metazoa > Chordata > Actinopteri > Acipenseriformes > Acipenseridae > Acipenser > Acipenser oxyrinchus. The sequence goes on from CM060260.1 coordinate 31,406,646, forward strand.
ACACCAGTTAAAATTAAAAGAGCATACTTCACTCCCACGGTTAAATTAAATATCATACCCTGCTTCACACGTCTGAATTAAATAACTTATTCTGCATGCCAAATTCTCATTGTAAAGCTAATAAAAAGTATGGAAAGCTCAAGACAGGAAAAGAACCTAAATTACTACACCTGTTTTACTTGGGAGCTGGTTTATTAGTGTTACAAAGCTTGGCTCTTAATCTGGCAAGGGGCAGCTCATTTAGAACAAGCGCTCTTTTGTTTTGAAGCTAGGTGCGAAATGGGAATGCACCAAATTAACTGCAAAGGTAATTACTGTTCTAATTCTCCATAAACATGTGCCCTGGAAAATCATTAATAGTTCGGGAAAGTAATGTTAGTGATTAAATAAAGCGGCTTGCATCAGTGAGCACAACTGAGCGACTTTAATTACAAGTGAAAGCTGGGGAAAGGCTGTGGCTAATTGAAGTTAGCACAAGGTTCCTGGATGACCAGCATTAGCCTTGTTGGATCAGTTCAACTCATTTAATTGTGCTCTCGGTATAATAACAGGCTTTTTTCCTTAGTCCTTGTTTGTCATAACAGCTGCGTACTTAAAAGAGGCATTTATTTTAGAATGCACTAATATTTTAGAGTATGTTAGGTGCCCATTTTGCTTGTTGCTCTAATGGTTTAAGTGAGTGTGTACTGTTTGTTTTGTCTTTGATCCAGATACTACATGTATTACTTAGATCATATGTTATGTGAGCTGCCAGTTGGTTTCTCCATTAACATGAAAACTTCTGATTCCCATTTAATAAATGGTCCTTTAGCTAGCATTTGGGAATTAAACAAGCTAACAAAAGATACCAGTGTTTTTAATGCAGCCTACCAGTAGGAACTAATTCAAGGGTAAACAGCAACATGAAGTGGAGTGAAAATATCAGATATCTCATGATGGGATATTGTGGGTTGTGTTTGTTTGAGGGAACACATAATAGTGCTAACTTCAATTATCAACAGTCTTTACCCACCCGTTATTTGTAATCTGAGCATAAATTGCTTTGCCTGGTACCACCTCCCTCCCTATCAGGTATCTGTAAAGAACTGCTCCCTGTTGTTTACCAGCTGAAATCCCCCTACCGCGTCTATCTGTTAGCAAAGAGATTTTTTTTTTTGCCACATGTGTACAGCTACAGAATATGTCCAAAAGGTGGGGGTATTGCAAAAGAAAAGAAAAAATCCTGTTAGAATCAAAGGGAAACAATAACACCTTCTAAGGGAGCCTGCTATAGGTTTTGATTTGATCTCCCCCAGTTTCATTTTTTAATTACATTTTTGTGCCTTTTTATTATTTAGTTTATCACATGGAGTCTCAGAAGAAGTGTTTTTTTGGGATAATAATAATAATAACAAGAACCGCATAAACCGTATTATTATTATTATTATTATTATTATTATTATTTATTTATTTATTTATTTATTTATTTATTTATTTTAAAAAATGGCAATTTGAGGCTTACAGACTCTGCAAACTGACCTGTATTAGCAGTCTGTAGTGGGCTACTATGAGTGAACTGTGTGTGACCTCCTGACCCAGCCTCCTCTTTGACATTGTTGCTCAGTGAAATCAGAGGGAGAGGTGTGCTACAATCTTAGCTGAGTGACCCACAGCAAACATAGGAAGAGGGCTATTGAGTTATCACAGTCAAAATGGTACATCCATGTTTCAAAATGAATAAGCCACGGGTTGTTTTGTGTAACTTTAACTCATTTTAAACAGTCACTTATGTCTCATATTCTGAAATTGCATGTATTATCTAGAAATGTCATTTAATTATGTATATACAGTGCCGAGAAAAAGTTTTGTGAACCCCTTAGGATTTTCACATATTTCACATATTTCAAACCTAAAATGTTATTAGATCTTAATCTAAGTCCTAATATTGAACATTGATTCAACATTCAATATCCATGTGTGAAAAAGTATGTGAACCTTTAGATTCAGTATCTGGTGGCACTCCCTTGAGCAGCAATGACTTCAACTAAGTGTTTCCTGTAACTGTTGGTCAGTCTCTCACATTGGTTTTGAGGAATTTTGGCCCATTCCTCGTAACAGAACTGCTTCAACTCGGTGACATTTGAGGGCTTCCTTGCATGGACAGCTCTGTTCAGGTCCTGCCACAACATTTCGATTAGGTCCGGACTTTGACTTGGCCATTCTAAAACGCAGAATTTCTTCTTCTGCAGCCATTCTTTTGTAGATATGCTTGTATGTTTAGGATCATTGTCTTGCTGCATGCTTCACTTTCAGTTCAGCTTCAGCTCACGGTGGATTGGTGGAGCCCCAAATCCTTAGAAATGGTTTTGTAACCCTTTCTAGACTGATGAGCATCAATAACTGTTTTTCTGAGGTCCTCAGAGATTTCTTTTGATCGTGGCATGACATATTTCTACACACCTGTATGGTGACGACCAAACTACAAAGTTTCTGATCTTTATATAGGGTGGGGCCTCCCAAACTCACCCCTGAAGTTCTACCTAATTATTTAAACACCTGATTCTAATTATCCCCTTAATTGAGCTGATAAAACCAGGGGTTCACTTACTTTTTCACATACCCTGAATCTTAATTACTCATTGTTTGTCTAATTCATACAATATTTTGTTTCAAAAGACATGGAATTGGTTACTATAAACCCTATACTGTGATATTAGAATATATCTGGTTCCAGTCATGTGGCTTTGTTTTTTTTCTGGTCCTGTCCACAATATCACATGATTTAAAAACATAATAATAATAATAATAATAATAATAATAATAATAAAATAGACCAAGTAAATAACCCCCCCAAAAAATAGTGAAGCTACACAGGCCTACAAGCACAATGGCAGCCAGTTACAGCAGATGCTTGAGCAATAGATAACATTATTTAAAAAATCGTAATATTAATAAGTCAATATTAATATAGTTGTTCTGATTAATATTAATAATCAGAACAACTAGTAAATGTTAAGAGGATAATTAAATAGCTACAGTTGCAGTTTGTTTTCAGTTTTAGTTATTTTATAAACATTATGTCAGTTGGGGACTGACACCAATATCCAATGCAATAAATATGTTTTTTATAAATATGTTTTCAAGCTTGTCAAAGCCTCTGATTTGGGTCTCGTCTACTTTTCTTACTGGCTCAAGGGAGTTGGAAGGGAAGCTGTTAAGCTCATATAAAAGCCTCCGAATTATAGCAAATAGTCTTACCCATATACAAGTCTGTAATGTGTTTAGTGTATTCGTCATTGAATATTATTCAGTACCGTACATAACCACTCTACAGTAAGCCTGTAATACAAAAGAACAATGCAGCTATAAAAAAAAAGAACAATAATATAGTTAAGTGGACAGGGGCCAATAAAAAATGGCATCAATTATGAGAGGCCAGCTGGGACATTATGTATTTTACGACATAACAATTCAATTCCCCAGCCATTCTGTACCTGTCCCTCTATAACCACTTCATCAATAAGGACAGGTGGAGGCAGAAACAGGCAGCAGCAGCACAAGGTGACACTCCCACTACGTCTTCCATCACCTTGGAGAGACAAAGCATTTCCCTTTCAAACTTTGCTGTCCCCCAATCCCAGGCAGATATTCTCCAGAGCTGGGATCTGCAAAATGAAACTGATTGGAACTATTTATCATCCGAGTTACTTGTACATGACCATGATGTGTAATAATGTCTGTTCGGGGAATTTCCTGAAACAGAAAACGACTGGTCGTCGCCGCACTGCAGTCCAGGTAACCTGCAGCCGGTGCAGCAAGCATTCAGGCTCTTCCACTCTCATCCCATTCAGGCCTCATTAAGGACAGGGTCTTGGGGTTGGCCGTTGCCAGCAAGGGGGTGACAGAAGAGCTTGTGTGAGGAACAGCAGGAGCCCTTGCAATGCAGAGGAACACATTTTACACTCGGCTCTCTAACCACTGCTCGTAGCTCCGGAGCACTGGAGCCTCAACTGATCCTAATATTTTTTTTCCCGTAATCTATAATTCACAACATGGGAAGCTTTTCCCTCGTGAACTCGGGTAAATGTGCTAACTGCAGGAGCTCTGCGGTCACGACAGGCCCAACTGTCATTCCTTTGGTACTCCCTGTCACACTGCCTCAACTCTGTCATCGTTCAACCCAGTTTAAATTAACAGGTAATTTGTAAATGTCACTTCAGGTTAGGCGGCTCATTTTGTTTCTATGCCACCAATCCAAGGCCTGCAACTAATTTTTCTTGTCTTCTTTTAATAAGATTTTCATTTATAAATAGAATTATGCTCGGAAAAATAAATTAAAGTAAGTGAGGCACAGAACTGGTAGCAGCATACACATTCTCGGAATTTTAAGCACCTTCACATCAGAGAAGATTAAAAAAAAACTCTTCAAAAGACACATTTCATTTCGGCAGTTGACAGCTTTTGGTTAATATTTAATTTGAGTAACGGAGGTTATGGTCAGAAATCTAATTTTTTATATCTAAATTAATTTCTGCAACTAAACCATTAATGTGACTTGATAGGCTCTGTGTTTCAAGGGTGTAACTAATTACTTGGCTGTGCATTCACACAAAAGAGAAGCGTAAAATAAAAAAGGACATTTCTTACCTTTTCATTTGCAAATGATAAATCGTAATTAATTATAATCAGCCTTATTACAGCATGGCAGTCTGTTTCTATTTCTTTTGTGTGTGTGCCATGGATACTGTAAAACAAACTGCACCATGCAGCCCTGTGACCCAGTTTATATTACATAATCTGCACCTGCAAAAGCCTGCCAACCTTTTATTAAGGGCTGTCGGTGTAATATCAAATATGGCAAAACTGTTTTATTGATTGAGTTGTTGGTCTTGAAATCTGAACTATTGTTCTGTAACTTTTTAAGCAGACCCATTCTCACACTACTATCTAACACAAGTGATAGTAAGCCAACCATTGCTATTCTTGTCCTGCCTCTAGAGTACTTTATGGTGATAACTCAATACATTTCAACACCTCCCTCATTATAATGCCTCCTATTTCTTGTATAATGTTGCTATACTGAATATTTTGCTTCCTTGGCTTCCATCTTAATTATTTCTAATCTTCTTTATTAATAGCATGAAGCTTTCTGAAAAGCATGACATGCTTGGCTTGAGTGGAACACATACATGCTTGTCAGGATTGAGTGATATCAATTCCAGAATCTTGAATACATAATTGAGACTTCAGCAAAATCTAAAAGCAAAACATCTGATCTACCTTTCACTGGAAATAAAAATGAGCCTTGACCTGTCCCATATTTAATTTACTGCCGTGCAACATGGAAAATGCATATCAAAGTGTAGCAAAGCATAATAAAAAAATAAAATAAAATAAACTACAGTGTACATCTGCCATTGTTAATGTTCCCAAAGGCTCGCCCATATGAAATATATAGAGAATATTTTATTAATATCAAACAGTATTTTGTGGCGCCCTGCACAGACACATTAGAACATGGTAGTGCTCACAACCCAAACAAAGAAATAAATACTTTCAACACTACTGGCTCACCTTCAAGTGAAGCGTCTCTCTTTCAGAAACGCCGGCTGGGGTAAGTGTGGGTCCATGCCCCTTTTTGAAAAAAGGTTATGGAGTTTTAGTACCTTGTCAGTATCCATCCCTGTGCAAGTCTTGTCAGTCGGAGATGCCTTTTTTGTATGAGCTTGCATCACTGATATTCATACAGCATCAGAATGCCTCCAGGGGTTTTAAAATGAACATATTTGATATTTTCTGATCATTAAGATACATCTAACACAACAAACTGACACTGAGTACAGTAAAAACTACATTATAAAACATACTGTTCTACAACCTTTGAGTAATGAACACCTACAGGTGAATTTAAGGCAGACTGTTACATAAAGTCCAATTAGGGCCCAATTCCAAACTTTTAAGCTGGGAAAGGGAATTTTGTTTACAAGAATATTGTACTTCTTAGTGGCATATCCTCTGTGTGTGTGTATTGTAACGTAGCCTCTCTGTTATTGGCTTGTTTGCCCTTTAAAACACAGACCCATACACAGAACTGTACAATAAAGCACTTTCGTGCACTTTTATTACAGAACAAACAAAACAAAAACCTAGCTCAAACATAGAGCACTCACTACACATATGCAGGTCCCTGTCTAACGTGCAGGACAGCTAAGCTGTTTACCTGACATATAACAAAACACAAACAGTTTACCTTATCTTTTAAGCAAATCAACATTTCACATACCAGCTCCCTGGTGATCTCCCTCTAATGGAGCTGAATGCTGTCTTTTATAGTTTGTGGCTGTTCCCAATCAGCACCAATTACCTTGTTTGGGAACAGCCACATTCTCACATGTTTTTGGCAGGGAGAGGAATTAACCCCGTCCCTGCCAACCACCACCAAAACACACAAACAAAACATTTTTTTTTATATTGCAGGTCCCCTGTCCTGCTACATCCGTTACATTATATATGTACTGTATAGTTGTAGTGAAAAGTTTACATACCCCAATGGAAATTTTATACTTTCTAGATAATTCTCAAAAACAAATAATTATAGGAAAAATCTTTTGTAGCAAAAGTTTTGCTTTTGTGGATGAGGGGAAAAAAAAAGAAGTTATTTTTTATTTTTTAGTTATTTATTTCAGCAATTGTTTTGCAAAACTCCAAAAATGCTAATTCAAAAGGATTCATACCCTGACAAGGAAAATTAAATAGCTAGTTGAGTCACCTTTAGCCATAATAACCTCTTTTAAACGATTAGGATATTTGTCAACAAGCTTTTGGCATGATTCTTTAGTGATTTTTAACCATTCTTCAATGCAAAATTGGTCCAGTTCATTCAAATTCCGAGGACTTCTCTTGTGCACAGCCTTCTTCAATTCATACCAAAGATTCTCAATCGGATTTAGATCGAGACTTTGACTAGGCCATTCCAGAAACTTGATTTTATTCTTCTTTAACCATTCTTGAGTAGATTTTGATGTGTGCTTTGGATCGTTGTCGTGTTGGAACGTCCAGTTGCGCTTTAAAGTTTTGTAGCAGAGGGTTTCAGATGATTGGCCAATATCTTTTGGTATGCTATGGAATCAATTTTAGCATGTATTGGAACTAAATTTCCTGTGCCATTAGAGGAGAAACAGCCCCATAGAAGGATATTACCACCTCCATGCTTGACAGTAGGTATGGTGTTCTTTTCTTTGTACTCCTCACCAGACTTTCTCCAAATGTAACGACTATCAGCATGACCAAATAGATCGATTTTTGTTTCATCACTCCACAAAACCTTTCACCAGAACTCATATCCATCATTCAAATGCCATTTTGCAAACTTTAAGCGACTGTCCTTGTGACGTTTTTCTAAGAGTGACTTTTTCCTTGGCCTGCGACCATTGAGACCTTCACCATGCAATACTCAACCTATGGTTGAAATGGAAACTCCAGTCCCACTTGCAGCCAATTCACTTTGAATATCTTTAGCAGTAAATCTCAAATTGTTATTAACCTTCCTCACAATTCTTCAATTCAATTGTTCTTGGTGAAAGAACCTCCTTCTTTCTTCCAGACCGAGGGAGCGTTGTGACAGTAATCACTAAAACAAAATTTGTGCTACAAAAGATTTTTCCTAATTATAAATTTCCATTGGGGTATGTAAACTTTTGACTACAACTATGTGTACATATATATATAGTTTATAAAGAGAGCTTTCACATATACTACCCTAGTGAATTCTAGTGAATTCATATGTGTAAGATAAACATTAAGAAATATGTTTTAAATATAATAAGATCTTTCCGTATGAACTGGATAATAGTTGACGCTTGCAGCCAGAGAATTGAAGCACGTATCTGCTCTCACACTTTTAAACACCCTTTAGGGACATCAGCCCACTCAGTCCTGAGGATGACATATGCAGGTAAGTCAGGCAAGAAATATGCAGCATATGTTTGCCCTTTGGCTAAGATTATGACCCAGGATTAAACCCAATATAGTATACAAGCAGATGCTCAACAATGTGCCAGACAAGGCCAATTAATTTTGCAAGATCATTGGAAAAAAAAACAATACCTGTTTGAACAAAGTTAGAGTGAATCCACTTTGATAAAGTCATAGCTGAGTACTTGTTGCAGCAGGCGTGCTCATTTCTTCAGAGGTTCTTTCCACTTTGTGGCAGAGGGGAAGTGAAGTTTTTGAGGACCATTGGGCCAAGGGCCTTACTTTGGTAACTTCTTAATAAAGAGGCTTTATCTAAGACATGGGGACTTAAGTTTAATAGGAAGTCTGTTTTCATAGATTAAAAAAAAAAGTTGCATGTAACCTTTTTAGACCACTGTTAAAAAAATAAAAGTTTCATGAATACCTGTGACAGAGACAGAATGATTCTTGGTGATAAATCTCCCTCCTGACCTGTGAGGGCACTGTGTAAAGGGAACAGAGTGCCCTGGACTGGATGGCCAGATAATTCATTCCCAGGGTTAGGCGGAAATCGGCCATCTAGAAAGGGGATGGAGATACGGTTAAAACTAACCCGGAAGGAGAACCGTGTTAAAATATATTGTGTGTTTGTTTGTTTTTGTCGGGTCTAATACTGTGTTTGTTTGTGATTTATTAGACGGCTAAACACGATCCAGGAGCTGTCGCTTAAGGCCAGCATGAACCTGGACAATACTGCACCTTTTATTCACGTATTGAATTGTATTTCACCACTTGCACTGAAAGCACTCACTTGGGACTTGTGATCGTGTGTGTATTTGTGGGTGATAAAATAACTGTGTTATTATATGGGACAGCAACCCATGCTTTAAAACAGTGAAATACACATTGCTGTGTATTGCCTGGCATTATTATTTGTGGTCACCAGACCAGGATTAAAATAAACACCATTGTACCTGGATTATTGTTGTCTGTCTTTTCATTGCTCACCGCATCACTCCTGCACCTGCACACTACAAACCACTTTGCCACAATACCACATTTTAGTTAATTCATCAAAACAGGCTTTAAATAGTTGTGTAGGTATATACAGTGCATCCAAAATCTCTGAACCCCTCTTCCTATCTCACCCCCACATCTGTCCCAGCCACCCAGCACCCTCTCTGATGTCAAGGTTTCTCTTAAAGGGACGATCAAATCCAAATGTAACAGACCATAAGTTGGTGTTCATGTTGTGATTGTCCTGTTGTCTCCGTGTGTCTGTGCAGTACAGCACTCCATTTTTCACTGAGTGGAGAACCCATGAACCATCTCCCCGAGGCAGCAAAGGCTGTGATAGTCACAGGGCTAAAACAGCCAAGAGGCCTTGGATACAGTATCTCATCAGATGTTGTTGTTATTATTAACCATATAAATGAAATACCTCTGGTTTCATCTGATAACCACAGTAATTAGACTGCTTTAGTTAAAAAAAAGCATTTACCTGGGGAGAAATTGTGTAACAGCTCAAACCTGTTTTTTTAAAAAAAAAAAATAGCTAAGAGGTGAATTGGATAGCAGGGGGGCGGAAATGAATTTCTTAGGAGCCCCCTGGAGCAGTACTGAGATAAAATGACCAGTCCCAAGTCAAAATTACCTTTCTGGGAATAATAAAGGCATTCAAACCCAGCGGGTTCTGAGAACAGTGAGAACATGTTCTGTAGTTCATATGGAAGTGGTAGCTAACACAGATATGTGGCTAACACAAAGGGAGGTAATGTCTCCTAATTATCTGAGTATGATTACAGAGCCCTGTTTGTGATAGTGCCTGTTTGTGTGACATGTAAACTCAGCTTTTTATCAATCAGTTGCTGTCTTACACCTTTTAAGCATTGATTTCTCTCAATGTATTTTTCTCAGGAAGATGCACCCAAATCCCAAGTACTAGTTGAAATTTAGTATAGCATTTTTGCAGGTAGTACTATAGTATTGTCATTTAAATAAAGGCAGCAGAACTCCAAAGACTGGAGATTAATCTCTTTATTGAAATATGTTTTAAATAAGAAAATCTGAATACAGTTTATTCATTTAACAAAAAATATAAAAAAGGCTAAATATGTTGGTATTTGCTACAATTGACTAATATATATATATATATATATATATATATATATATATATATATATATATATATATATATATATATATTATTTCTTAGCAGACGCCCTTATATATGTGTGTGTGTTTGTGTGTGTGTGTGTGTGTGTGTGTGTGTGTGTGTGTTACTGCTGCCAGTAATAAACTAAAAAAAAAATAGGTAATGTGTTTGTCAGACAATGATTTGACATTTAACAACATTTTGTTTTTCTATTCCAGCAAAATCTGGCCTTATTAACGAGTGTAAAAAAAAACACCTTTATATTGACATCCTTTTCAATATGTACCTTTTAATATTTATAGAAATAACAACAAAAGACAGCACACAATGCTTGATAATGAAAGCCCTGTGTGCAGTATTCTAAAACATGTATACACATAGGCATCGTCCCATTTATCAAGCTGGAACGCTAATTACCTCATATGAGGCAATATTTTCTTCATCCCCTGCATTTCAATTTTCAATATTAACACATAGGTGGTCAGGCTGACCACCAAATAGCCTACATGAGCATGAATGCATTAAATAATTTCACGTCGGAAGAGTTTATTAAACTGCCACTCTCTAATCAGCGTACTTACTGGTCATCGTTAATCTTCTGCTGATCTGTGCTGTGTCTCCACAGCCACTGCTGAGAGTGCTGGTGTTTATAGGAGCTCTTAACAAACAAGGCCAGTTAATCAAAGAAACTATACTGCAAGCCAAACGTCCATGCATACCAGAGTCTAATTACACCCTGCTTTTTAACTCATTTAGAGCCATATTCCTTAAAAGAAAATGGTGGGAGGGCGCAGTTCCTTTTAATCTCAGTACCGGTAGTTTAATTTAATGGCAGTTAAAATAATTTGCCTCCTTAGGACAAGCAATCCTAATTTGCATGCTAGACAGCGACTCATTATCAGAGGGTAAACAAATACAATGTTGGTCAAAGTATGTTTTAATCTTTGATGTATTTATAAGGACCTAACTGGTGCACACGTTTTTAAAGTAATTAACGCTAAAGCAAGCCCTTTAATTTTTTAATGACTTGCCAGACGTTGTTTCCCTCAGATACCAGAAAACCATTTGGATGACTGGTTGTGCTAGTTGCTCCATGTAAAGATAGCTGCTCCTTCTGTGGCCCAGTGCATGCACAGTTCAACAGAGAAACACATTACTCTAAACCCTCTTATGTCTTTCAGGGCTCAGTTCGGGGCCCCTGGCTTCCGATGGAATCAGTAGAAACTCATTCACTTTGCACTGAAGAAAGGTTTTAAGATATAAATGACTGAAGTCAGAGCCGAGCTTTCCATAGCACTATACATTATATTACTTGAGTAAATGTGGTATTTAAATCCATCCTGAAAGCATTATCTTAATTGAGGAGTATATTTTTTCAGTGCATGGTGACTTATTTTCATTTAATGAACAGGATGTTTTTATCATAATCCTTATGGAATATTTAACTGAAGTTTAATAGGCATATTTATAGGATCCCACACGCATGTTATACTGAACTAAATTATACTGACCAAAAATCCCTCAAATGTCTGTGTTGCTATTAGATATCCCTGATTAACAACGTTAAGTGAATGCAGTAGCAATTTATAACTGCACTATTTACAAGGCTGTTTTGTAAGGGGCAAATTTTGCAGCACTTGTAAGGAACTCATTTTTGCTGTTCGACATTGAAATATATTTCCTTTGAACCTCAGCAAAATGCATTTTGCAAATTACATTATTTCCCTGAAGGTTTTAAACAGAATCACAGGCACTTTCTACATCTACTTCTGCTCAAACAAGGTGCATTATGCATACCCTGGGAACTTTAGTTAAAGTTATTTATATGTAAAACTAAAAATAGCAACACCCTCTAAGTAATGGAGAAAATACATTTAATGAGTTAGGGCAGTGCGCAATTTCTCCTTTCAGAAATGTCAGTTTGCGTTGTACCTTCCTGCGAGATATCCTACAATTACTTTGTCAACAGAAGGAGGAGCAGTGATGGATGATGCATCGCTTCTTGAAACCAAACTTTCTGTGAGTTACTTAGGCTGAAACTAAGTGCTTTTACATTCCAGCCTTATTGATGATAGTGGTTTTATATTTATCACCCTGTCATTTCAGTTGACTGTACCAGCCTCCCTTCTGCCAGTATGCAGACACTAATGGAGGTGTGTCCTTATTGCACTAAAGGGTCACACATTCATTCGGCAAACCCGGATGCTGCTGCTGTGTCTGCAGTGTCATTTTTTTTTTACTGAAAAGCCTCACAGCTTTCACATTATTAGGCTTTACAAATGCAGCCTCCGATTGGTCTTGTCCAGGTCATGACATTTCTCACCCCAGGCACAGAGGTGGAACCTTCATCTTATTCACAGGCACTATATTGCAGCCAGACGAATAGTTAGCATGTTTCAGAGCAAGCAGTTGCAGGTTTTGATTGCGTAGCTTTAGGTTTATAAGAAATTCTGTCAAGAATCAATACAAGTCTCAGGCTTCCACTTCCTTCTTTAATAAAGGTTTGATATGATTTGTCACAAGCTGGCTTGAGGTATCCATAGTTTTTTTTAAGTTTTTTTTTGTATTATTACATAGCCCCCAGTGCTATGTCTCATCTTTGTGTCATTTCAGCTGTAGGGAACTATTTCATAAGGCTGTATTCTTTACTGTTTAGTTATTGCAAAAAGATCATATTACTTGATAATATCTTCCACGCTGTATGCTGTCACATCTACGCATCCACACAGCCAAGTTTCACCCTGCTATAGGTAAGCCAAAACGCTTGAGGGGACTTCTATGGAACTTCATGATTGGATACGGAATTGATTAACAAAGCTGTGATATTCCATCTCAGAACCTTTTGACACTGCACACCTCTCCTACCAGAGTGCCTCTGTGAAACACACATTCAATTACAAACATAATGTTTTATTCACTATAGTCTGGGGTGATGGAGTGCTCCCCTGCTAAACTACATCCCCTTACACATCAGCCCTGATGACTGTAACATCAAGTACAGGATTAATACATTCAGAAGGTAATACACATTTTTAGAGTGGAAGCAAAAAGCCAATTATGTATTGCTAATGTTTTGTAATAGGTGTCAGTGCCAGCAATTGAAATGTAATTATGTATGAATTAACGTACGATTTTCTATCAATTTCATATTACCACAGTGGCAGTAGAAATCGTTTCAGTTATTTGTACCCCACAGTGGCAGTAGAAATCATTTCAGTTATTAGTACCACATTCAGTACCAATCATATAAAAAGCTATTTAGGTATTTTGTTGAAAATGCAACTGAATGGGTGGGAATACTTCTGCTTGTATTGCTAAGGTAGATTTCACCTATTATAATAGTTGTGGTAGCTATATCAGTGACATGAAATCACTGGTGCTGTGGTAATAATGATATTGGTTCAGTAGACATACCTTAGGCACTTTGCTTTTTGTTCTCTGCCTGATGCTGCTGGAAAAAAAGAAAGACATGAATACGATATGAAGTGTCACTGTTAGATTACATATTGGATCATATTTTCGGAAGTGTTTAACTTTCTCAGGGTACAGTACTTCTTAATCAAGCAAGAAAGCAACTGAAACACTGAAACAGGTGTGTAGTAATAATACTTAAACAGATAAGTATGGTAAAACTTTAGGTAAATTAACAGTAACTTTATAGTATAAGATCAGGAAGAAATATATACAGAACTGCTATATCTGTGTACAAATTTACCATGGTAAACTGGGTGGTTTTTCTAAATATGTTTTAGAAATCATAAATTGAATCTGAGGTGGATTTAACATGATGTATCTGCCTGTCATTTACAATTTACAAATGATCCTGGCACACTGCAACATAGTCAGTCAAAGGGAAAACCTGCAAAGTGACATTTCATAGGCCTAGGTCAAACAATTTCAACAGATCCATAACATTATTCTATATACTTCTAATTGCATTGATGATACCAGGAATTGAGTTTTAGATATCCTTAACTCTATTTACAAACAATATCTAATTGCATTAAAATGATCTTTTTAATAAGTAGATTTCAAACTATAGGCTTTTAAAGATGTTTGTTCTAAATTAAATAAATATGGTGTGAATTAAAACAGATGAACTGTAGTCATTGTGGGATTTCTCTAGTCTATGATATTTATAAATTAGTCTCAGAAACAAATGATGTAATTGCAGATCTTTTTATATTAATTATATTTCAAATCTGTGTTAAACTGTGTTCAAATTGTGACTCGTGATGCTTTTCATTTCAAACACTAATGCTGTATGTTACTGTCTGTGATTCTTCCCAAACAAAAGAGATCCTTTTTCATTTTAACAAAATTAACTCTAAATATAACTAATTACACTTGGCTGTGCTTTTATAATTTTATTTCAATAACAACAGTCTTACAATGTATTCAATGTATTCCACCTCCAAAACATACACTGCAGTACAGTGCAATTCTCACTTACTGTATAATGTTTGCGGTCACTCGCTATCCAATAACCAGTGTTGTGTTTTGAATAAATGGAACTCTCTGCATTACCTCAAATCTTCCACCTGGTGGCACTGTGCTTGGTGTTAAAAAAAAAAGAAAAAAAAAAGATTAAACAAAAAGCAGAGAAGATAATGCTGGGGGTACCGTATTTAATAATACAAAAATATGAACTCATTTGGCACTGTGGGTAACCTCAAAAAACCACCACACACAAAAAAGGCAGTTCAAGATGGGCACAGACACTGAACTTCTCCTTTACTCCCTGCAGCGTCGACACTCAAAACTGACAGTGCTACTGATCCAGCAGCTCAGGAGAGCACCAAACAAAACAAAACACAACAAAACTACTGTGCCATTCAGATAGATATCGTTTGATACCGCCACCATGCTTTGTCAGCCTATTGCAATGTTCTGGAAGACAAAAATAATTGTTCCTGTCTGCAGTGGCATACGGTGCAGCTGTTAATAAACGCATCTAGAACATTTAAAGTGAAGATTAGGAAGGGAAGTGTAATCTCTTTTGCAATTTTTAAAAGCAGTTCAAATAGAAGTGGAAGATGTGTGTACACGGATAATAAAGGCAAGATTCAATACCTGAAGACTAAAAAATACATTGACCTTTGAGATTGCTTCAGTGCATCAGAAGTGTCTGATGACAACATCTGCTGTTGAGACAATGGCAGTGCAAGAAAGACAAAGGCGTCTGTATTGTAAAGGCACACTGCTAATGATTAAAGTAACAAGACTAGTGTGGCGCAAATGTGTATTTCACACAAGCACTTAATGAAAATGCTGTAGGGTGATAATGTGGGAACACCCTTTTGACTTGCTTCCAACAGCTCTAGAATGAAGGTCTCTGGCACAAGATGACACTCAATAGTTTCATTAAAATGCATCCTCCTACTCTTACCATGTGCTTCCATTACCATCCTGTGCAATCGGTGGTCTTCCTTATTTATTTACTGGGAATTAAAGAAAACAAAATAAGCATCTACACCGAACAGGGACTTCTGTAAAAGTAATTTTTATTTGTATTTAGTCAACATGTTCAATTGCTCTCTGTTGGCAGCAGATGTGGTTACATATACAGTTAGATATGTTTATCAGTTCAGTGTGATGCATTTCAATCATGCAAATGTGGCTCATTCCTGTTGATTAGTAATCAAATCCTCGTTCAAGACAAATCTACTTAGCGGAAGAATCCCCCCCTATTGAAAATCACTGCTTCCATGTCTGAGAGGTTAAATCACTGCCTGGCCTGGTTTGAATTTGTCTGGTACAAGGATGTCCTCTGGGAAATTTGGGCCCGAAACAGGAAGGCATAATCAGTTAGCAGATTACAGACAACATGGACAGTGAGATTAAAAGGGTAGACCAAGGTCAAGTCCGTAGCAACAAGAGGGCGAGCAATGCTATGCAATTTGATAACCGCTGGTCAGTTCAGACAGTAATGGAGGGGAAAAAGAGCCCTGAAAAAAAAGGTGTCCTATTGCATCAACCCACTGTGCTCTAAAGACACCCATTCAGGCCTTCAGAAAGGCCTGCACCAGCCATACTGAATGCCCTGGCTTCCGGCTCCATGCTGCCATATAGGTGTTGGCACTGACTGGAGATGAAACTGCAGGCTGGCCCCCCACACATGTTTTATCCTGGTCAATCCCACTGTGTGCAGACCAGACAGCTGGTGGTCCTATTTTTCACCCGGTCAGAAATAAAATCAATAATAACACTGCCATACTACAAATTAATACTCCGCTTGCACAGATTTGCACACAATATGTTAGTGTAAAAAGAGCTCAGAATTCGCCACATTGATGCCTAAACATTCACCATCTGTCCAGGTTCAAAGGGGGCAGACCTGCAGCAAGAGCTCCTCTTCTATTGCTATCAGCAGGTGTCACTATTAGGTGCAGATGATGATGATAATAATAATGAGATTTGAGTGGTTCTGCGATAAACTAGGAAGCTGGGTGTTGGCTAATATAACTCGATTATTATTTATTTATTAGCAGACGCCCTTATCCAGGGCGACTTACAATTGTTACAAGATATCACATTATTTTTACAGACAATTACATTATTTTTTACACATTATTTTTTACATACAATTACCTATTTATACAGTTGGGTTTTTATTGGAGCAATCTAGCTAAAGTACCTTGCTCAAGGGTACAGCAGCAGTGTCCCCCACCAGGGATTGAACCCACAAATCCTCCGGTCAAGAGTCCACTACTCCACCCTGCTATATAAGAATAATACATAATGTTGACAATTGAATTCCCTTTTTAGATTAAAGACATCTAGTAGTTGCAGTTACTGACACATACATGATCTAAGAGAAACCATGACCAATATTACTCTGATTTATTAAAATGTTATTATTTTTTGTTTTTTTAATATTAAATGGAAAAGAAAAAAAACTTAAATTTTTTTTTTTTTTTGTCAGGCTAACAAACATGTTCCTTCACTTCATATTTGTCCATCAGGAAAAAACAAACTCCACTTCTGAAAACTATTCATTACAATTTTATCAATTTGTGAGAGATAGAATAAGGAAATGCCATCAGTAAATTCAATTTTTCTATGACATTAGGCTTTGATATAATCTTGGGCAGAAAACATTTTTAAAATGAAGCAATTGAATTTTCGAGATGGTTTCAGGGAGCACTTAGCTTAAAAGAATACACTTCCAAAGCCTTTCAATCATCTTAAACAATATGTGGATTGTATGTAACCTAAGTGTAGTATTATCTTGAATGTTATTGAACATTTGACTGACTCATGCACACATCGGCAATGTTGGAAACTATTATTTTGCGTTTCTTACAAGAGTTTGCATTGCTAGTGACATGTAGCTGATAGGAGCAAAGGGAAAAAAAGGGTTAGGATAATTCTGTACCAAACTGAGCAGTCTCATTGTATTTATCCAGTGGCTGATCTGTCTTTCAAAGAGATACAGGACAACTTGTAATATAGTGGCAAGGAAAAGGCACTTGTTCTTAAATGAAGCCTAAAGGAAACTGTACAGCACCTCCTGCTGGCTAAGGGTGGGCTTGAAAGCCATGCCATTTAGATACTTGTATGGAAATATATTTATAAATACTGCCTGCAGAATACAACCAGTGCATATGTATAGATTATATATTATTAATTTAAAAAATGCGTATGCCCCCTGTATATTAAAATGAACAGGGAGCATATGCAATGCTTCACAAACAACAAACGTATGTGTGGACTGTATTTGTTATGCATTCTAGGTCATATTTGTAAAATATTAGTTGTTCTGTGTTCTTTCACTGGTTTTAAAACTATGTTCGCTTCTACTCAAGCATTGAATCTTGAATCTGAGTCTCTTTTACTGCTCATGTCTCCAGTTTTAACACTCTCTCAGCTGGGAGGCAAGGTGGTACACTCACTTTGAGGCACATAGACACCTGAACCAGAGGCTTCCTTGTGTGAATACGGCATTTAATGTATACTACCAAATTGTCTTTAAAAATGGAAACACGCACGTTAAATGGTTTAGATTGAATGTTTTTTTTGTTTTTTTTTTCTATTGCAACATCACCCCCCGTATTTAAGGTAATTAAAGCCAGGCAAATGGGATAATATCATGCAGTTGATGGTCCATGGGCTCATTTATTCACACAATGATTGCTAATTGTTGTTTGGGTAATCTTGGTTAAATGGCTGTTGAGAGAAGTACTAACGTGCTGAGAGCACTCTCTCAATGTCATTGTTTTAATATTGTACTTTGTGTTGCTATTATTGTTTTTTTGTTTTTATGCCCATTTGTGTGATTGCAACCTTCTGTTAGTCGTTGCTTTCCGGACCATGTCTTGCAAACCGTGAATGTGATTCTTAGTGACGTCGTGCTTTTGCGTGGCATTCTACACTCTGCGTCACTGCGTGGCAGTAATTTAAGTGTGAGCGCTGGTTGAGACAACATGTTCCTCCATCTTGTAAAGCTGTTATTATGTGTTTTCTGTTGTTCTGTATTTATAAGGGCACAGGTTGTTTTACTAGAGTAATATCATTGTTATCTCTCAGTTCTCAAGTCTTTAATAACATCACTCTTCTGTTTGTCATGTGCACTGTTGTTTGTGTGGAATGTAGAAGCATGTGGTATTTATTGTAGTTGTGAGAGTCTGGACAGGCTGAGGTTCGAGGTTACACGGTTCAGTCTCCTCCATGGTGAGCCATTTTAGAAACAAAACTGGTCCCAGTGGGCAACCTGCTTTAAAGAAACACCTTTTTATGGATCTGGAACCAAATATAGTCGGAGCACTGAATTATCCAACCTCCTCTGACATCACACAATTTGTTCTGATATGACGATGGATGTAGAATGATTTTTTTTTTTAAATAATATAATCATTTTTAATAATAATAATATTGAATTAACATGGGAATGCATGGAATATCTATTAATAAGCACTAAGCATTAAACTGACTACATCCAAATAATCTGAGTTGAAAAGCAATGTCAAATATTCATCTTCAAAGTCCCTATATTTTTTTTTGAGAAGGATGTTTTAGACCTCCCTAGTAAAAATATAAATGTCAGGAATCAGACTTGAGAAGCCACTTCCTTCTGGAGCAGAGGGCACTATAATTCTAGTGCCTTGCTAATGTGAGATGATCCCTTCTGCAGGACAAAAATATCAATTTTGTAATACTTGTGGTGGAAACATATGCTAATGGTAGCCAATCCCAATCTGCTCATATTTATTCTATAATGACTTTATATTCTGGCTTTAAAGGCAGTAAAGCCTGTTTAAATCTGAGCCAGCTGAGTGCTTGCTGCTCAGCTTGACATGAACCAAGACAAACTTTAGCAAATAAGGCCTTGTTATTGCTCTTAACTGACAGAGATAATGATACACAGGCCGCATGCTTGTTTATGTTGCATCATTTGCATCACTTGTGTGATATTTAACAACACAGCATCCGGTGCATAAAGACCAGTGTTATTTTTTTCTTCTAATACACAGCTGTGGTTCACATCCTAACTAGACAGCACATGTTCAAAATGGATGAAGCATGACCTCCTCTTTCCTTTTGTTTTCTTGTACATAAATATAAAAAGCTATATATATATCTCAGATACTAGGGATAAGCAAATAATGGATATATTATGGCTGAAATCAACCAATAGTTTATTCGCTGTTTTTTTTTTTTTGGAGGAATTAGATAAGGTTTGGTATTCATTAACCCTCTATATGCTGTTTCTGAAAAGTTCAATGAAATGTTTGCATTGCACGCAGTGTCACCTGAAGGCTGTACATGGGAGATAAACAAAAAACTTCCTTGATTATATATATATATATATATATATATATATATATATATATATATATATATATATATATATATATATATATATACCTATATATATAAACCTAACTGGACCTGGAGTCTAAATCTGCTGAGAAGAAAGTGTGTTCAATTTTTCATTTTTCAACCAGCTGTCATTTTCTGTACTGCACCTTTTAGACGTGCTCTCAATTCAATTCAAGCGCAATGTGTCGCTCTCACTTTTGTGGGTTAAAGGGTTTTGCAGCAGTTTGAACCAATTCTAATCAGACAAGGGAGAGAGGTTGTGAATGTGATTGCCAGTGGTTCAAGCAGGCAGTGGCTCTATGCAGACTGCAGGATGTTAAATGACGTTTTTCAACATGATCCAGCTAAACCGGGCCCAAAGCCCACCTGTCCAGCTGCAAATTGACTTCAAGAGGTACCAGAGGAGTTTTTCTTTATCAAGGGGGTCAGGAGCTTGAAACTCTAACTGGCCTCCTGAGAATGAGCGTGTGCTGGTTTGAAATAAAGGAGAGTGTTTAAAACAAGGGGCTCAGCGGCAGGCTCATCTCTGGACTGAGCTGCACGCAGAGTTTCAGATAGGCTTATATTGTTCACACTGCCCATCTCTTCTCCTGCAATTCGAAAGAGCAGCTGACTTTGCTCCTCATGGGGGAATTATTTTTTAAACTGGCAGAATTGTTTTCTTTTTTTCTGTCTTGTAAAGAGCTGCCCCAGACGCTCCTTTACTGAGAGGCTGGCTCACCACTATCAAGGATTAGCCCACTATATCACATACTGTATAACAATACATTTAGGGTCTTACATTGTATGTATGTATGTATTAGCAGTTAACACTTACACTTAGTCCCTCGCTTCTGTTTCGTCTTATGTTCCTAAGATTGGATTGCTTTTACTATGGTAATCTTTTTTAGTCATAAAAAATGTGTGTACATCTTTATTTCTATCTGCTTGAATGTTCTCATAAATGCTGCTCTTTAGAAAGCTATATCCTGCTATACACAGTTTAAAATAAAGATTAAAGAGGTACCGCTAAGATACGTGCAGAAAGAACATTTCAATATTAGTCCACCAGTTGCTGCTATGTGAATTAAAGACAATAAAAGGTAACACTTTACATTAAGTGTCTGTGTATTTACATAGTAGTTACATAGTAAATACATGTGTAATTACACATAATTACAATGTTATTATGTATAGTTACAATGTACTTAATGTGTAAATATTTTTGCACATATAGGTACACAATTGTGTCAGAAAAGGGC
Organism: Acipenser oxyrinchus oxyrinchus; assembly: GCA_030684275.1. Lineage (NCBI taxonomy): Eukaryota > Metazoa > Chordata > Actinopteri > Acipenseriformes > Acipenseridae > Acipenser > Acipenser oxyrinchus. The sequence goes on from CM060260.1 coordinate 31,427,796, forward strand.
TAGGGTTAGGAGTTAGGGGTTGGAGTTAGGGTCATCTTGTCATTTATTACCAGCTAACTCAAGGGTGGTTCTGGTGAGTACTTGGACTGCAGGGATGGTTTCAGTAGCTCAATAGGCAACATTTTTTCCTCTGGACCATGTAAAGGAAAGTACAAAACATCAAGTGGCTGAACTTTGTACGTAACTGATACAACAGTAACATATTACACAAAAACTGTCACGGGATAGCAATGGATTCCACAATGAGATAAAAAAGCTACATTTTATACATATGACTTCTCTTTTTAGAGACATATTTTAATTATGTTGCGAATACAATGTATTACCAACAGGTAGAGCCATATGCTGAAGATTAAAAAAAAAAAAGCCCATAAAATCAAACAATAAAGCACCTTAAAGGGAATTAAAGGGAAGTGCATTTAGCCACAATACCCACATTGTTTTGCTTATCTCTTTTAGGATGACGTTACCAGTAAATCTCCAGTCAAAAGTCACAATACAAAAATTAAATAAAAAAAAAAATACAATAAACGAAAACACGAATCCAACCTTTTCATAGGCTTAGGATAATAGAACATTATTCAGAATCTGACTGCCAGATTATATCTTGACAGGCTCCTATCATTAGGTTGTAGACCAGACGGCTTTAACAGTTTAAATGAGCTAGGCACTGTGCCAGGGATTTAGCTAGAAAAAAAACAACATTGGTTCAACAGTATTATTACATCACATTCACATCTTTCATTGACAGCCTGTGCGGAACTAGCACTACCCTAATAAGGAGACTTCAGATTGCAACACAATTATGTGATGATAGCTTCTTTCCCACAGCTAACAATAGGAGCCCAGTCTATACCACCATCAAAAGCAGGATGATTACATGGGAACAAAGTATTTTATTGATCCATTCAATGTTAGTTCATTGTGCAATGGCTTTATGTTTAATTCTGTACTGAAACAGCCTCAGGTGCAACAAAAATGACTGGCTTTAACATTTGCAAGTGAAGCCTGTTTTTCCACAATGTTTTTTATTTTTTTATAATATAACACTTATTTTTGCAAATAAGTGTTATATTATAATATGTTATATTAAATGACTGTGTAACACATTCTGTAGGATGTCTGAAGTATCAGTGTGGGGCGAAGCTGACATGCAGTAACTTTAACTGTATTGTACAGCATGATCGAAACCAGAGCTATAGAAAGTTATGGATTTGCAGTGTTGTGAAATCTATACACCCAAAGGGAGTGCATTTTTTGTTCCTCTCTAGATACCGGTCAATTAATTTATGTCTAGATCAATCCTTACACATGTTTACTGTTGCATGGTCAGGCCTTTGTCCTCCAGGGGGCAGTAGCTTGGGTCCCTGGGTGTAAAGTGGCATTAACTTGCTCGTGGGATCAGAGGATGCAAACTGACCTTCAGTACTCCTGTATTTCTTTGTCGAGGTTAATCAGAGATAACACCTTGCCCAGGACTACAATCCCACAATGCATTGCAAAGATCAGAGATAACACCTTGCCCAGGACTACAATCCCACACTGCACTGCAAAGATCAGAGATAACACCTTGCCCAGGACTACAATCCCACACTGCACTGCAAAGATCAGAGATAACACCTTGCCCAGGACTTCAATCCCACACTGCACTGCAAAGATCAGAGATAACACCTTGCCCAGGACTTCAATCCCACACTGCACTTCAGAGATCAGAGATAACACCTTGCCCAGGACTACAATCCCACACTGCACTGCAGAGATCAGAGATGACACATTTCTAAAGAAAGTAAAATTAATAATGCTTTCATATCAAAAGGATACAGTAAATGAAAGGTAAGACAAATAATCACATATAAAATATAAATGAGTTTCAGTCTGTTTGATCACGATATTATAGTAAATATCAGTGTCAGATTGTTATTGAGTGATACTCAATAATTGTGTAAATAAGGGAAACTGAGGGAACACATTGTTTTGTGTTGAGTAATTAACACATGATATTCAGTTTAATTAATACCTTACAACATTTCTTAAAGGAATTACTATATGTGTGTGTGTGTGTGTGTGTGTGTGTGTGTGTGTGTGTGTGTGTGTGTGTATACTGCACACAAATACACACGCTGCAACTGTCCAGTAAGTATTGGAACACATACTGCAGTATTGTGTTCGGCTTCTTAAGATATTTCTTGACAAAGAAGTGTTTCAGAAAAAACATAATTCAGAAAGGAAAAGGCACTTAGGAAACTGAGAGGTAGATTAACAGTGTGTAAGTGCTATTGATATCCATAACTCCAAAGGTATCAGGCTGCCCTTGTCTTTTATACAGTATGCTTAGCCTGTGTATGTCTGAAATGCAATATCCTGAAAAAAACAGCTGCTATAACATACAGCTGGACCAAACGGGGGGATAAGTAATTAGGCATGACCTTATCCAACTTGACTGTAGCTTTGCATTTGATGCAGAGAACCCATTTGACTTGACCAGCTGCAGAAAGTGGTACTCAAAGAAATTGGAAGGAATTCTCCTGAATGCTTTCTCCTTGCTTACAGCACTCAAGTAATGGCTGCAGATTAGCATTTGACATGACAGATTACATTAAGTCATGTCTTTGTAGTACTTTATGATGGCACTATCACATTAGCTTCTTAGCACTGGCACACAGAGGCATGCAAATGTTTCAGCCCCTCTTATTTAAATCTACTGCCTGACATGGCAGCTTTGATATGATTATTAGTCATATGAGAGACTTTAATTCATGTTCGTCAGATAAAATATTCTGTAAAAAATTAAGGGAAAGTGGTTGCTTTTAATGAAGACCTCAGTAAGACCTGCAGCAACCTTGCACAGGGAACTGCATTTGACATTACTGCATTAACAGAGCTACTCCGTCTTTGTTAGGTGTTTGATTTGGAACACTGGATACATTATTTTAGACACTTTTAAAACTAGACCATTTGCAGTCATTTTAGAAACTCTTAAATCCCCCTTTATATGCTTGTAAAAGTGTTTGACAATGGGCCCTATTCACAAGGTTTTCACTCATCAGTTTTTTGAATGACAGTCTAGCATTATGCTTCATTGGAGGCTTATACAGTACTTTAACAGTCTGTAATGGCTTTGTGACAATCATTCTGCTGCTGAAGATCAGGACCTGCTCATGGTTCAGCAGTGTCTTTTTTAATAGGACAGATCTTGAAGGAATTGTAGTGCAGCAGAGGCCTTCCATTAAAAGACAGGCCAAGCCAAGTGGCACGACAGTGTCCTGAGTTGTTGCAAAGTTTTGTGCAAATTAACCTGCACTTAGTGAAATGCTCCAAGAACACCCACATGTCATGAAGCATCTACTGTACACTAATCCTAACCGAAATTCGGAATCTGATCCCAAACCTTTCATTCTAACTTAAAAATTCACCATCACAGTGCAGTATTGAGGGCGGATACCTTACATAATTACATTCAAAATGAACCAAATCCAGCTACAACTAAGCACAGACAAACTGCTGAAAGACCGTTCCACTGCTCTTGTAAACATAGTACAAATATGAAAATGATGTGTCGCCAACGCTCCAGCCAGGTTTACCATGTTTGAACTTCTAATAAAAACACTTTTTTTTAATTTTTTTTACTAGGTTTTCTAAAATGATGACTGTTCCGATGCAGCTGCAAAGTTATGATGTATGAATTTTTGTTCAGAAATGTCAAGCAGAGATTTCACTTTGCTATCACTTTACACTCATGAGTCAACTGAGAAATAATCCACAGTCTCTTTACCGAAACACTGTCAGTGTTAATGAGACTTCAGTCTGCTGATCTGTGAGAAAACACAGCCTTCAGAGCTAGAGAACGATATCTGGATGTTTTTTATCCATTACTTGCTAACTGAAAAACTCCAGCAATGGTCAGTATTGTATTTATTCCTCTTAAAGCTGGTGCTGGTGTGGGTTTCCAGTGGTCAGTGTCAGTAATTTAGAGTAACTCTCATACATGAAAGTCCCTGTCACTGTTTTTATTAATACTGTCGGACTGTCTGTGATGGATGGGAAATGATTAATTTGTCCAGGTATGACTTGGCCCACCTGATATACAGCAGTAGCACACTGGTGCTCCTTCAGTACCAGGGTACTGCAGTGGATTACCAGTGTGAATTTCTTCATACCACTGTGACCACTGCATTGTACCAGTGGCTCATGCAATTGTACAGCGTAATTGATCTCTTAAAAAAATACTAAAAAATCAGTACCCTGTGTCTTTTTATTCCTTCAGCTTTTTTTAATGTCGCCCTGACCACTATCCCATAGTCTAGTAAGAAGGCATGAGAAAGATCTTGACAGACCTCTTAATATTGGTGACATCCCTTAGCTCAGTTTACCATGTTTTTTACCATGTGAATTTACTAAGCTTTACCATGCTTAACCATGTTTTTTTCCTTACCATACTTATTTGTGTTTTTACCATACTTTCACTATGCTTAGCTACATTTTGGTATGTTTTCACCATACTGCAGTAAGAGATACCAATAATATCATAATGTCTTTTGTGCTTCATGTGCTTTCATCTTAATTAAAAAGCTATCATTGTGGTTCTAACCCACACCTGCCAATACCAGGGCTCAGAGCCGTAATGCTCTGCATTAATCTCACTCTTAGTTGTTAGATTGCGAGTCTCTCCTCTTAGTTGTTAGATTGAGTGTCTCTGTCTTTTAAGGAGGTTTTACATTATTAGTCTATCGTGAAAAAGTCCTGTAAAAGCTGCACACATTTTCCTTAATTATGTCAGTTCCATACAGGTATATTATATGTAGTGCTGCAGAGAACTATTATAATTTGTAGTGTTCTGATGGATCATATTATTGGGTTTCAATCGGTTTCACGTCATTCCTGGTAGAAGCCAGGATCCACTGAAATCCATTGTCCGATTTTTCCCAGCAGGCTTAGAGAAGCCCCTAGTGACAAGGAACATGGAAGCAGAGCCAGTAGAAGCCGATGCAGTGGAAGGTTCCCTCTCTGACTATTGAGGCTCACTGGTGTGACAACTGAAGAGGGAGGCCAACATTTCTACTGATAGCCCTCGACAACACCTTGAGACGAGAGCACTTCATTGTCATCAGTCCAGCACTGTCATCCTTGCACTGTGTGATGATCCTCAGTGCATGTATGCACTATACAGTATGTGCGATATACTAAAGCATGTACTAATCACTCCACTAAAGGGATCCAGCAGTAGGATACACTGCATGATATCCATGAGGGTGCTTATTCGTGTCCCAGTCCCTGACACCTAATCAATATAGAACAGATAAGCATACTCCAGCTGGATGGCACTTGAGTTTGACTAGGCAAACCATACAAAGGAAAAGCCCAGGTGAGCCTATTAAATCCTCAGTAAAACCTGTAAAAGCTGTTCTGAAATGGGAGTTGGCTTATTTCTTTCACTGAAAGGAGGTGTGCAGATACCAGGATTGCTCCAATAGACATGTTTATTAACATTACAAAATAATTTAAACTGGAGATGGTTTATAATTGTGTCTGTTAAGAGAACCACAGGCCCAGGCAGTAGGCCTATGCGTTCGGCTTCTTCACACAACCTTTTCAGTTGTTTTGTATGGTGACGCTCGACACATTCTGCAAGAAGAAGAGAGAGACAAAGAGACTCACTGGATGTATTGGAAATGGACCATTCCAGAGATGGAAAGGGTTAACAGGTTCCAATCCAGTGCAATAGTCCAGTAAACATAGTCTCATAGTGTGTGTTTGTAATCATACCCTTAGAATGTTCTGTATTTTAACAAGAATAATGTTGTATTTACATTTTGTTTGGGCTTAGTGTTATTGGATTTAAAATAGGGCCTAGAGAAACCCTGAAAGAGGAAGTGATGCAATGAGTTAAATCATGGCAGCTGATATACAGTAGGTCAGGACCTTTCATACAGATTGGCTCTCTGAATTCATTGCATTGACATACTGAGTCACTGATACAAATGAAAAATAGATGTTTTACACAGGCTTCTTCCAGCAATGCAGTGTGTCCTATCTCAGGCCATCTGTGTCTTAACTTAAAAGCCTGGTGTTGACTTTTACAGTTCTGCCCAACGGCTTAGTTTCACATGAAAGCTGTTTTGTGTTTAAATGTTAGGTGGTTCCTAATATATGTCGAATGCTAATTGTAAACTATTTAGAGTGGGGTAAGGACATTGTGATCTGTATAGATAAAAATTGATTTATATTGTGCCTTGTTCAGATAAACCATGTGGAGGACTGTGCGTACAGCAACTTTGGAAAGACCTTTTAGTATTGAAAGGATTAAAATGGCTTCCAAGAAGTCTAAATATTTAATTTTTTAAAAAAATGACATTGCAGCTGACATTAATTTTAAAGGACCTGTGAAGTCATCAATGAAGTTGATGTCAAATGGCATTCTTCTTGACGTTAATTTGACAAAAAAAAGGGGGAAGCACTCATTTCAGTTTTCTGTATTAACAACTTATGTAGACAGCAGCGAGATCTGGCAGAATCAGGAATAATCATTCTTCGTCACAGCTTGTGAGTAATTCATTGATGTCATCTTTAAATTGATTTGTAACAGAAATAGAATTGGCTAGGGGGAGGGGGGGAGCAAAGAAGAGAGTGATAATTAATGAACAATAAAAACGGAGCCTTTTCTTTTCATATAATTTAAAAGAGAGTGATTGATCTGAGTTAGCTGTTTTTCTATTCAGTGTCTGCCTGGTATGTTGTTTCCCGTAATCAATGGACAGCAAACTGAGTTTCTCATGAAATATGCGCTGTGCCAGAATAAGCGTCCCTGTGTGTCCAGACACTTTCTATGGGCTGCTCAATCTTTCTGTCTCTGAACATGATAGAGGTGCTATCAGATGTAAAAAGGAGCAGTTTCTTTTGTCTTTGGTTTATTATGATGAGTATTATTTCAAGATATTTATAGACGTGGAAGCTCATTTCCAAAGCAGCCTCAGGTCAGTACCCCTGGCGAGTGGCGTGGGATCTTTTACATCAGAAAAACAGATGGGGCTTTGCTTGGAAGCCAGCACCCCACTGGCCCAGTGCCCCAGCACATTAAAGGGTAGATGGAGTCTAGGATATCCTACTTGTTCTATAATAAGCTGTGTGGTCCAGTGGTTAAAGAAAAGGGCTTGTAACCAGGAAGTCCCCGGTTCAAATCCCACCTCAGCCACTGACTCATTGTGTGACCCTGAGCAAGTCACTTAACCTCCTTGTGCTCCGTCTTTCGGGTGAGATGTAATTGTAAGTGACTCTGCAGCTGATGCATAGTTCACACACCCTAGTCTCTGTAAGTCGCCTTGGATAAAGGCGTCTGCTAAATAAACAAATAATAAAAATAATGGCAACCCAAATGACCTCTGAACATTGTATTTCAACAGTGCGTTCAGCCAATCAGGTGTGTGCCCCATGGTGACGATCACTTGGAATACAACTGGTTTCCATCTTTCCATCATACTGAACTGAACAATCAACAATCTTCTTTACAAGCAAAACCTAAATGACAGGATACACAAATGTATAACTATATCAGTGTGTTTGACTTGAAACGAAGGAGGAAATGATAGGCCATCTACAATCGATAAAGACGCCGTGCAATGGATATTCTTTCGGCCTCCTGTCTATATCTGCCATATCTTTAGTAACGTGACAGTGATCGTTTTCATATTTTTTATTAACACGTCCTGAGTCATAGATCAGCTAGGGAATAAAGATGAAGCGATTGCAGCAGACGTTTCAGTTGGACATCGGATCAGCCCGTCACAGCATCTGCTGTGTGCATCCAAATGAAAGCTCCCCAGTACACAGGAGGCAGCAAAGGTATGTGAAGAGTTTAGTAAACACCACCCCTTTATAGTACAGTATACCCTGATAATTATGTGATACAGACATCGGAAATATCTTTGCATCAGCAGCCCTGACCTCTGATGCAGTGGATATGCTATAAGATACTCTTTCTGTTAAAAGTCCCTTGCACGGTGCTTCCAAAGAAATACAAAAATCTATTACAAAAAAATGACATCTATTGTATCTTGAAATGGATCTTCATATCTTAAACATTCAGAAAGCTCTTTTTGTGCCGAAATCTTTTTGGAAATTGTCTGTTTCATCACTTAGTTGCTTGGTCACTTAAAATCTACAATGGGAGATCTCTATTGCCAGCAAAGGCATTACACACTTCTATATAAAGAACAGGTATCAGCAGGTTGTGCCTTTCAGTGAAATTGCAAGTGCTCACATCCTGTCTCCAGCTCTTAACTTGCAGGTCGCTGATAAAACAGTGCATTTAAATGAAGGTCAAAAAGTTAATACAAGGAAATGTCGAACTTGGAACTGTTATTTCGTTTTAGAAAAAATTCCTCAGGGCATTTTTGGGGGGAGTTTTTGAGGGGGTGGAGGGAGAAGAAGGATTCAAGTGTTTAACATGCAAAAACCATCCGAAACTCAGGCCCTGTCTTTGCATAAGATGTTGTAATACAGGAATTTAATTCCGTGTAAAATATATAAAGTACTTCTTCTTTCTTACATATCAAATGTAATATTATATTATATTAAACCTCTTGAAATAAGCTAATCTTGAACTGTAATTTTTATTTTTATTTTTTAGACATGTATGGGACTCATATAAAAAAGGATACCTTAGTGTCATTTTAAAGGTGAAGAGTTGTTTATATTTTTAAATATATTTATAATCCTAATACATCAGCTCTATATGTTTCCTGTAAAATGTGAATGAAAGCGCCCCTTTCCAATGTTGTGACATAAACATAAAGTATAAAATTAAAACGTATTGTACTGCCGTTTCAAGCAGTAGCCAGAGCAGGCCTATGCTTGTCACATTGTGGCATAGTGACAATCAAGTTTAAAGGGTGTGTTAAGTTTGTGTTTCTACAGCTAAAACTACCTGATTGTAAACTAAAAGCAATGATTAGGAGGCAATTTTGAAATCGGTTTCATATAGCTTCCAAAAGGGAAAAGGATTTTAAAATAATGTACCTACTGTGTGCACAGCTCAGGTTTTGACTAGATTACCCTTTACCTCCTGTATTATTTCACACTTGGGTGTCCCTCTTCATTTTATAGAATGTGTAAAACAAAATCAACTGGAAATCATTTATACAGCATTGTAACCCATCTCCAATTAGCAGCTGGGTTAATCTGCACTTTTACATGTAGCTTTCTTACGATCCAATATACTTCACTGGCCCTTGAGGGATTGCAGAATTATTTTTTTTTGTCCTAATAAATGTTTCTGGTGCATATTACAGTTTACTGTTTAAAGTGATTATTCCTAATACAATCTTTTTATTTAGTCTTACTTGTTAAAGTATGGTTTAAGTAAAGGTTAATGTAAATTTTTATTTATATAAGCAACTGTCAGAGCTTGGAGCATTGGCTAATATTTGGTCATTCATTCCTGGTCTTAGTCTTTTTGTGCACTTTAATATAATTGACTTGTCTTGCTTTTTCATTCTTCCACTGATGTAACAAAATACAGCTTTAGGAGCACCTACTGTACCTGTGGGATAACAACTGGACTTCTAGGAGCCCGATCGCTGAGGGATCTGCTTGGGTTTGTCAGGGTAGTATTATACAGTACCATTTGGGGATTTTCTGCAAAGGGCAGGAAAGCATGAAGTCTGTTATATTTTCCAAAGGGCAAGATTTGTTTTGTGTGCTTTCCATAACAAATGCTTTATTTAAAAACTTTGTATTTACATTTCAATTACATTAGTTGAGAAAATGCTTTTAGCGCTGGGTGTACAGTATATACAAAATGTTTTTCTTGGGTGCCTTAATGTTGCATCAGTCTTTCTTTTTTTTGATGCTTTCAAATAAGCAATGCAAAATGTAGTTTGGTATGTCACTGCTAATTTATCCTTTCAATGTATGATATCCTGTCATCTCTTCATTTTTCTCCCAGTGGCCTCTAATCAGAGATAATCCCAACCAAAGCCTTTGATTGTAATTTTGGACCTGATCCACTTCTTAAGAAAGAATGTAATGGATTCCATGGCACTTAGTTTAAAGTAATTTATCTAGTGGAGTCGCTATAGATGCTTGTTTTAATAAGAGTGTGCTTTATGAAAAGTAGGGACTGCCATTTAATTAGCCAAAGGGAAAGCAACTCGCAGTACACTTTTGATCTAACAGTTTGCTAGGACAGAAAAAGAACGTCCTTGTTAACTTATCCTTCTTTCTAGATCTGAAGGCATTTTTGTGTGTTTTTGCCAATTGTTCTTTGCCATTTCTTCAGACACCTGTTGGGGAGGTCAGACTGGATGTATTTATTTATTTATTTATAGTAAAAGCATGTATAAAAGAAAGTACCTGAGATGGGACGTCTTATTTTAAGTAGCTCCTTTTTTAGTCAGAAACACAAACGTAATTTAAGAGGCAGCCTGTTAACACATTATTGAGTGCTATTAACAAGTGCTCCTCATTCTCTCCATTAAAAGTGACCACAGGCTCACTACTTTAGTGGGCGCATTTTCCTAAGAGAAAGTAGCTATGAAACAAACCTTCGTTTTAGTTTTACAGATCCACCCATGATGCCCTGAAGGCTGTTTAAACATGCAACAGTGTTTCAACCAGTAATCAAATCTGATGCGTTAAGGGACAGTCTTCGTTTATTCTTGTTTGAAGATATTTATACAGGCCAGATCCACTGAGAAGCAGCGTCTTGTTTTCTTAGATTGCCTGTCTCCGTTTATGAGAGCAGAGGAATTGAAAAGATTTTTGAATTAAATTAACCTGGGCAGTGGGGATTTAGCTAGGCCAAAAGAGTTGATATGCACTGGAATGTAGCCAGGGCTCTGGGGTCGACTCCCCCCGGTCCTCTTCAAGAACAGTGCCAGGGGATCTGTAATCTCTGTATAGTTGACGGGACCTTGTCGTAATATCTCATCTGAAGGACAGCGATAAGTCCCCTGGCGCATTTAAAAATAATCAGGAGACGGTTTACATCACATCTGGACCCCAGGGAAAGCTGGTTTTAATTTTTTGAAAGATAATGCAATGATGCATTGGGATGATCTCAACCTCTCTGATGCATGCATGTGCTGTTTGACAGCTGTTTAGAGATGCTCTCTGCTCCAGTAATGTAGGGTGGTAGAGGAGTGAGGTCGTTGCCAGATATGGGATTCTTACAGTAGGTTGGAAATTGATGAGCTTTTTATTCTCATCCTGGTGTGCACTGGGGACTAGCTTGTAGAAGATCTCAAGCTGTACATAATCTTTTGGCCACAGCTGCAAGACTAAGAATACATTGGTGGAATACTTTTGAGTTTAATTGTGGATATGCACAAAGCTAAAGCCAGAATCCCTAAACACAGTGATAAAGGGTGAGTTTTAGGAGAAGGCTGACGTGTTCAAATTGAAATAGGAATGTCTAGTCTCATAGAACTGAACCTGAAAAGGCTATTGTATAAGAGATGTCATCTCGCACAGTTTGGGCGAGAGGACTGCGGTTTAGTTTAAACTGTGCGAGATGACATCTCTTATACAATAAGAGACACCCTTCACACGACATTATTAACTTATAGTACACAGCCTTTTCAGGTTCAGTTCTATGAGACCAGACGTATTAACTTATTATAAATCACACACATAAGAATTAGACACACAAACATCTTTACAGTGAAAATAACTTTTATTTTTGTTAAATATAACATTCAACCCCCCTTCTACAGTGGCCGATCTGTGCTGTGTTTTCAGACTAGTTAAACGTGACAAAACTATTTATTAAAAACAACTGTACTCCTGTAAAGCTTGCACCACTAGTATTTAAGTGTTCAGAAGCGTCGTTAGTAACTGAAGAGTTGAAACAGTTGCTCTGATTTGGTGTAGGGAAGGTATTACTAGCATCGCTGTTACAGCAGGGGGGACTTGTTACTGAAGACTTGCATGAAGAAATGTATTTATTTCAATTTTTTGCAATTCATTCATCTTTGTCGCTTAATGCTTGAGACTGGGTTCGCTCTTGTGAACAGAAACTGATATAATGTGCCTGTCTTCAACTCCAGCATCACTTAAAACATGACAAGAAGTGGCACAAACACAGTGGTTGGTGTATATTGTAAATAAAGAGAGCAGCTTCTTTTTTCATTAAACTAGCAATAAAACATTCACCGCGGGGATGCTTCCCGTACCAGACGTCATCCAATTTTTTTTTGTGGAATTTGAAAAACCCTTGGCTGTACAGCTTGAAGCTTGGAAACGTACAGCTTAAAGCTTATTACAGGACAATTTTCGAAATCTGCCTGAGAGTACATTCGTATATCAGTGATATTAGGACTGTCTTTAAGACCACCTTGGTGATTTTTGGTCTGTAATGCTGATGTTTTAGTGACATATTCACGGCCAATGACATCGGTAAGTAATATGTCCCAATTACTTATCCAAATTAAAATAAAGGGTGAAGTTAATAAGGAGGCTGTGTGGTCCAGTGGTTAAAGAAACAGGCTTGTAACCAGAAGGTCCCCGGTTCAAATCCCACCTTAACCACTGAGTCATTGTGTGACCCTGAGCAAGTCACTTAACCTCCTTGTGCTCCGTCTTTCGGGTGAGATGTAATTGTAAGTGACTCTGCAGCTGATGCATAGTTCACACACCCTAGTCTCTGTAAGTCGTCTGCTAAATAAACAAATAATAATGGGATGACATTTATACACAAGATAAGAGGTATAGGAATGTTTGGAAAAGCTGCTCTGTGATTGGCTGATTTCTCATGTGATTTATAATTGTCAGTACATTCAATATGTACTAACCCATCTATTTAACAAGCGTATTTAAGTAATTGTCAAAGACTTGAGCATGTGCTACTAGTGTAAAAAAAAAGGTTGAAATACAGCATAGTGCTTTAGTGCATTGAGCCAGCAAGCTTTTAGAGGTTGTTAATTAAATAAATAAAGGTGAGACTACAACCATAGCTGCTGCTTTTGCTAGTGCCAAGTTCTCTCATGCAGATTGCTTTGCAGCACACAAAATAGCATGACATTGACAAACCTGCTTATGAGAGGGAGCTATTTTTGCATTTGCAGTAATGCACATTTTGCACAGCCCTAAATAGAAGCCTCACATTGTGTTGTCATTGAAGTCTTACAACTGCGAGGCCTTGGTGTATGCTTACCGTACATTGGATTCAAAGCATTTGCAGGATAGGGTACCGTTCACATAGCATGTCTCGAGCAAGACAGTACAACTAATAACTTGGACTGCTGCATAGAGAGGTACTCCAGGGACCAGGTGCTTATGTTTCTTTTTTAATGGAATACCAATGAAGTAAATAGCTGTGAGAGTCCACTTACAGTGTCATATAATATTAGTTAATAAATAGGTTACTATTGTAACTAATCATGAAATCAATTGCACATATACTGTCTGAGTACCCAACTGGAATCTGTACCTTGTGTTGGAGCAGTAGGCAAAACAGTATCCCAACCCAATAGAAGATGCACTAGAAGACTGGCTGTATCTCCTTTATGCTCCCCTGCCTTCAGAGCCCGCTTCTTCTCCACCCTCGCCCCACAGTGGTGGAACGACCTTCCTACGGATGTCAGGACTGCCTAGTCCCTGACCACCTTCCGGCGCCTCCTCAAGACACACCTCTTCAGAAAACACCTGTAAAACTCAACTCTTCCCTTCTGGACAATATAGCACTCTGCCTTTAATGCACTTTAACTTGCACTTATCTGCTCCCTATTTTACTGTATTTAATCCTGCACTTAACCCAATCTGTAGTATTTTGTATTTCACCTGCACTCGTATCTAACCCTGATGTAACTAACTGATGCATCTTGCTCTTAATTGTACTGTAATTCTTGATATGTATTTTTTGTGTACAACTGTAAGTTGCCCTGGGTAAGGGCGTCTGCTAAGAAAATAATAATAATAATAATAATAATAATAATAATAATAATAATAATAATAATAATATCTGTAATTAATGGATACATTGTTCTCATTCTTGTTATATGTGGTTAGAACATTTTGAATATTTTTAAAATTCTTTTCAAATGGATCAGCAATTTTTCTTTAAAGTCTCCAGTGAAATAAATAAGGTTTTTAATTTCCAAAAGCATTTGAAAGTGCAGACATTTGAGAAACAAAAGAACTTCCATCCACCAATCAGGATGCTCCATTGCAGGGCTCTACCGGGAGGCAGATTTTACTTATGAAAAATAACATAGAACTTTACTGTGCAAATGTACCACAGCAATATTTGTTTGTAATAACTGGTCAACCATAAAGCAAAAGAAGCCAAGACACAAGGTGAAGAGAAATAAATACCTAAAATATCTGTGTAAAACATTTTAAGGAAAAATATATGAATGCATGAATTAAAATATTTTTAAACCACTGGTTGTAGAGATAAGTCTTCAAAATGGATACAAATCAGGGACGGAGTCAATGACAACACAATACATTTGGAACCCAAATTGCACAGTTGTCCTGATACAGCAGCATGATACTGCAATGCATTACCAGTCATGTGTCAAAATACGGAAATATTTACACTGTGCCATGTGCCATGGCTCCCTGCTCATTCCCTGCCATTGCCAGTGTTAGCTGGTCATTGCAGATCCATTGCATTATTGTCTCATCGACAATTAGAAGGGTTACAAAGACTGGTGCACACTGCTGCTACAACAACGTCCAGAGCAATTATTTATAAATAACACACCCTCTTTAATAAATATTTTTGGAACAGCTTGTTCTTGTATCCAGGCATACATACAACGTTTCTAATTCCAATAATATTTCTTATTTATTTCTGACAGGTTGTTGCTTGTCAGCCAACAATCGGTGCTAGTTACCTAGTTTGATATGAGTTGCCCTCCCAGTGTTTAAAATACTCCTCTCGATCTTATCAGTGTATACAATGTAGTGAGGATGTTGAGACACAGGGGTTATCAGTATCACTCAGACCCTGAACACACAAGATTCCAGCCAACTCAAACATACCGGGAACAGTTGCATCTGTTTTCTGTTTTTGAAGGGGTGGTCCTCTTCAGCAGTGCCACACAAAAACAATTGAATAGCTGTGATTCAGAACAAGAACAAGTTAATCAATATATTATTAATATAACTTATTATTATTATTATTATTATTATTATTATTATTATTATTATTATTATTATTATTATTATTATTATTATTATTATTACTCTGGGATATCAAGTAGTGGATTAAGTGGCAATTCTACAAGATTTTTACAATATCGCTGACAGATCTCAAGCAAAACAAAGAAATGGATTCCCATTCCAAAACCTTAACCCACTGTGTGTTTGTTTTATTAAGTGGGTGTGTGTTCTTGAATGCTTTAGAGTGCTTCCCAACCCACTCTGATCTTCAGTGCCAATGCAGTGCCAATGTACCTTATGAGCCATTGGTTGAATGCTACAGTAACGGTCATGTTTAAAAATACCTATGGTATCACAATGGGGGAAAAAACCAATGCACACTAACAAGGTATCGCATCAGAACCAGCCTCCTTCTGGTTGACACACTGCTATTATAATGGTATTTTCATTACATTTTCTGTAAGCGTTATACAAATAAACTTAGTCTTTGGATTTGTTTTTCTGAGAATACCTGTTCTAGACAATTGTGCACAACAGAGCTCAGCCTTGTATTAACTCATTCACTTGATTTTATTCCTGTCCACTGACAAAAGAAGACTGTAGTTGAAGGCAAATCACCAAAGTATTCTTCATAGAGAACCTTAATAAATGTCGACTCGTTCTCTAATAGAGAGCACTCTAAATGGATGAGGTATAACAAAATTATTCATAAAGAGCATTTGAAAAAGATGTCATGCTAAGTGGTTGCATGTGGTTCCATGGAACACTAACATTGTTACGACTGAAAGCCAAGCACGCTGTTTCTAGATAGCAAATAACAGAGAAAGAAAGGTTTTGTATGCGCTAAAGATCTCTACTGCTTGAATGTATCCCGCCCACTAGCTTTCAGACTAATGGGGTATTGAAAAATTCCTATCAAGTTAAGGTATTCATTGTTTTCTATGTATTAACAGACAAACCCACTTTCCATTCTGAAAATCTCTATCTGTATCTAAGCCCATAGATCAATATCTAAATCTATCTATGTAATGTATTTATCCTTAAGGGGGAAAAAAAAACATAAGGGGAAAAAAAGTGCATTATATAGTGGCACTGCCCAACACCTTCACTACATGTCTTGTAGTTAGAGGAACTACATTATTGGTATATACTGTTTAGCAGTACTATAGTATTTTTTTCAAGCCTGAAGGTCTTTGAAAGCATATTTACCCATGTATTGCTACCCAACTTTCTTAAATGCCCGATTTGAATGACAGTGCATTCCACATCCCGATCATGAGTTCCCACTGTGAACAGCCTCTTTCACTCATATGTAACCTGGATTTCTCATATTAATGGAGTGGGACCCGGGAGTTTTTAGTATCAAGAATACTAAGCAACTTATTACAAACATTCAAAATATAGCAGTGAACGCATTTGTTTGTCTGCTTTATTTATTCTTATAGTTGTTTTCCCATACGGAACCACATTTACAGAGAGTTAACTTAACATGGTTTGATTAATTCAATACAAAGTTTGATATTCATAACATTTTTCTATAAATGTAAAGTAATTTTTTCTATAAAAACCAAATCTATAGGTACAGTAGGTGCAGAAAAATCTTTTTTTGTATCTTCAGTTGTTAAAGCAGCACTGTACCACTTAGCAGTCATGCCAGTGGTTATGATTGACTAATGCTCGGGTATCTCTTTACTCAAGTCTCAGATTATTTGTTTAGTCAGAATACTTCAATGATGTGTGATTGACAAGCGCAAAAGGATACATAAGTTGTTACAATCCATTTCAAGAGGCAGGGACCCCTTGCAGTATTACAGAACAGTAAAGTAATATTGCCATTGAGTTGATCAGTGTGGATTCCCTGCAAATGATTTTATTCATGTGTCTTTTTTTTGTTGAATTGTAGAGTTAACCAACTAGAATCAAAAGATGACATTATTGAAATGTTTTAAGTACTGATAATGACAATTATTTAAAAAAACAAAAAAAAACAATTGGATCCTAAACTTGTTTGTGGGTGTTATTTCAATAGAGAAGAAACTTTGTAAGAGAGTTTCCTGTAGTATTTTAAATTGCTATCTGGAGTGCATGTGTATCAAATCTGGTCACAGCTTCCTTTTACAGCACTGGCTGAAAGCCAAGCTTAGCGTTTCTTTAAGATCCCACTGCCCCATCTGTTTAACAATTTCAATTATTCCGAGGCAGTTTGCATCTAATAGTTAACCAAATGAGTAAGTAAGTGCTTTATATTGTGCAGTGTTACATACAGTATTAACATAATTCATTAATATGCAGTCAGCTTTTAATTAGGAGGTGAACCAAAGAATAGAAACACTTTGCCACAGTATGTTGCACACAGTATTATGCCAATGGACTGCACATGACTGTTCTGCTATGATATATGCATCATTGTGTGCTGAAAGTTCTGTGATTCTATGAAAGTTGCATCTCCCTGTTACAAGTCACGACGGGCAAGACAGCAGATCAGGGCTGTTTAGTAAGCACTTGGTTGGCAACAAGGGCATCTGTATCCACGGCTCCAGAAACTGCTGATGTATCACAAGCAACAGTTTCAAAAGTAATGACTCTATGGGCACCAAAGCTCTCCTTTGACTGACACAGATTGGTGTGGCAGTGGAGCAGGGGCTTGTCACAGTCTTGTTGAATAAAGAACATCCACCACTGAATCTTATTTTTCTTACAGCACATTAAAGCAAAGCCATGGTGAAAGTATGACATTTCAAAAGGACAATAAAGGTTTTGTTTTCAGAAGCGTGTGAATATGCCTACAAAAAAAAACACAAGTGTAGCAAAGCATTTAGATTAAAACCTAAAACCTTGTGACAAAACACCACTGAACAAAACCACAGAAAGAATGAGGTTACTGTAGAAATACTGATGCACTGGAAGACTGTGGTTAATTTTATACCCGACAGCCATGTTACCTCCTATATTTTCTTTATTAAATTAATTTTGTACTGAATTTGTACGGTAGCCTAGACTTGTATGGTTGTAATCGGTTATAAATTCGTCATGTGTAAGTAAAACGTTTTTTTTTTCCTTTTGGTCTTTACTATGTGATTTTTCAGTCTAACCTGGTGGTGAACAAAGTGACCCCAAAGTGCACAGTCTACTGTATATTTGCCTATTTAGAGACAACATTAAGAGCAAGGTAAACTTTAACAGTATAAAACTAGCAAGGAGTTGCTTCGACCAATAGTTTACCAGCTTGTTTTATAACATTAATTTTTTTTTTTTTTTTTTTTTTTTTAATTGACTTTGTCCTCATTGCTAAATAAGGCCCAACTGTACTGAACATACTGTAAACGTTTTTTTTTGGGGGGGGGGTGTTTATTTTCTTATTTCATGGTAAATTGTATTGGATAAGATTACAAGATGTGGGAAACTCAGAAGTTGCACAATATTTTCCCTCGTCTTGTGGCCAAACTGAATTTACAGTTCTGTAATTATATAAATACTTAATTAATACCATATGTACAATATTGCTCAATTTCCGTTGTGTACAGTATTCCATTAAAATATGCTGTATAAGAGCATGCTGCCTGTTTACAAACTATTCAATTGAACATATTTTCTAAATACCGGCACTTGTAGTCTCTAGTTTAAAAAGCAACAAATGTTTATTTATCAGACTCTTACACGCCTGTTTTTCCAAGAAGTCACATGCTTTGGCTTTGCCTTTCTCTTTTAGATTTTCAATAGGCTCTGCCAGGTGTTGTCCATTATCATAATCTAGGGCACACTCTACATGGAAGGATCAGAACAATTTAGGGCACACATTAAATAGTAAGATAGGGTCCTACTGGATTTCAACTGTCATCTTTTTTTTATTTGGCATACTGTAGTAAGAGACTTAGAGGAAAAAACAGCAGCTCTTGCTTTCTTGCTGTCTACTTCCTGTTTTAACCAAGCCCAGGCTGTTTAGTAGACGCCACAGCTGCATAGTTGTGTAAGCTTGTCAAGTCGTAACCTAGCTTTACAGTTCCTGTTTCAGCAATGATCAGCTGGAAGTTGGTGAATTCTGATTGGCTAAATTCTGCACAGCTTCCGGCATAAACAAAAACATTCGCTTCAGCTGATTCCCTCACAACCCGTTGTGAACAAGCATTTGGTGGCTCTCATGCTTGGAATTGTTTTGTTTCCGGGGACACCACAGTTGTATGCTGATACTGTGTGAATATTTGAAGAAACTGAAAACTATGCTTGTCTGGATGTCAGCCCAGTGATTCAGAAAAGGAGGTGGTGGATTCTTGCAGGAAACTATACAAAAGACATTGCACAAACATCCCCTGACAGCGAATGCTGTATATATGTGGTAGAATTACCACTTAAAAGTGCAAGAACTAAAGGATGGACAATAGTTATGAGAATTTAAATTCTTGCACTAGTACCGACTGTTTCCCAATTAATATTTCAGGTAAATATGATTGTTTTTTAAATACTTTTACAGCATAAAGAACAACTTGCGGTGGCTGAATGTCATTTACTGTGCCGTCTTTACAATTTTTAAAAGAAGGGCAGTGGATGAGCATTATACTTTTTACAGCAGCTTGAAGTCAAGTCACTGGACCTCAGTGTAGGTTTTACAAGTAAATAACTATCAAGTTGTATAAATCACATTACTGGCTACGAATTATAAGTGCAGTGTTAAGTGTGAGTTTGATTGGGGGGGAGGGGCTGGGCTGTAATGTCTCCAGTAATACTTAAAGGATTTAAATAACAATTTATTACTTCTCTGAGCAGGAAGCCATTTCCCCCAAGTTTAATTTACTGTTGACATATTTTGTTTTCTCAACAGTACTTTCACTTTCACTCAGATGAAGCCACTGTATACAACCCTATACAGTAGGTTAACTTTGTGTGTCGGGTAAGAAGCTCCCACCTGAGCCCTACACGCATGTATTATTTAGCAAATAGGAAACAATGTAGCGTCACTGGGGGGAGTCCTTATGTATAAATCAATAACGCAGAAAGTTAATTGGAAGAGAAAGTCAAAATCTTCAGTCGAGGTTACTGTGGTGCCAGGAAACATGGTGAGTCAAAGTGAAAACACAGCCTGGGTGAACAAAATGACCAACACATGAGGTACTTGGGGGAAAATGTTGTTATGCTAACAGAAGACATGTATATATATATATATATATATATATATATATATATATATATATATATATGTATGTGTATTAATCCTCTAACTAGGCAGACATTTTGACGAAATTCAGTGCCAACAAGACAACGGCACTGCGATAGTACTGTATGTCAGCACTAGTATGTGACTACAGGAAATACAAGCTACTATATATGTTAAGGTAAAAGTCAAAATCTGGTCAAGTTTTACCAGTAAATGTCAACAATTACCAAGTAAGGTGATAAATGTCTGGAATTTTGAAGAAATAGATTGCTTTTCGGACATTTTAATTCAGGTATATCATCGAAGAATGTATTTATTCCTGCATCTAAATTGTCAATTAACAAAATAATCATTAATGTCAAAGAATATATTTATTTCTGCATACAAATGTTCCTTTAACAAAATAGTCATTAATGAGCTTACAGTAATGCACAATTGAGCAACTCAACATGGTACTAAACAATATTGTGATCCACTTATGTAAAACAACATCTGGTAAATTTGTGTATTATACGTAGTAGTTTGATGAAAAATAACATTCTGTTAAATGCAAATTAAATAATTTAGGACCTGTTTTTATAACAGAAAATCACACTTTGGTTATGACACAAAACACGACAAATACAGGCACTGAATAGATATGTATTTACTTACTTATTGCAGCCTGGTGGCACTTGGAGTTACACAGGCCTCCTGAAGCCTTACAATGTGTGAAAGCGAGACATTCGGTCATAGCCAAAGGCACTTGGTTATTCTTGAGATTTACCGGTAAATGTCAGAAGTGCTATCATGTTTATTTCAGACATTTACTGTTTTGTTTGGTAAATGTCGACAGTTACCAATAAATCTTAAAATGTCCAAATATTCAGATTTTTATCGTAAAACATACAGCACTACTGTCCTCTCACTTAAGGGGAAGGTGGGGATTCTTTCAGGACAACGAGCTGAGAGGTAACCTGTGAGCTGTAGGGTTTCTGGTTCACGTTCTAGTGGTGGCCACCTAATAAATCTATCAGAAACTAGCGCGATTGTTACTACTTCAGTATTAAACTGATTTTGGTGATAAAGGTTGTACTGCCTCAGTGGAAGACTAATGCTACTTGACCTGCTTCCAGTGTTCCATGACCAAGGACTTAAACTCTGTCAAGGGTCCAAGGGTTATGCTGATTAACTAACCCCCCTGGAACTAAAGTCAGCCGATAACTATGTTTTGTTTTTAAAAAAACTCACAGACCCAGGGTACCGTACCTTTCCCTGTGCCAACCTAGAGCTTTGGATAGTGAATCCCTCAAATTCCTGTTGAACTTTATTCAGTCTGTTCAGTTTATTTATATGTCTGTTGTAGGAGATCAATAGAAGATGTACAGTGTTTTGAAAAGGTGCCCTTTTCCAGTTTATCAGCTAATAGCAAAAGATGGACCCTGAAAGTCAGGTGAATTTGTATACAGTATTGTAAACGATTGAAAAACTAATATTACAATATTACAATATTTAATTCTGCTGCTCAGCCATTTGAATATGTCTACTCATCAAAACATTAAAAAATACCACAGTCCAAGAAAACTAAAATGTACTGCAGTATACTACAGGAAACTACAGTATTTTTAGACAGTACCATAGTATTTTATAATATGGAAAGGGACCATAGTATTTTATAATATTGAACAAACAACTCTACTGCTGTTAATCTTCACCAGGGCTATCTTATTGGAAATTATTATAAAATACAGTAGGCAAAACATGTATCATTATTATGCAAATATGTACCCCAGCCTGCAACTCCGGTCTGGAAAGGACCACTGTGTCACCTTTATTTTCACTGTGTCACCTTTAAGTTCACCTTTATTTTCAAGGAACTTCCCTGAAGAAACACTGATGCATCTACAGCCTGTCTTGTTGAAGTGAGTGGTGACTTAAAGGGAGGAGAGAGCTCCAGAGGATCCTGATTTCTGAACGCAGGCCTAACAATAACCCCAAACACTGAATTCCTGGTACCACAGTACCCTTTTTAACACAGGGCAGCGTTTCACCTTTTTCATTTATTTTTAGACTTTACTGACTACTCTGCCAGAAAAAGGATACTCTAGGGATGTAATAAAGAAACCTCATGGCTCGCTAGATTAATATGAGTGTCAAATCCATAGCAGACCACAGTAACCAATAATCATTCAGATCAGGGAGCTGAACAAGCTCATACGGGATGTTCAGGTTCCTGGATGCTGAGGTCCAGGTAGATTGAAGTTCACAGAATGATCTTCTGCTTGTGCAAAGAGGGGTGGCTCTGTGAATTACTGTAGTACAAGTCTACCATCATTTTAGCAGCATTCCTTTAGTTATAAACACTGGTGATGCTGGGCAACATTAAGACACCCACAGTATAACATTGGGTGTTTAACTATGGGCTTTATTAGTCATATCAAAGCAGAACCAGACACAATGGGAGTCTGCTTTAGCTACTTCAGAGAAATGTTGAACGAGGTCAGCAAATTTGTATAAAATGTGCATATTAAAAAAAAATAAATAAATAACAAGGTGGAGTTCTGACAGTGCACTTAGAAAACACATTGTATTGTACCTCATTATGAAGGAATTCCTTTCATGTTTTAATTACCGTTATTTCTGTTTAATCATCAGGGAATTTTATTATGCAAGCTTAAGAGGAATATCTGCAGTTCCAAAGCATAGACAGATGGCTTGCTTTAGGTCATGCAGCCTAAAACAGCAAATGCCCCCGTTTGGGGGGAATATGAAGGGTCTTGATGTAAATTAATAACGTTTCTGCTAGTCTCAATGGGGTTTTAGTAAACAAATCCTCAAGTGTCCAAGTTAGTCTAAGTATCAATTCAAAACTGTTTTGTCTGTGATTTTGTGAAAAGTTTAAACTTAGGTGCTGCACCAAAGATGAGAAGTTCTTTAACAAATAAAACAGGAGGCTGGTCTTTTAATACAGTAGATTAATCAATGCCAGAATATTTGCATTGTGCTGCCTTAGGTTTCTTTTTTTTTTTGCCAGTTGCTTGGGGAAAAAAGAAATTCCAGGAATCTGACATCAGAAGAAATTCCAGGAATCTGGCATCAGAAGGCTGTATCAGATAATTGGCAGATAATGTAAATGGTGGCAACATTGTAGTTTGGGGACCATATTGCCAGACTATTGTTAGATACATAAGAGTCGATGTTGCCATCTAGCTTAACCCAGTAAACATACTTTTATTAGTTTTGTCAGTGGTCCTTGAGTTTACAATACAGACAGATGCTTAACACATAAGTGGTCATTCAGAATGAGGAAGTTCATTTGCCACTGCATTGTAACAGAAGCCAGGATACAAAACATTATGAGGATTTATTAAAGATGCCGGTATTGTTTACAGATTTCAACTTGCAGTAGAAATGCATCCAGTCAAAAGACTGTTATCATTAGGGATTCAACTTGGACAATAAATACAATCATTAATGGTCAGTGTAGACAGTTTTTACAGGTGATCTTTAATAGAAAATTTGCTGGAAAGATTTTTTTCGCATCATGATAAACACGCTTATTTCCGG
Organism: Acipenser oxyrinchus oxyrinchus; assembly: GCA_030684275.1. Lineage (NCBI taxonomy): Eukaryota > Metazoa > Chordata > Actinopteri > Acipenseriformes > Acipenseridae > Acipenser > Acipenser oxyrinchus. The sequence goes on from CM060260.1 coordinate 31,451,593, forward strand.
TATACCAACAAAACCCGCTGACAATTATAAGCTTTAGTTTTGACGGAGGAGAAACAGTAAAACTGTTGTATGGCACAGAATTTAATACATTTGCGTAAATAGCAGCCAATTGAATGGAGCACAGTTATCTAAAATGAATGGCCTTCAATGAAGGTTTATAGTAGTCTTTCAAATTGAAACCTGACTAAAAAAAAATATTACAGAATAATAAGCACTTGTCCATTGTTAAGTTACTTCATTCTAGAGCCTGAGTTCTGATATACTGACATCCTTATTAAATATGAGGAGACTATAAGGTATTTGCCCTACCTTGCCAGAAGGTTGCCATGTAAAACACCACAGTTTGTTGCCAGACTCTCATCACATTTAATGTCAGTTCTTGACAAAGATTGCAGCTAATTTTCAGCTTTGTGGATCTCTTCCCAGTTCACTGTCAGTTTTAGGTTGCTAAGTGCCTACCGCCAGGTTTTTAATGCAGACCCAGACACAAAACTTTAAGTTTTTTAGGCACTTGGGTATTATTTACAGAAAATAAAAGACAACTGAAAATGAAATCAAACAAAACAAAACCTAACTCCGTTTTGGAGCGCTAACTAAGCTTTTCTTCTTCTCTAACTACAAATCAGATGGCTAAGCCGTTTACCGATTACACAAAACAGTACTGAGTACAGTTTTGTCATTACTCTGGTTCTGTTGTCTGTGGTTTTATGTGTATGTCCTGGGGATGTGGAGTGTTTTTATCACAGGATAAACTGCTTAATGGGCTGATTGCATTGCAGGTTAAACCAGGCCAGAATGAAAAAAGTTCAGTGGCGTTACTATCACTGTGTGAGGCTGGGCTGGGCCAGCATTCACTACAGATTCAGAGGCATCTTCGTTGATGTCATCTTGTTTTTAAATGTCTACACAACTTGGAATTAAAATCTTTCCGTGCCTGGAAGACGTCCTTGATGGACACATTCTGCTGAAGTTTTAAATAAAAATACATAAAAAAACAAACAACATAAATTCACCATTACCGAAAGGCCCAAGAAGACAGGTAACCAAAGAAGCCCCCAGGATCTCAGCTGCACTGTAATAGAGCTGCGTTTGGTCTCAGTGGTTCTAATATGACTGAGATACCTCAAGTTCCACAAAGTAAAATGGCTTCCAAGCTGTTTCCAAGCCAGCTTCAATGTCATCCCATGTTTAGGTCTCCTGAGTCACTGTACTGGAGAACAGAGGCCTGGTGTTTACAAGATCTAGCACTTCAGTGCATTGAGAGCCATCGCTGTAGCCGTGGATGGAATGTTTGCATAGTGTTTTAAAAAAAGAGCTTTCTTTATGTAACAATCAGGACCGTGCTAACTAACCCTAGGATTTCATTTAAAATACTGGATGGAAGCCCTGGGCTATTTTCAGAAAGGAGATAACCACCAATGGAATGAAATGAATGATTTATTGAATTGACAGCTAAACATGCCCGTAAATGATTAAGTTGTTATTTGAATTTGGCCCATGGCTTAGCCCATTGGAGCTGATTAGATGCTTCTAAGCTGGCAAAACTATGATGAATAAAATATATGAATTCGATGAAAACTAATGCCAGAGGGCAGGAAAGGTGGCACTTGAGTCCACCTTCCCCCTGGGCAAGGCACGCTACAAGGTGGAGGCAAGGGAGGAGGGGGACCAAACAAACGAACGACAACGGCCGTAGATGAAGTTGGTATATACATGGATAGATGGTAACGTTTTTGATTAAGGGGTGGATTCTCCTTTCAGAAATACAACCACGTTTCCAAATAGTGAGCAATAAGTAAGCTGGATCTGAAGGGAACCAACTTCAAGATGTGCCAAAGGCAATGAGAAAACAGCCAGTGGCATAGATTCAGTAGGTCAGGACAAATCCCACAACACAGAAACTGGAATAATTAACATTTGATTGCTGATTATGCAATGTACAACAATAAATAATTGCATCCAACCCGGTTGGTAGCCTCAACATAACAGATCTTACCGAAGGTTAGCTATAGGGGGGGTGCTAAGGAAGGCGGAGGGATGCAAATGAATCAAACGCAGGAGAAGGGTAAGTTACCAGCCAACTTATATTGCTCTGATAGGCCTAAGTTTACATACTTCATTTCTAAAAGGTTGGTGAAGTGGGACGTGTCTTTTTTAAAATAAAATTGTTCATCTCTCAATAGAAAACAGTGTTCTGTTTCATTAAACACTATAAATTACAGGACTTCTTTAAATCTCCTTCCTCACCTTGTATTTAGTAATTACTGTTGGTATTCTAACAAAGTGACACTCTAAACTATATATGTATTTTAACATGGATAACGGCTTCGCACATCTTCACCTGTGCCAATATGTGTTATTGATTATGCTGACAGTGACTCCTGAGACAAGGTAATATACGAATCTCCTGGCTTGTAGTTCTTTGCTGTAACTACTAGGTACAGTGTTATTAAAAATTGTTACTGCTTAGGGACAAGAAGGGTAATGTTGGGCTATTGCAGAATTAGAATTGACGGCTTCTTGCTTTCTTCAGACTCCTTTAGAGGGAAATTGGTCATGTGAGTATACAGCACCTATTACACTTAGATCATCACCTGACGTATTTAAAAGTGCTGTCTTCTTCTCAAGGTTTTAATTGACTAAGATCTGAAGCCGTGTGCACAGTAATGTCTCGGGGTGCAGTTTCAGCAGAAATCATTAAAAAAAAAAGATAAATCACAACCTTGACCATAAAATTGCAATGGTTTACAAAAAAAGGATCATGATTTCTTGTTGGCAATGATAAAATATTCACTGCTTTGAACACCATTTTTTATATTCTATTCAACATCGGTGAAGTGTTATTAAAGTGTTTATAATTGACACCTTGTAGGATACAGTATCATCTGAGTTGTGGGTATTTGTAACCCTCAGTACCAAAGGTATAGGTAGATGAAAGGATCCTGAATTGAAGTATTGGTACACAGTTCACCATCAATTTGAGTTTAGGAAAGAGAAATGTAGAAAATTGCTGCTTCAAAGTCACAAAAATCTTTAATGTTTTTGTAAAGATTATGGTCCTTGGTCATTAATCCTAGTAGCACCTCATTATTGTCAGTAACTCAAATGTAATTGTGCATGAATGTAAACACAATCAATTCCTAATGAATTAAAAAAAAATCTATTTGGTGGCAAGCTGTTGAGGAAAGTAAAACAAAAATTCAAGGAGAAAAATGTTATGTTTAAAATATTTGACATTCAGAAAAGCTGGCAGGACGAAATGTGTTGCTTTTAAGCATAAAGCATGACAAATTGAAATAAATAAAGACAAAAAATGTAGACTTTCAACAAGGGAAACGACAAGGATTAGACATAAAAAGAAACAAATGTTTAGAATCTAAAATCTCGATTTTAGATTCTACGCGCTTTGGGAAAACCTGTAAGTGTAATTATTGTATTTTAACACTGGCAAGTTGAGTAGTTAAAATGCAATTACAATTATTTGTGTAATGCATATACAATGTCTATAGATGTGTAAATTAAATTGTTCAAGTGTATTAATAAAGCCCAATCTTTATGAGAGAAAATACAAAAGATGCCACATTACAGATTTATACTTTTCCTTGTTTTTATTTACCTTGCTCAATTCAGCACATTTCAGTTGGACAATGGCTGGGTGGTAAAAATAAGGTTGCTGACATTACAGGCTGTCAGTGGGGGATTTGTGCTGATGAACACATGTGCATGATGATTTTTTGCAGAGCTCTGGCAATTTTGTGTGTTAACTTAACAAAGTTAAGGTGGGATGAATAAAGGCAATGCTTGATGCACGATGTGTGGGGGTTAGTACTGTTTCTCAAAGAATGCCTTGTGACTACAGCGCAAGTATTGTCTTTCAAATGGAGAAGGTTTGTCAGCTGCAGTTGCCATCAGCACATCTCTTAAGTAAACAAAGGCCCCTATAAAATTGAAAGCAGCTGTGACTTTTGTCAGGACTATTAGTGCATGCATCTTGTACCAAATAAAATTGATTGCATATGAACGTAAACAAGACTTCGCTTTTTAGTTTCCTGGGAATTAGTTTTGTGTGTGTATGTGTGTATCTGGTTGGGTGTATCCTTTTAAAGAACAATTTGTCAGCATTTTAAAAGTTCAATCCCAACAAAAGGGCTTCAGACATTGCTCTTTTTGAAGAGTACATAACTGGCACAGTCATGACCACAGAGGTAAGGATGTTCTCCATGCCCAGGTCATGATGCCATATCCAATCGGTCTTGGAGCTGTTATATTATGGTGTCTTCTTTTTAACAAAGAAACCAAGCTATGTGTTTTTCTTCTCTCTTATACATGTTTGCTATAAAGTGATTCTTTCAAAAGTGCTTATATGAGATCTAGTGCAAAAAGAACAGATATGCAGCACAGGTATGATTTACGGAATCTGTTCAGCTCTAGCTAGAGCAGAAGCATTGTAAATGAACCTCTCAATGATGTTTCACTAGTTTTTGTAACCATTTTGCCAGATGTTGTTTTCTTTACACAAAAAAAAATGTTGCAAATTGCAGGCATAAGTCTTGTGTCTTGAGGCCTCCGACGCATGGACTTGAACCGCACCAATAATTTTACATTGGCTTTAAACAAAACGTTAGACTTCCATAGAGTAGCTTTATACACGCGTGGGAAGGCATTCTGCACTGCGGAAAGCCCCATGCCAGCTGAAATCCTGTGTTAGCTACAGAAATGCCAGAAGGATCAGTATGTTTTCTACCACCATGGTCCAGTTAGCCAGCATACGTTTGAACTGTGAGTCCTACCAGATTCCCTGTTTGTTATGTGTGTGTGTGTGTGTGTGTGGGGAGGGGGGCATTCACATTGCTGGCCTGTAAGATTTCCTGTTTGTTATGTGTGTGTGTGTGTGTGTGGGGAGGGGGGCATTCACATTGCTGGCCTGTAAGATTCCCTGTTTGTTATGTGTGTGTGTGTGTGTGGGGAGGGGGGCATTCACATTGCTGGCCTGTAAGATTCCCTGTTTGTTATGTGTGTGTGTGTGTGTGTGTGTGTGTGTGTGGGGGGGGGGGCATTCACATTGCTGGCCTGTAAGATTCCCTGTTTGTTATGTGTGTGTGTGTGTGTGTGTGTGTGTGTGTGGGGAGGGGGGCATTCACATTGCTGGCCTGTAACAGAAAGATAAAGAAGCTGATATTATTATTATTATTATTTATTTCTTAGCAGACGCCCTTATCCAGGGCGACTTACAATTGTAAGCAAATACATTTCAAGTGTTACAGTACAGGTAATACAATAAGAGCAAGATAAATACAATGACAAGTTCAAGCAAGTACAAGTGTGACAAAATACAATTCAATACAGCAGATAAGTGACAGTTACATCAAGATATGATTAAATACCAAATACTACAGTTTAAACATATGGCAGATTACAGTACTCTGAAGTACAGGATTAAATGCAGTAAAATAGGGGCAGGTAAGAGTAAGTAAAGCAAATTTAAGGAAGGGTGAAAGTGTCCCAGGGGGGAAACAGAGGAGTTCTACAGGTGCTGTCTGAAGAGGTGAGTCTTAAGGAGGCGCTGAATGTGGTCAGGGACTGGGCGGTCCTGACATCTGTGGTAGGTCATTCCACCACTGCGGAGCGAGGGTGGAGAAGGAGCGGCTCTGGAGGCAGGGGAGTGTAGAGGAGGTAGAGCCATTCTTCTAGTGCAGGCGGAGCAGAGAGGTCGTTTGGGGGTGTAGGGAGAGATGAGGGTCTGGAGGTAGCTGGGTGCAGTCTGGTCAAGGCATCTGTAGGCTAGTACAAGAGTCTTGAACTGGATGCGGGCGGTGATCGGTAGCCAGTGGAGTGAGCGGAGTAGTGGAGTAGTTGATATAGAATGACAGTATTGTTTAGGAAAAGCTTCAGTCACTGTGACATTAACACCTTGTGAAACAAATGACAAATTTTAAATTTTAACAGAAGGGTCATTTTACAGTCTTACATGCTGTGCCCTCATTAAATTCATTCCCCACTAAAACCCATAGTATTCCCCTCCTTTTTAAAAGTAAAGAGAAGTTGACTTACTGCAGGTTTTTTAAAGTCATGGTTTTGGCCGTGACACATTGAGAACTGTCATAAACGTCCTAATACTTGCTCTGGGTGTGAATTGGTCTGGTCTCCTGAGATGAAAGCCCTAATCACCTTTCTGCTTTAACTAATGGATTGCCTTTAATGATTATAAACATATGCACTTCTGCAGCCTAAGCCAGAATCCTTTTGCTCTTCCAGCCATTGTATCAAAGTTGGGTATTTAATTGGTTTCAAACTAGCAATGTACCATGTTTTGATAGAGAGCACGTTTTTTAAAGTCATTTACTTGTGTTGCTTGCTTGCTTACTGTACCAGCTGTATGAAATGTGTACATGCAGATCTGGCCTACTTCTCTGATAGGGGGTACATTAATCAAGTAGCAATGCGCTTCATGGTTTCAAAACACCCTGTGTAAAATATGAAAATATCATCGGCTAACCTTTATATCTTTGTCCAGTCTTGTTTGATTTCCTTTCTATTATTTGTATTATTAAGATTTTCTTTCTCAGCTGATTATCTAATATTGAGCTCAAGTAACTTAATGTTCAGAATGCATTTTTGAAACACCCTCTGTGCAAACGAGCATTAATCCCCTTTTGGTTCTGCTCAGCAATAAAGAAAATGAATACACTGAGGCTCTCGTGCATATTTATTTATTTATTTTTAATACAAGGCACGTTAATAAAATCTCTTTGCATAACATGATTTATTGAATTCATCTCCCTGATAGAAGATGTCCCATTTTTCTATTACATGTAAACTGCAATTTCATAACTGAGATTGTTAAGATTAAGAGACACACCTCTATACGCGGCGGTGGCAGCGGATGGTGCATTTGAAGTCTATTCTTTATCTTCTTCTTTTATTAGAGTCACACGAATGCTTTATCTGCAGAGAAGGGGAGGGGAGAGCCCGTGATTCTTTGCTGAACTTCTGTGACTGCAAGAGCCTGCTGGCCCATCACAAGTGTCTTCTTGCGTGGATACGAAAGGTACAAGCTGTTAAAACAAAAGAAGTTATTCGGAGTGATTTTGCTGTATTTGTTCAGCAGCACATAATTGAACCCCCATCCTTATTGATAGATTGGTAGATTACTACATTACTATGAATACTATGATTTATCAATAGCCTACCTACATCACATTTTCATATTCCACTCAAAAATTTGAAATCCATTCTCCTGACCTAATGGAGCCACGTAAACGTGTATAGTTTCAATAGAAAACTGTAGTGTTTGTTATCTATTGGCTTTGCGATTACTTAAACAGTTTATGTTAGCACATGATATATTGCTTACCTGTACTAAATGTGGTGCATTGTTTCAGCAATGATGAGTTTAAATAAACATTTCTGATTGGTAGTTTTTGATTGTGTCCCTAGATCTTACTCTGGAGCAGATAAGAAAAGATTAGAGAGCAACTTATCAGAAATATTCTTCTTCTTGTGAAATAAATAGCACCTCTATGGCCTCAATAGGTGCTCTCTGAATCATGCCAATAACATTTGCCTTTACTTGATCAATAAAAATGTGGTATTAAGGACAGGGAGGTACATTTCATAGGTTCAGTTATTTTAGTATATTATAATTAAGTTCAATTGAGTAAACAAGTTTCCTCTCTGAAGCTGTTGCTTTCTTCCTGCATTAAATGTTCCCACCTCTTGTCTTCTTGCTGTAATATACAGTATTTCTATAGGTCATTACTAATTCACCTCTCTAACTTGCATTATAAATAGCTTGAGAGATCATTAATTTACACTGATTCGATTAATATAGTGCACAGTGTTGTCCTGTAACACGAGGTATGCCATCTAAGCTGTCTGAATCATTTTTGTTTAAAATTATTTTTTTTGTTTCTCCAAGCCCTAAATTGTATTTCATTATAAATGTTGCCCTTCAATATTGGCCAAGTGGTTTTTATGAATTTACTTGCTGTAAAGTTGTACCTAATAGATATTTGCAGTTTAATTGGGGAATACTCTAGGTAGTGTTTGACACTACAGGAAACATACCATCTTGACTTCATCTTGACACTGCTGGTAAACATACATGAAACAAAAATAATTAGATTTGACGCAGGGCTCAGATTTCAGATAATCATTTTCTTAATTATTTATTTTATTGGGAATGCAACTTTTAAATTACAAATCCAAGGCCTTTCTTTGTTGAATCTGGGATCAGTAGAGGCAGATCATCCCTAGATTTAGATAGGGAATGGTATACTGTATACACAGCAGGGGTTGTGTTTCTGCAATTCCTTTAACTGTATTGTATGCTAAAGTTTTGCCATTTTGGCTTTTCTGCAATTGCTGTTTGAGGGTCCCAGTGTAAGATCAGTAGTTACTTTGCATAGAATACGAGTAGCAGAGATAACAGTCAAAGAGGTCCTTTTATCTCTGATGTCTTAAAGGCAAAGTGAAGTTTCCCTATGAGTGAGAGGTCCAGCCACACTGGATTCATTTTGCTGCCATGAAAGGCAAAGGCCGTGTGTTATCAAGCCTTTTTCTTTGAGTGCATTCCATTTACCATGCATACACGCCTGGTTATTACTTTTGAAATATTTCAAGGAATATATTTAGATGTTGTTGGATATCTTAAGAAGAGATTTTTTGTAGCAGAGTGACTTCTATAAGTACCAGACAACCAAACCCCTCAGTAAAAGAATCAGCAGCTGACCTGGGCTTGATACCCATCTTCAGTGCAGGTCATGCGTGTACATCTAAAGTGCTTCTTAACCACATTTTATGAAGCCAGAAATGTAATCCAATAACAATTTTACTTGTAAGTGCTTCTGGGCTGCCACCAGGGAGCAATTCCAAGTGTTGCACTACCCTTAAAAGCAGTTTAAACAAAAAAAGACACACATTCCATTTTCTTATCTAATTTTGTTGTAAATATACTACGAAATAATGTTGAAAATAAATGACAGTGTTGGAGTTGTTTTGATACATCAGCATCATTGCTAAATACCTTGAGTTTCTAAGTTTAAGTGTTTTAACACACAGGGGCTGATGTAAGGATAGGCACAGTGCAAACAATTGCGGCTACAAAATTCAAATTGCCAAGCAGGCCAGGCAATTATTTTGCACTGCGGCCTATGTAAGCTTAACAGCAATGCAAATTACTCAACACACACAAATAATGAGCTGCAATCACGATAATGAGGGTCACAATGCAGTGGGTTATTTAGCGGCCGCACTTACAGCCCAGAGGTGAGGTGAGTTAGGAGTACAGAGAGCAGTAGGCCCTGTATGAGATTTATGGAGCACGAAAATCAAACCAAACAAAAAAATATGTCAGAGGAAGGGCACGAAAGTCCACTTGGAACATGGAAAAGAAAAGAAAAGTTTTCTGAGGAGGAGCTGAGAGTCCTTATGGTTGAGGCCACTCAGCATGAAATTGAGTTATTTGGAAAAGCCTCAGTCAACATCAGTTATGCTACCAAAGAGGCCATTTGGTCCTCTATAGTGGAGAAAGTCAATGCTGTCAGTGTTACCAGGAGGAGAGTCAACCAGGTGATGAAAAGGTGAAATTCCGTTATTAGGTCTAGGATTACCTGCGGAGTGAGATGATAACACCTTACCACAGCATCCTCCAGCATCTCAAACAAAGTGACCCTGGGTTTGAATATGCGGGGTCTTCTCCGTCTTGCCCTTCTCCTCCAAAGGGTTTCATGCCTATCCTCAACAAGAGCCAAGCGTCGCCACATCAGGAAGTGTACCACAGCAGCCATACTGAGGCCAATGACAGGTCTCTGAAGGTGTGTGGTTTGATACAGCTTAATTACTCGCTTCTACAAGGGTTTGCACATTGGAAGAGGCGGTGCAAAGTTTTTGGAGGGTCAACAATTGCACAAGTGCAAGGCAAAATCCTTACCTCATTATAATGTTTGCTCCTGCTTAGTATTCCAGATCCCCACCCAATTCCATGCACTTTTCTTTATTTGAATACATTTCAATATCATTTAAATGGATCAATGATGGCAAAGTGCTAATTTGTTAGCAGTTGCAGAACGGCAGGTGAAAACCATTCTTTACATAAGCTACATTTTTAGTGGCTGCTAAAGTCCCAGTTTACGGCCACCAAACACGGATTGACACTCTTTCAGGCAATAGCTAAATGTTTTATCCTAAGGAGTGGGGTGGTGTGGGCTTGAATGTGATGTGTAGACAGAGGATGGACCTTTGCAGATTACATGACATATTAGAGCTGAACCCAATGCATTTTGAGACGTAATCTCTGCAAGACAGTCATTGAATGTTTAGCCAGCTTCCAATGGTGTCCAATGTCAACTAGAAGTGGAGACTTCAGTTACTTATACGTTTCAATAGGCTGGCCAGTGTAATGTCCATTTAAATTAGAGCTTCCTGGATTCAAATGGTGACACTATTTGTATCTTACATGTGTCTGTCTTGAAATATGTAGTTGTGCTTAAAGAAATGCTATTGTATTGTACTATAGTATAATCAAAGTACTGTAGGATAGAGTTCAAGACAAATAAAAAGTACACTAATATTCAGGAGTTTGTTTTTTACTGCTGTATTCTATGCATATTTTACACCTAAAGAACACCAACCTCAAAACACACACACCCACCAAAAACAAACTCCCATATTGTACATCACTAATTAAATCACCTTAATTACTTCAGTATAGTTAGTCCTTTGGGTTTTGTATGTTATATTTCAAGTTATCTGAATAATACATTTACTATATATTATTATACATCTACACATCTCTTGAGTTAGGTAACACATTAAAGATGCAGGTTTGCACCAGCTTTACATATGCATTACTTTATCAAGACACTAGTACGGTATAACTTTACACACAGGGGAAACAATTATTTGTTATAATATATGTGTGTGTGTGTGTGTGTGTGTGTGTGTGTGATTAGTTACAGTACATTATATACACTGCAGTCTATTGATCTATACAGTGTTGGTTCTAAATACTGCCGTTCCTTAAATAAGCCACATTTAAACATGTATAGTTTCAATAAAAAAAAAAAAAACTGTAGTGTATGTTATCTATTGGCTTTATGATTACTTAAATAGTTAATGTTAGCACATTCTATATATGTTGAGTTTAAACAAACATTTCTGATTGGTAGCTTTGGATTGTGTCCCTAGATCTTACTCTGGTGCAGTTAAGAAAAGATAAAAAATATCTTAACTAATGTATTTTTCTTCTTCTTGTGAAATAAATAGCACCCCTGTGGCCTCAATAGAGCTCTCTGAATCATGTCAATAACATTTGCCTTTACTTGATCAACAAAAATGTGGTATTGGAGGCTGGGGGACACATTCATAGTTACAATTATTTGGCGGATCTAAACACTGCTGTTCTTCAAATCTCTAAATAGGACCATCCCTGGTGTTTTACATATTTTTACTGACAGAAATGCACTTAAGGGACTCACATGCGCTGTTAGATATTTGTTGTCTTCATAACCACATTTGAATGAATCTCTTGGCAGTATTTAGTATTTAATTCCCCCACTGTTTAGATCAATGGAACAGACTCCCATTGAGTTTTGCTTTGTTTTATTTCATAATTAATTACTGTGGTGATGTTGTTCTCTTAGGGCCCCGGAACTGAAGACAGACCGAGATGCAGAGTGTGCACAGCTGAGGTAAGACTGGGGAATCAGAGTGTTCCCTCCCTAGCAGCTCAGTCTCATGCTGCTGAATCAAGTCAAAGAGATTGACAGTGCTGGGTACTTGAGTCCTGTATGTATTTAAAGGCCAGGGACCACCCTCTGCTGGGGTGAGGAGGTATATCATTCTCCATGTTGGTTTAGTCTGGTGACTCTTATTTTATTATTTAAAATACCTGTCAATTCAGCGTTAAACTTTGTTCAGCAGCAAATACACAGGTATCATCACACAAAGGGGTTCAAATATCCTACATTTTATAAGTAAGAGTTCTAACAAGTAGTTATCAAAAATCCTTTTGTAACAGTATATATTTATGGTATCTACTGCAGTTTTCAACGTGATTTGAGTGTTAAAGTACAGCAGCCCATTTCCATGGACTAAGCTGTGCACGACAAGAGGCAATTGCCATCTTGGAAACAATTCACTATTCACTAAAAAAGAAGTAAAGAACCAAAGTTGCAGATTCCCACAGTCGTTTAGCTTTTCCCCTCACACAGTACTGTCCTAAAGCAGGGTTCAGAAGTTCAAAGACAGTTCTAGGAAGGCAAATCCTATTTTTTTGGTTTGAAAATCAGGCCCCATGTAAATTCATTCAACTACGAGTAGGTACTTCACTTTGGTACATTTGGGAAGCCACTTGATTTCCAGTGCTTCTTGAGAGAGGCTTTTCCTGTTCGGCCACCTGACTCAGGTATGATAATGTAAGTTAAAACCTTTTAAACATGAGTCATTTTCTACTTTTGTTACAGTGAAGCCTCCGTGGGGGTAAAAATAAAGCTGCAACACCGAGAAAAACAAACAAACAAATCCCTGGGAGGATGTGGTTTGCTTTTTAAGTTAGCTGGGGGCACTGTTGAAATGTTGCAAAGAGGTTTTTGTTTAAATGCAAAAACTCCCTAAACACACCACTGTGCCCCTGTTTCTATCATTCAGTCCCATGGAATGAAATATTTATTTACAACCTTCCACTTTAAAGACTTCAAAACATGCAGGTTATAGTATGGTTACTTTGCTAGAAAAGTTTTGGGCTGTTTTGTTTTCTCATTGATGTAGTGCATGCTTGATGCATTTGCTTTCTTTGTTAATATAATGCTTTTGTGTAATGTATGTTTAATTGCTTTACACTGTTAAATGCATGAATAATTTGTAGTTCTATTTGATCTCTATCTACTGCAGACTGCTCTTTTTAAAAATATAATAATAAATATATAAATTAAGAGCGTTTAGCCATTGAGGTTTAAGTTAATGCATTTTCCATTTTATCCAATGCCCTTGCAATTTCAGTTGTGGTATTTAATAATTTTTATTTTATTTTTTTGCATTGATGTCTCAAATGTGGGACATTATGTATGAGTTATGCTAATTTGTTAGGGCAATGAATGCATTAATTAGCAATGGCCTCAAAGCAATAATTACCAGTGTAGGTGTGTCACAAACAATCATGTTAAAATGTGCCAGTTAATTATTAAGATTTAGTTCCAAGGGCCCTAGATTTGACATCTAACATCAGAGTAGCCAAGAAAAAAAAAAAATCTAAAAGTTGTGTCTGTATGAAAAGCACAGTGCTTGTTGTTTTGTTCATCAGTGAACCAGGATTTTGTATGTTGACAGCTCACATTCCAACCTACTTACTGTAAACTGCACTGCCTGGTGCACATTTCATCTGGAGTATGTAATTACAAGGAAATAAAGACCAATATAAAATGAATCACCTTACTTTCGTATTGATTAGAATTGTGAAAACTAGCAAATGGTATCCTTAACAAATCTAATAACCTGAGCACCTCCCATGGTGCAGACAACAATAGCAATCGGTGGAGACCGTCAGCTCCTGTCAGGGTCTGAGCCCCTTCAGTGTTTCCTTGTCCACTTACCAGATACAAGGCGACAGGGAAAAAAAGCTTCTGCGATAAAGAGTGGATTCCTCCTTTTGAAATAACAGCTGTTCACAGATGAAGACCAGCAAAAGGGCATTAGAATCCATCAGTGCAGGCTCTTCTGTAAAGGCTGTCCGTGCATTTTCACAGTGAATTACTACCTACCTGGGGACGCTAAAATGAGGAAAGGACCCGGAAGAAATGGAACTTGTATAACGTGTTTTGCATGAGCAATGCTTTATATTTTGTTTGGTATCTAAAGCTGAAAGGATCAAGTACATAGGAGGCTGTGTGGTCCAGTGGTTAAAGAAAAGGGCTTGTAACCAGAAGGTCCCAGGTTCAAATCCCACCTCAGCCACTGACTCATTGTGTGACCCTGAGCAAGTAACTTAACCTCCTTGTGCTCCATCTTTCGGGTGAGACGTAGTTGTAAGTGACTCTGCAGCTGATGCATGGTTCACACACCCTAGTCTCTGTAAGTCGCCTTGGATAAAGGCGTCTGCTAAATAAACAAATAATAATAATAATTTCTTGACTTTGTCTGAGTGTGGTCAACTTTTATTTTGTATGTGTTTTAACTGTTGAAATATATTTTAAGTAGGTGATTTAAAAACTAATATAAAAGGTAACCCCACTCCCTACTTAGGGATTATCACCCTTGTCATTCATATGATTGAAATGTGTTTAAAGGCACTTTAAAGACTTTAACATGCTGCAATTTCCAAGTTGTCTAACTTTTTTTTAAATAGTTTATAAATCGGTTACTGAATAGTTAACTTTTGTTAACATCTATATTAAGCAATTTGTTAACAATTAAAATGCTAAAAAGAACCCATAAAATGAGCCACTTAACCACCGACATTCCCTGGTGGTTGGAAAGCCAGAAGCAAATATCTACAATACATTTTTTTGTTCTAAGTATGAAACGCGTGCGATTAAGCCAGGGCAGTAATCACTCAGTCAGCCAGGAACTATAACTAGTCTACTCGATACTGCCTTAGAAAAAAAATAATGTGAATGCAATATTATATTTGCTAATTTAAATAATACATGGTATGTTCAGTCAATCCCTGCATTGGACTGGAACCTCTTAACCTCTGAAATTGTCTGTTGACAATACTGCTAGTGTGTAAGAAGACAGAAGTACAGTGCATGCCACCACCGTTCATCTGTACAACACTGTAGATGCACTAGGGCTTTTGGATGTGTATCTTGCTGAATGCTTCTCGTCTAGTATCTCAGAAACGTCTGGAGGCTAAGGGGCTAGGGAGTCTGCTATTTTCTTAGCTACCTGATCAACACCTTTTGGCTCAGGGTTATCACTACTGCTTTATTTCACTATTTGAGCACTTGGATTTAGTATTCCCTTGTCATTTCAAGTGCCTACTTAAAGACACAGTGGAGACCGTCATCCATTGCTTGATTTGAAAGGAAAAGCAGCTTATCTTTTGATTTTAATGAATGCAGCTGCCATCAGTTCACTAAAAGCAGGGCCTTCTGCACGTGCATGTTTCATATGAAGCTGAGCTCAGCCTTGACAAGGACTATCCCAATGGTAATCTAGGAAAAATGTTATGTAGCAAAACTTTTGCTATTGTGGAAGTGGAAAAAAAGGTACAAGAAATAGATGTCTACAATTATTTATTCAGCAATTGTTTTGCAAAACTCCAAAAATGCTTATTAAAAAGTATTCATACCTTTTGATGCTATGATAGTATTGTCTATAAGATGCTGGAAATTTCAATATAACAATGTAGAACCTATTTCTAGAAAAGTCTAGAAAATGTTGGATTGTAGGTGAACATTTTAGAGTTTACAAGGGTTAGGCATAGGGTGATTGCCGTCATTACCAATAAGTCAATATGAGATAAAGTAAAGAGCAATCTGAAGACATTAAGCAGAACATTATTTATTGTCATAAAGCTAGAGAAGGAAACAAGAAGATTTCCAATCATTTGAGTATCCCAATTTCAACTATTGTTTCTATTATCAAGAAGTACAAGAATCGTGGTACTGTCACAATGAAGAATTGTGAGGAAGGTCAATAATAATCCGAGATTGACTGCCAAAGATATTCCAATTGAATTGGCTGCAAGTGGGACTGGGGTTTCCATTTCAACCATAGGTCGAGTATTGCATGGTGAAGGTCTCAATGGTTGCAGGCCCAGGAAAAAGCCATTCTAAGAAAAACGTCACAAGGACAGTCGCTTAAAGTTTGCAAAATGGCATTTGAATGATGGATATGAGTTCTGGTGAAAGGTTTTTGGAGTGATGAAACAAAAATCGATCTATTTGGTCACACTGACAGTCGTTACGTTTGGAGAAAGTCTGGTGATGCGTACAAAGAAAAGAACACCATGCCTACTGTCAAGCATGGAGGTGGTAGCATCCTTCTATGGGGCTGTTTTTCCTCTAATGGAACAAGGAATTTAGTTCCAATATATGATAAAATGGATTCCACAACATACCAAAAGATATTGGCCAATCATCTGAAACCCTCCACTACAAAACCGCAACTGTACGTTCCAACATGACAACGATCCAAAGCACACATCAAAATCTACTTCAGAATGGTTAAAGAAGAATAAAATCAAGGTTCTGGAATAGCTTAGTCAAAGTCCCGCTCTAAATCCGATTGATAATCATTGGTGTGAGTTGAAGAAGGCTGTGCATAAGAGAAGTCCTCGGAATTTGAATGAACTGGAACAATTTTGAGTTGAAAAATGGTTAAAAATCACTAAAGAATCATGCCAAAAGCTCATTGACAAATATCTTAATCGTTTAAAAGAGGTTATTATTGCTAAAGGTGCCTCAACTAGCTATTAATTTCATTTTCCTTATTAGGGTATGAATACTTTTGAATTAGCATTTTTGGAGTTTTGCAAAAAAAAATTGCTGAAATAAATAAACTTTTTTTCCTCATCCATTAAAGCAAAACTTTTGCTACAAAAGATTTTTCCTATAATTATTTGTTTTTGAGAAATTTATAGAAATTATACATTTCCACTGGGGTATGTAAACTTTTGACTACAACTGTAGTACAGTACATGAAAGAGACCTCTTTCTTCCTACTGGGGTGCAAAGTCATTTGGTTATAAAACGGTGATGGCTGAAGTTATTGAGGTCTATTGATCGAAAAGTTCAGTGGCAGATCTAAATACTGCTATCGTTTAAATATTTAACAATGTACAAACCTGAAATTTTACTTTTTGTCAAAGCCCTCTTCTAGTGATTTAAACAACTGGTGTATTAACATTTGCCACTGTTGTGTATAGAGATACTGTATCATATATATATATATATATATATATATATATATATATATATATATATATATATATATATATATATATATATATATATATATATATATATATATATATATATATATATATATATATATATATATATATATATATATATATATATGTTGTATTGTTTTTACTTTTTTTAAATGAAGGTTGTATACTTATGCATATCATGCTTGCTGATTATCCCATTTGGTGACAATTTCTTAAATAGAATTTGTACAAATGTTTAAAACAATTTTGTCTAGTTTGTATTGCAGAGTGCGTTTAGCAGTAAAGACACAGGGTCAGACGGAGAATAACAACAGAATCAGCTGGGTGGCCTAGCTGGCTAGGGTCAGACACAAGATTTAATTTCCATCAATAGCCGGGCAGTCTTGATTGAACCATTACTCTCTGCACAGAATTGAGCTCTGGTAATTTCAATATTTGTATTTAAGCCCAGCTTTCCCTCCCCCACGCCTCAATTAATTTGTCTATATGTCCTGCTTGAGAAGGTCCTGGGGCTGATTCAATCAACCAGTTTTTAATTGGGTCTGAGGCATTCCAATTGAAACTGATGAAGAAATAATAACCACTGTGATTGGCTGACGTAATGGAGTCACTTTGGAAATGCTAGCATTAGGCATGTGTAGTATTGGGTCCACAATTTTTTAATTGCAACCTGCATTCACACTGGTCCCATGTCAGTGTAGCTGGATGACATGGCTGTGAACTGGATGTAAAATTGTAATGCCATCCCCTTCACCTCACCTTCATATTCTTTACAACAAGACTCATTGGAATGCTGCTATGCGAGGGTCACAGGTCAATACTTATTTTACATTTAGGGAAATGCACCAGTTGGCAATGAGTGGTTGAGGCTCCAATAACTGCAGGCTAATTTATGCTTTAATAAAGTGCTGTCAAGTTGTCTCATCAGTTTCCTAAACAATATGTAAATGTTATCAAGTTCAAAGTACAGGCCCTATTTTAATATTGTTGATAAAAAAAAATAGATAGAATAGAATTAAAAAAGGGAACTTGAAATAGCTGAAAAGTGGTAATAACAATTACAACAAAAGCTGAATAACAATTGGAGTAAAAAACGGCTCACTAAAATGTGAAGTAAAAGTGCTTTAATAATCACTTTTTGTATTGTGTTTTATAAGGAGATATGTTAAGGATTATGCTGTTGATGATTAATGGTAAGAATGATCACAACTCTGGAGCACTTTTTATGTATTACTGTGCCTTTAAGACGTACAGTTTATTATCAATATGAATCATCAGTTGCAGTGTTTCTAATGAGTAAAGCACATTCTAGCTTATAATTCGTGTTAGTCCTGTCATGTCAAGACCAGGGTTACAGATACAAACCAAATTATTATCCTTGTTTGATAGCTCTATTAGCATACACTTCATAATAAATAACATTTTGAATGCCTTGTCACTTCTGGCTTATGCATTATGGAGGTTAAAATGACCCCTACCTCATTGCAAATGTAAATTGAATGCTAAAAAAAAACAAAAAAAAAACCTTTTCATTACTATGACATTACTGATATATAAAGAAATATAACCAGACCTTGCGTAATGCATGATATAATTAATGCATTTAATAACTTCATGTTAATATATATATAAAAAAGCCCATATAAGATAGAGAAGAGTAAGAGTCTGCACGTTTTTGATTGTCTGTACTATTGACACCTCCTGTTTGATGAGTAGTTTAAATGTCATGTTGAAAGCATGGACTCATGGGAATGTACTGTACCTGTTTAAATGTATGTCTAATGTCTATGCAAATATGTGCTCTGCTTAGTTTTGTGAAAATAAATAAATAAATACAATAAAACAATGTAATGGGCTGATATTGACCATGTTAAACATCTTTAAAACACACATAAAAAAATACCCAAATACAAAATGCCCATAATCAAATACAAAATGCCCATAATCAAATACAAAATGCCCATAATCAAATACAAAATGCCCATAATCAAATACAAAATGTATAGTCTGTATTTTTCTAGACACAACCACATCTTTCGAGAAATGTTTATGGTTTAACAAACAGTCAATATCCAGACACATTGCACCCCTTTTCCAGCCTGCTTTGACTAATTAAATATGTTTTGGTACGGTATTCAATACCTGTTTTTGAAAATGGTTTGTACTGCAGTTTCCTTGTGTTTCAATAGCCATTTAATTTTGCAATCCTTAAATTTTTAAAGGATTGCCTTTGGAGCCAGTGTTACAATAGATTATACTTGTTGTGTAGTATAGATTAGCATTCATGCTTTTACACATTATTTAAATGATCATACATCTGATCACTTGACAACACCAGTTGTGTTTCAGCAGTGTGTATCATTCTCACTAATCACTACATTGAAAGGTTACATATTTTATAGGCGGTTATAAGGGAATTAATGTTTGACAAATGGCAAAGAACCCATTTATTTACACCAAAACAGCTCTTCTTGCTATCTTAAATCACAGTTTTGTCTTATGAATGAGTCTTAAATTTTTGGCAATCAAGTTTTAAAGTCACAGTAAATCCAAGATAAATGGTGTCATTATTATACTGAGATACTTAAAAAGTGTAATACAGAAAATCTGCAGATTCTTGTCAATGTACACGATGAAGCAAGCTACAGCACTGATATACTGTCTGGGTGTACCTATGCAAATCCTGAAAGTTTTCAAAGTGGAGCAGGCCTGACTGGTTAGCAGTGTCAGATGTTTTAGCAATGCATAGCTTCATGTGGATGGCAAGAGTTTTGCTGTGGGGTGTATTATAATGAAAATACCAATCCACATTAGCCATGGTTGCCACAAGCAAAATCATAATATCTCAACAAAAACTACTTAAGGTGCGTGTAATAAACTTGCATTCCTAATTTTATTAGGGATGTGCTGAGTTAAGTGCTTTGCTGGCCGATGGACAGATTTATAACATGGCTCCTGGTAAATTAGTGCTGACTGACAAGAGGACATTGTTTTGCAGGATGTTATTTAAATAAAAATACCTTCAGGCTGTTTCTGCAATGCTGTCACATTATCGTTAGAACAACGGAAACCTGTTTTAAGGTCGATCTTTTATTTGTTCTATTTATGTCATATAGTGAAAACAAGGACAGCATTGAAGCAACCTGAAAAACGCAGTAGTTTTCACTTGGAAGAAAGAGAAACTCAGCACCCGGGAAATAAGAGGTCTTTGTTTTCTCCAGCAGCTGCCTTTTTCTTTTTTTTTTTTGTCGTGTCGTGGATGAAACTGCTGAATTAGCTTCAAGAAACAGCACCCTCCTTAAACGATACCAGCGGCTGGTGTCTTAGTTATAAAAATGAGATTGTTCTGAAAATACACAAAACATTTCATTCCTTCTTTTTTGTCCAAACATTCCAGACCCCTTTAAACACTAGGAAGTGCTCTTCACCATATGCTGGTAATACAAATGCATGGATTCGTTGTTTCAAGAGTTTGCTTTAGGTTGATTGTTCCATTACATTCAGTTGTACTGTGTAAGCACAGTAAGTACAATTTTTAAATAAAAGTCTGTTGCAAACAGTTTGCACAACTGTTTACAAGATGTGTCATCTAACTAGACTGATCCAGAATGAATACTGTATCTTCAAATGAATTCATTAAAAAAAAAACATATTGTTCCTACATCTTCAAGACCCAAAGATGGCTCCTAAACATGTAGCCTTATTAAATTAACTGATTTTGTTTTCCCTAAATATAAATGACTGTGCAAAAAGCAGTTACCAGTCACATTTTGGGAGCCTGCATGATATCAAATTCTATTAAAAAATATATGCAAATGGTACAGAATACAGGCTGAAATGATGGCAATGAATATTACTGCAAGACATTACAAGAAATTGACCTTTACACAGCTTTACCGGATATGATTATAACATTATTACAATGCACATAATGGAGTGTAAGAATTATGCACAGGGCAAAGCTTATCTAAATGTAATACACTGAAGAGAGGCTCGGTATAAGGAAAACAGGCTGAGCAGCCCTTCATGATGTACGACAGCAGTGTGCCTCATAGACGGGGGAGACTAAATATTTACACATTATATATCACCCAGTCAAAGTACAAATGGGAGGAAAGGAGCTTGAAACATCTGAGATGGTCTTCAATGCCTCCAACTTCAACGCTTTTCAATTAGAAATCATTTTACATCGAGATCTATTTAATTAGATTTTTATGCTGGGTTAAACTAGGCTGGGGGTAATTACAAGCATTATTTACCCTTTTAATTAAGGTTATTTTATGGCAGTGTTGGAGGTTAATATCACTGCTATTTCTTCAATTGACTGACTTCATTGTGGTTGAACTTACAATAGTGGTCTATAGGTTGAAAGCAGAGTAATAGCTGACTTCAAACAGAAAAAAGATGCATGTCACTGAGTATATACAAATCTCCAGGTGATTTTCTTTCCCTAAATGCTTCAATGTTTTATTCATGAAAGTTTAAAAGATTAAAAAATCTTTTATTTTCAGGACATTTTGGGCAAAAGCCCTTTTTCAGCTGTTAAAAAAGAAAAGTAAACACAGTGCAGTAAACTTGTTATTCAAGAAATTTAAAAAAAACTTTTCTTTCATATGCAGTTATATGTATGTATATATATATATATATATATATATATATATATATATATATATATATATATATATATATATATATATATATATATATATATATATATATATATATATATATATATATATATATATATATATATATATATATATATATATATATATATATATATATATATATATATATTGAAAATGTCTGCTTGTCTGAGGAGGATCAGTTATCTTTAGTCCTATATTAATAACATCTGTTTGAATCACTGGACCAGGATATTTTCGTAGAGAAAACAAACTTTTCTGTATTCAGTGATTGTTTGTTTGTTGCCATGCATGGTTACATGTATACCTACATATTGTAGCAATTCAAATGGAGTGGAATGGAACATGTGTATGTTCTAAGGGGGTCGCTTTTGAAAAGATGTCAGATTCGCTATTAACAACCACTATATCAATCGCACTTAATTCTTTCTACCTTGACTGACATCTTTGTAATCATGTTTCTAATCTCCTGTCACCTCAGTATTGATATCTTGTTTTACTGTCATCACAGAATACAAACAGGGACGCTGAAATAACATGATATATGCTTACACTTTCCGTCAACAGTAACTTGCATTTTTAAAGGTAACTGCGACCACGCTCTGTGAAATATTTACAGGGGTGTCTTTTTTCAAGGTTGGTTCAGAAAGGCTGTTTAGTCTTAAGGTTTAGAGCAAATGACTAAACCAATGAGATATTGGGTTTGATTCCCAGCTGAAGTCCACAGTTGTTACACAAAGCAGTTCCAGCACTACTTAACCTATCTGAGGTTCAATATAATTAAACCGTTACTGTACTGACTGTAACATTCAGCCCTCTGAGTGGGAGATTTATTAGGCAACATCCATCACATGCCTTCGCAATCTTCCCCCTGAAAATTACCTCAATAACCCTACTCTATAAGGACCACCCTCTTAGGGATGCCATGCTAATTCAACCTTGGTCTTTGTAGACTGCCTGCAAAGGTGCAAAGTTGTGATATTGTTTATTTAGCAGACGCCTTTATTCAAGGCAACTTACAGAGACTAGGGTGTGTGAACTATGCATCAGCTGCAGAGTCACTTACAATTACGTCTCACCCGAAAGACGGAGCACAAGGAGGTTAAGTGACTTGCTCAGGGTCACACAATGAGTCAGTGGCTGAGATGGGATTTGAACCGGGGACCTCCTGGTTACAAGCCCTTTTCTTTAACCACTGGACCACACATCCACAGTGATGTGGATGCTAGTAACTTGGCTGAGACCAACGGAACTCATTTCATATCGGCCCCCAACATCCGATCACCTCTGACCTGGAGTTGAAAGGCTTACTGCAAAAGGCAACCTAGGAACTTTCAGTCCGGGTTTTTGTTCCAGCCATATTGATAATTATTAATCCGAACCAATTAAACCAACCTGGACCTATAAACCTTGAATTGAACAGCCTCCAGGACAGGAGCTGCTGTCCCCTAGCTTACAGAATCTTGATGCCACCACAATGGGGTTTATTTTAATGATTGAAACAATGGCAGATCTTAACACAACCGCCCAAAAATCTTTAAATCATTAAAATGAGACACACAGCCCACCTGTCTAATATCTAGTTGACAGTTACTTTATGAATATTTAACAAATGATATACCTTGACAGATCCTGTATATAATATGCTGGATACAATAGATAATATAAATATGAGGCAGGCTATTGCTTGCAAGTGCATGTTTTCAGTACATCCAGTTTGTATAGAATACAATTTTAGTTAGATGAATTGTAGACAAAATGCCACATCTACCAGCTGCACTGTAACTCTTTCTTTTTAATACTAATAGCATTGGGGAATTACATTTCCACCTTAACAATACATCTTTGCGGTTTCTTGTTCAGTATTTGCCCAGGTGCTGGATAGTTTTATTGGAAGATGACATATCAGAACATATTTCTACTCATTAGGATTGCATTAAGATTACAAGAGAGTACTGTATTAGCTACTCAGTCCCCTCAGGCGGGACTGTATACATCAGAATACAGTAATCTCACATCAGTGTGGTTTGCTCATTAGGCTTAAGAGATAGGAGATTTTATAAACACTTCCTTAGGTTATTAGGAATATTAACATACTGAGGATGATAAACTCACTTTGGCACCTGTGTAATTTGCTAATGATACATCATTCTAGCGTGAACTCACTTTAAAGGGTACTGCCGTATGGAAACTCTTTGTGATGCAGAGGCCTGCAGATTAGAAACAGCATTAGCACGGCATCATGTACTGCATGCAAAACATGATACCAGTTCATAAAAAAGGTAACATACATTTAATTTGACTAAGTGGCTTACAGCCACTTGTGCCTCAAGTGGATCTAATTAGGAAAAGTTTGCTGAAAGTGTGTGCCACTGTAGCGCTCACTCAGTCTTTGAGATAAGGTGGAATCATGTCTTGGCAAAGCTCTGACTCCGTGTAACCTCAGCAGCGTGTTTGCAGATGGAGGACTATTAGATGTTCTTGCTATGAATGCATTACAGTATATGCTTTTTTTCATACACATTTCTTAAGTGGACACAAAGCTGTGAACACCAAGGGAAGAGCCTAAACAGTAAGAGAGGATCGGAGAGCCTCGGTGCGTTTCTAATGATCGAACTGTTATCTTCATAACAGATCATGCAACATTTTAAACAGTCCATAATACATTCTGGAATAAACTAGTGGGGAGAAGTTCAATAAGACGTTTTATTTGTTGCCCTCAGCAGTGTAGTGTTGAGGGGTTTTATTTTTTAAATCTATTTAGCACCGCTCCAGTAAAAGATAGGTGTACTTTGCCTAATATTGGTCTCGTAGGGGGTCATATCACCAATGTACCGAGAGGGGTAGACAAATGAAATGTAAAATAGTAAAATAATAATAATAATTAAACAACGTGGGGCAGGAGTAGTAAACTGTTGCTAGCCGGGAGAAAAGGGGGCCAATGATATGATATGCTTGCAAAACACAACCTACTCTGCTGTACTAGCAGATGTCAGTATAGTCTTATAATTAGCAGAAGCTGACCTATTCAAAGAATACCCACATGTATCAATGAGATAATCATTGCAGCCTTGCTTTATTATTAAAATCTGTTAGGGAAAATCAGCCCCTCTCATTATACATTCTTATCTCCTTTACTTGAGCATTTGCCAGATGGTCCTCTGTATCTGTATGATACTAATGATGTAGTAAGGAAATGAAGACTTTATTAAACTTTATTTTAAGAAAAGGAAAGCAAAATACACAGGAGCATTAGTTGATCCTTGATGATCCCATCAGTCTTTAAAAGGGGAATCTTCTATCTAGCTGCTTTGAGAACTGTGAATTAAAATGTGTAGCTTAAAAGAAATGTGTAGATTAGAATAAGCTTAAATACATGCATCTTTATAAGTATTGAAATCATCTTTGATATAACAGTAACTATATTTAGTTTGGTTAGTACGCCGTGTGGGAGTTAGGTTTTGTGTTTGTTTATTATTTATTTATAATTGTAAATAATAAAAGTGTGCAACGGCACTAAACTTTACGTTCTGTGTCTGGGCTTGGTGCGTAAAAACCATTTGCTCCATAATGCCATTACAGTAGCCCTTTTATACTCGTTATAAGGCGGAACACAAATAGCACGGTCTTGTAACTATGGCTCCCTAGTATAGCGTCATAAAGGGCGCGTAGTATATATATATATATATATATATATATATATATATATATATATATATATATATATATATATATATATATATTTTATTTCTTAGCAGACGCCCTTATCCAGGTTGACTTACAATTGTTACAAGATATCACCTTATTTTTACATACAATTACCCATTTATACAGTTGGGTTTTTACTGGAGCAATCTAGGTAAAGTACCTTGCTCAAGGGTACAGCAGCAGTGTCCCCCACCTGGGATTGAACCCACGACCCTCCGGTCAGGAGTCCAGAGCCCTAACCACTACTCCTGCCCTATTTATAGTTAGTTACCTGTGTGTGTGTACACACACACACACACACACACATATATATACACACAGGTAAATAACTATAAATACATCTATTACAGATACTGTATACTAACTGAGAACATCATTGAGTAAGTAGATAAACATCCCTCTGCTAGGTAGACTGAACTTGTACCCATGCGACCGTCTTAACCACTGTTCAAAAGGATTGACTTCTTCGGGTGAGTGCTTTTCCAAGAGCGTATCCAATCACCTTGTGTCAAACACCATCAGGAAGTTGTTTTACCTGTGATTTACACTTGAAGAGCCAGATGTTTTTACAGCCATACAAGATTAATAATGTATTAATATATATTTTTTATAGTTGTGTTCTGTTCTTCAAGAGAAGAAAACAGAAAACTGTAACAAGTGAAAAGAACAAAATCTCCTAGTGTAAAAAAGGATTGTGAGAGGCAGAGGCAAAAGATTAAATCACATCACTTTTAATATATACTGAAGCCCTATCAATGTATACACTTTATAAAAATGCCTCCTAATATTTAGCTCTCCACTGCCTAATTCACATTGATACTAGTGCAGTAGCTCTGCTAATATGTATGGGACTAATATTAGAAATGCACAGAGTTTAATGATGTTGAAAGCGGTAATTCCATCTCTAGGATCTGATAAAGATTCATACATGTTTTTGTATTTGTATTTTTTCATCAGGTCGCCTTGATGGATTTACACAGTGTTATAATACACTCTCTGACATCTATTTTTCCATAAATCCCATTTATTGTATTTATGCTTCCACATGTGGTAATTATTATATTTTATTATTAATCACCCAGGTGAGCTGTTTGTAACAAATGTACAGCTGGCAGAAAGTGTAATGAGTCATGGTCTGTGCTTCCACAACAGCCCTCTGTTTGGTGAAAATGCCCCCACTGTAGCCAGCCACCACTGACAGTCTTACCCCATGACCAGCTCTGCTCCCTAAGATTGCTCCCCTGTGCTCCAACATCAAAGTGGTCTGAGCAGACTGCCCCAGGCCAGTTAATTATTTATTAAAATCGCACCTGTAGTGGCAGGCTGGATAATATTTTCCTTTGTGCTTAGTAAGTTGATGTATCTGAGTTTTCAAATTGAGGTTTAAAATAGGTCTGTAGTTCTTTCCGAAACACATCTGAGTTCATCGAGTTCATCAGTTTAGCTTACTGCAGGTATTGTGTATGTTAAGAAAAGAAATGGTAGGGGACTCCCTTAAAGGAGCTGGATAGAGGTGATCTTTTAGCTCAGGACTGCATTCTGAATTAACTGAAATGTGTCTGACATCAGATGGTCTGGCTTTCCCATTGCCTCAATATAAAGATACATCTACGGTATTAATTCATTTGGTTGCTATAAAACACTGGGCTAGATTCTCAAAGCTGTTTACTCCACAGGTTTTTTTTTTTTTCAGACAGTAAAAATTGCACCCAATAAAGATACCACAACTCTGACTGAAGTTGTTTGACATTTGGTTTAAATTTTTTTTTTTTTTTCCTTCAGATATAAACAACGCTAATGACGATTTGGAGTAATTAACTTTGAGAACATAGCCCAGTATCTAAAAAAAAAAAAAAAAAAAGAAAGAAAGAAAGAAAGAAAGAAAGAAAGAAAGAAAGAAACACGCACAAAAACCTGGTTCCTGGAACTTTTAGAGGATTATAAATCATCTTGTTCTAATAGGATGCTACCTCTACATTACTGAAAACTAGTTACAAAACAGTGCATGTAGTTTTAACCAGTGGAGACATGCACTGATGCATTGGTATCTGATCCTTGCTATGACTTACTGTGCCCCAGGCACTACCTAGAGCTGAACAAATGGTGAAAATTCTTTAGCTAGACAGAGCTGGACGGGGATCTGGGGAACTAGGAACTTGTTAACGTTTGGCTCCAGGCGCAGGTAGTTCTACAAATTGAAATCACTTCTGTTATTTTTTTTTCTGCAATTTTGAAAACAGCAGATCTGTCAACAAATGTTGTCACATGCCTAACGTATTATCTCACAAGAATGTTAGAATGGAGATAAGGTTTGTAATGTATAGAAAAGGTGACAGGTTAACATCACAATATCATTAACTTCATCAATGTCCATCATAATTCTTTTTTTCACTGCCAAGCATGTTGCTTTAACATGCTGTAACCATAGAAATGTTTCCTCACATAATAGAGGCCCTGGTCTTCTTACTCTTCCTGGCATTGTTTTTAGGTACTGTATGGATGAAACAAAATCCACTTGCTTTAATAATATATTGTGACGAACCCCATATTGTATATATTTCTGCACCTTTAAGAGCAAAGTGAATTGGTTGGCAAGTGAATCATGGAATGGTTCTAACAGTTCCAAACTGTGCAGGTATTGTGACATATCTGCACATGTTGGAACACTTGTTTGCCAACGAGATTGCTCCCTCTATTCGTGCCATTTTATAATTCATATTCCACATGGTTAAGTGTAACAAATGTGTCTTTCCCTATTTTTTTCCCTTTCAGTAACAGTGGTGATTGATATGGCGTGCAGAAGGCACAATGTAACTAACCACTGCTTGTCCTATAATTCACATGATTTGAATGTTTTGTCTTTCACAAAGGAAAATGTGAGACCTATGATGTGATCATAAGTATTAGGTAAGACTTATAGGAACTGAAGCCCGGTAGCCACATTCTGAAGCAAGAGCGACGGCTCATTTTCTCAGAGTAATGAAACAATCTTAACAGTAAAAACAAACAAACAAACAAACAAACAAACAAACAAACAAACAAAAAAACTAGCATGCAACAACTTAGCAGCAAATTGAAGCGGTTATGTAATGTATGCTTCTGAGTAGTTTCTTGGCAGTTTAATACTTTTAATGATTTAATCCCTCTCTGTAAATCTGCCTTTGCCTTTGTGCTTGCTTCAGAAATAGGGCCCAAGGGGTGTTTGTTAAACATTTAAATCACTCAAGTAGCAAATCATTGACACAACTGTAAAACCTCTTTGCTTATACTGTAACTGTTGAAGTTTCTTATTATTAGTTTCCATTACCTGGAAAATAATAATAAGAAAAAAGCACTACTGTTGAGTTCCATTACTTTAAATTAAAACTGGGATCCCATCCCACCACACTGCTTCCATTAAGCAGTGGATTTTTACCTAAGCAGAATTAGCTTTGTCACATAGGTTTAATTAGCAAGAGCTGTGTTTTTATCAGACCTTTAAAATACACTATATAACAGATACCCTTAACATACCCTTCTTTAAAAAAAAAACATATAAGAGTGACAAAATATGTGTGAGAATCTAATGAGACAAATCACATAGGACTGGCACATCACTGATTGAAATCCCTGTTTCGCTCCTCGTGTTTAAATAATGTCGGAAATTAAAAGAACTGTGCCTGGAAGCAGTGTCTCAGCATTTATTTAAATGAATCAGGGTCAGTCTGTCGCTGCCAGATTAGTCTCCACTGCCCAATAACATGTTCACTGCTAAGGAAATTGTTCAAACAGCATGCCTAGGCAAGGCCTCCTGACCCCTGCAGCTGAATTGACATAAGAAGCCTTCAAACTACATTTCCCACTCCTAGTGAACTCACACAGGGTCATAGGCCGAAGGTGCCATTTTTATGTGATGCTGTCCTCTTGTACTCCCTGGGGAATTCCATCAGTGTCTTGCGCAGGATGTAAACACAGACTAATGCAACAGATAATATAAAACAATATGACACTCCAGACTCCCGTGGCCCAGTTTATTTGGGAATTAAATGGATGCTTCACTGAAAGCTGTGGCTTTTATTAGTCTCTTTAATCGGCCTCCATGCAAACAGAATGCATTTCATACAAACCTGTCATACATTTGTTTACATTTTGTGTATTATGGTGTTGCATATTTAAAGCAACTTTTATATTTTATTGCTTGGGACTGCAATCCAGACCACGCTGTGTAGAAGGTGAGGCATATCAGATGGCTTTTTCCTTGTGGATGATATTTTAAATTATAAAACATTTTTTGCTGAAGATATTTAATGGCATGGATTGGAATACTGAAAAGTTTACCATTTAATTTGCCAACACAATTGGTTGTGGATTAGACTGATTTAAAACCTACATTAAGAAACAGAAAATTAGGCAAGTAATAAATCCTCTAAATAAATTAAAGATTTTTTTTTTTTTTTTTAAATTGTCACGTTTTCAGTGCTCAAAGAACCCAACAAAAAAGTCAAATGATGGCTATATCCATCCCTCAAGTACTGTATGTTTTCAGAAGATCACACTTTTACTCCTGGTGGATATTTACTTTGGATTAATGTACCAATTATTATATCCTTTACTCTTAATGACCTTCATTTAAATTATGGGACAGTGTTGACAAACCTCAACAATAGATAAATCAGCTTTAAGGGCTGTCTTTTCAGCTTCTCTCACCACTCCTGTGCCTGGCAGTCTGAGTTAGATCCTTTGTTGCCCCCAAGATAATCAACTTTATAATTTAATTTGTTTAATTAACTCTCCCTCCCTCTAAGGATGTCTCCTCCGCATGCAGCCATCAGTGCAAGAAACCAGGGCAAGGGAAAGGGGGAGAGGTGGTGGGTTTGCTATTGAGGGGATAGACTACCAATAGACATGCCATCCGAGATAGTATATTTCACAAGGTTTTAGTTAAAATGCTAACATTCTCTCCCTCTCTGTTTTAGAGTTTGAATATTTGAAAGTTAAAGCTGACTTGGCTTATTGTTATTCAGAAGGTCTTGAATTCCATTGTTTCCTCAAAATCATAAAACTATGACTTCCACTGTTATCATCAAATGGCTTAATTATTAATTTTACAATGTTTAATATAGCCTATGGTACATTACCAGAAAGGTTTATTTTTAATTTTTTGGTATTTTGTGTGAATACTTTTAGTCTTGGCAGTGGCATTGTGCTCCACACAACTGATTTGTGTAAAACACAAAGGAAAGGCCAAACTCAACCATTTAATTGGTAGCTAAAGCTATACACTAGTTTTTAAGAGTTTGCTTGGGCAGGTACAGTAGAAGATACTGTATGATCTGACAGCAAAAGGAAATGGATCTTCTTGTTATTCACTTCCAGACCACAGGTCGATGGAATCACCCCCTGCTGCATTCTCCACGGGACTGAATGACTGAAGCTGTTTCCCTTGATCTGTCTTGTGTTTAAGAGCTTTTATTTATTTATTTTGATGTAGTTTTGATAGATGCACCCAGAGGAAATCAGACCATAGAACATACCGTGTTTAAGAGTAGTTCATGAGTATAATCTTTGTTTTTTTTTGCGATTTTATAATTAATAAGTTACTACATCGTTGACAGTACGACTCTTATTATAACACAAATAATTTTACACAGTTTAAGCAGCCAGAACTATTCGAACTGCACGAGAGATGACATCTCTTATAGCAATAAAAGAGAACCTACACATGACGTATTATTATTATTATTATTATTATAGAAAAAAGGGCATTTCCCATTAACAGAAAAAATACAAATACTAAAAGATAATATAGCATTTGCTTTATCGTATTTTATAAATCCGACAATGGTAACATGAGATTAATAACAGCACTCTGTCTGATAGCTAATTTCTATATGCAGCTGTTGGCGTATTAAATTAGGAGTCAGTATAAGTTTCAGAGGAATGTTGAAGCAGGCTGTGTAACCGCGTGTGTTTGTCCTAGGAGCCTCATTCTCCCTGCTAGCGAAGCATGTCCCAACTGTTGTTAATTTATCAGTGTAACGTGCGCTAGTGGGCACAGTTTGAGCCGCCATTAGGACAGGTGCCTCGATCCATCACAGCCAGTCACTTATTCCACCTTGTCAGGAGAACTAAATGGAGCTTTTGCAGAAATGTAAACAACTCTCAGTGGACAATCAGAGCGCCAATTTCTGAGGCAGAATGAGGGAAGAACTTTGACAACCATTAAAATAATAGACCTTCTTCATAAAGAGGCTTTTCAGCAGCTGGGGGGGTTCTCTCTCTTTCTCTCGCTATCCCTTTTTGTTTGTTTTTCCAAAAGTTAAATGTTTTTTCCGTAGATACAGAGGTAAAATGTTATATTTTTCAAAATCCAAACAAAAAAAAAATATAAATGTAAATGTTGTTTAAGTATTTATGAGTAAAACTAAATAAACTAGCTGGATAAACTTTATATCAAGACATTAAACATTGCACAGCTTTTATCTTCAGAAAAGCCCTGTTTTTTAAACCTTGACATAAGCAGTTATATGACCTCTTTGCAAGTATATAAAAGGATAACTGTAGGATTATATATTAACAAATTTGAGTGTTTTATACAGAAAAATCTACAAAAATGGGCAAGAATGTATATGTAAGTGGTCGGCAAATGGCAACCCACGGGCCAATTCCGGTGTAATCTGGCCCGCAGATGCCTCCTGGCAGGGCTTTATCAAGGGCTGAGCGAGAGTGCAACTTCATTTTAATATTACCGCAAGGGGGCTGTCATGGGGGATTCTCCGTATGACCTTCATATATTTTTTGCGAGTAAGCAGAAAATTAAGTGTTTTGCAATATCGATTCCAGTACAGTACTTGCTGATTGTGATGATACATGTATGCCTCGCAAGCCTGTGCAGCCAGAGGTAAATTTGACTTGGTTTAATTAAAAGAAGAAAAAAAAAAAAACTTAAACTGAGCCATGAATCTAAAACCTTTCAGAAAAGATAGGGATCATGCTTATCAAAACAATCACAGGGCAGCAGAATTATTCATCAATTTCGGTCATCTAAATTGACCCTTGCAGATATGTTGCCGGCTTTGTAGACTTTAGAAATTGGAGCCTTTTCTCCCTGCTAATTTACCACAGCCGAAGATATTAACTGAGCTCATTCTAACCCAGTGTCTCCTCAAGCAAGATAATTGTAAGTTAATGATGATTTGGGGGATGCTTTTTGTTCGCATATACCACAGAGCAGCAAGGCAGAGAGCTCTTGAGCAGGTTGCACATTTAAATGTTTCGGCTTTTTGCCCGAAAAGGATTGTTTAATCTCATCAAAGGCATATTGTAGGTGCAAAAGCTCCTGAGATCATACAATAGCTCATTTCATTAATAAACCGACTATCTGTATTTTCCCCTGGTTTTGCAACTGAACATTTCTGGGGCTTGCCTTTAAAAACAGGCTTTAGTTATAGTGAACTTCCTGTAAGGGGAAAAAGGTATTCCTTTTAACAAGCTTGTTGCTTAATAACACAGTCACAGTGTTACCCACATGCAATGTTGTTTATAAAATAGTATCAGTGCTTTTGTGTAAATGTTTTACATTACTAGACCGGGGGTGGTGACATAATAAAATGACGAGAAACCTAATTCTTACCAGCCTGCTATCACGGTGTCCTTGCCAGTGCTTTATCATATGAAAATTAGCCCTATAGGGCCTGTTTATATCATATTTGCAGTTTTTTTGCCCATTTTGCTCTAATAAAAGCTCACCACGGTATATTTGCATGGTAATTTTGTAATTTACCATTGCCATGTATCCCAATGCTTATATTATATGCTACTGTGGGAGGTTATAAACATCCTCAAGCTTTGTGTTTGCGTTAAAGTGACATCATTTTACAGGAAACACAGAAAGTAGATATTTGCAAGTTTAGCTCATAAGGCATTCATACAGGGTTTTCCACCTTTGACTTTATTATTCAGCTCCAAGTTTACTGGTGCTGTAGGAATCTCGTATGGCATTTCCACTTAACCACTTTAATTGGTTTCAGGCAACAGCACGGTGAATGGTTAACAGCATCTGGATTTCGGAGCGCTTGAAAAACAATAGCATTTGTTATTACAGATGTGACACAAAACACTTCAAGATTGTGAATGCTGCATACAGATTACATTGGCTTTTTTGGGGGCTTTCGCATAATTAAAATTGCGCCTGTGTTGTCTTTGAAGACCAGACCAGTGTTGTTAATGTAGTGTCGGTGTGTTAGATGTTTCTGGGAAACCTTGGGGTCGGAAACGCCTCATATAAAAAAAACTAATATAGTAGTTACTGCCATGTCTGGCCTGTAGTATAGTGCCATTGTCATCGCCATTGGTTGATGAAACAAAATAAACTCTAAATGGCAGGTGTCCTTCATCTTCATTACCTTTGATTTTTAGTATTTTATAGCTGTATCGTAGTTGTATGCAATTTAAAAAGATCAAGGTAGCTTTAGTTTAAATGTAAGCAAGTAGAATGTTGTTTCTTAGCTGGAACATTTAATACTGTGCATAAGGACATAATGAATTAATAGGATCAGCTTCTGCAAACATTTGTTTCTACTGAAGAACTCATTTTCCAAGATGTTTAGCTTCATTGGTCTCAGCTGAGTCAATGTGAAAAAGCTTTAATAAGGTTTTCCTTCATGAAAGGTTTAAAAAGACTAATTATTTTTAATAACCATGCAACTCACTCTCTAGCAGTAATTGTTTAGCTGTAAACACAAGGTTGCAAAGCATTGGCCTTAAAGAAAACTAATGGCCGTAAAGCTGACAAACTATTTCAGGTTTTAAATATTACCCGCAATGTAGTACACAGCACAAGGGAACAGACCCCAGTTATGTATTCTATTGTTTTGTTTTATTAACCCAAAAAACAGCAGATTTTTTAATGTTTTATCCTCTTGGCTGTTGTGCTTAAAAGACTTCTACACAAATCCTGGAACTGACTGAAAAGTATTTTTCCACGCTGTACAGTTTTTGAAAATCGCAAAACATAAAAATATGACAAAATTAGAATAATGGTTGCATTTACTTCCGGATTAATGTTCCGAACTGCCACAGTCATGTGGTCAGCATAACTGTCCATTGTATTCTTGCCTTCCCTTCCATTCCCCTCCTTGTCTCTCATTTTCTTTCTATTTCTGTTAATAAGCCTCTCCATGCGTGAGTTGATATCTGAGCTTCTTCCTTTGTAGTCATGCTTAATTTCCAAGTGCATTTTTTATTTCACGGACATTGCCTAATGAGTACCTATAGTTATCACCATGTCACCTGTCAATCTAATGCTCGACCGTCCTGTCTGTCCGTCTGCCCGTCCTCTGTTACCACACACCAAAACAACCTGAAAATTGGTTACAAGTCAGATACAACCAAGGTCCAGAATCCTATTAAAAAGCAGTTGGGTTGCATTTTTCTAAATGCACCAAAATTACCTTAAATAAAGCACTCTATTACAGATGAAAAAGACAGGGTGACATCCACCAGCTAAAACATTCAGGTATTATACCCACTAAATAATGAGATATTTAAAACAGGGCTTTTAAAGCACTGTCATTTGAAGAGATTACATGGATATAATCCATCACCTCATTATTTTTCCTGAAATCAGACAGTACATAGTGTTTTGATAACATGTCATTTTTTTTTTCTTGCAAATATTTTGCAGTTGAGTTACGACCTGCTTAATTATTCATCAGATCCAGATGCATAAGTTAATCAGGTGCTGTTCATTTGCACATTGATAATACGCTTTTTTATTTCAATAATTCATCCAAAGACATGCTGGCTAGGTGGATTAGCCTCTCTAAATTGCCCCTTAGTTGCCCTTTGATGGACTGGCATCCCGTCCAAGGTGTAGTCCCGCCTTGCGCCCTGTGTCTGCCGGGTTAGGCTCCAGCTCACCGTGACCCTCTATAGGATTAAGCGGTTACAGATAATGGATGGATGGATGGATGGATGAAACATCAAAGTAGGACCTGGGAGAAGAAACTTTTCAATGGTACTGAAATTATATGAAAGCCTTCATAAATGTGTGTCACAGGTCTCTCTAATTTTCTAAAAAGCTTTTCAGAACAACATTTAATGGAACAGATTCATTTCTTGATTGGAAAAGAGTAATTTAATAAATCCTTCGCATCACCTACATACGCGCACTCATTTTTCGCCCAATTTCATAGCAACCTCTGAGACGGTTCTTTGTTACTGTTAGCTCTCCCAGTTCCTGTTCGGGTGACCCCTTTACGTTTATTAGCTACTCAAAGTTACCGCCATTCCCCATTATTATTTTTATTACAGGGTTAGCGGCTAAGCATTGTGTAAGGTGAGGAGCCAGTCACTTTCATGATTGATTTGGAAATTAAGCATGACTACAAGGAATAAGCCTCACAGGTGCTAAAAACAACAACTATTATTTTTAGGCGGCTCAACTATCCACCCAGGTGCTCACGGATGGAGAGGATTATTAACAGAAGTAGGAAAAAAATGAGAAACAGGGAAGGGAAGGAAAGAATACTAATGAACAACTAAACACGCCACATGATTGTGGCTGTTCGGAACATTAATCCGGAAGCATATGCAACCATTACTATTACTGACTTTGTCATATTATTATGTTTTGGTTAGGATATGTATTAAGCTGATTTACAACGGTGCTTGCTTTACTAAAAAAGCTGCATTCTTCGGTCAAACCCACGTGCATTGTAATGAGAGTTTATGCATTTGCCAGAAATGATTACGATAAGTTTGTGTCATCACAAAAGGATATTTACAGCATTTTCACTGAGTGTTTAAATTTATCTTATTGGTTACACTTATACTAGGTGGGTCATAATTAGCAGGAATTAATGAGTAATTCATAAGATTATAATGTATAATTTCTCTTATTTCTTTATTAGTAACTTCTAGTGACACATATATTAGGTAATGCATTTATCTGATTTCCACAAAGTCGCTTTCTCCATCTTGTCAGAATGCTTAATTTTACGTGTCTGTGTGTCAGTGGCAGAACGATGATGTCGGAGCCCAGTTTTGGAGTAGCTGAGAGGAATCCACATGGAAGAGCTTAGTTTGTGTTTGTGTCCGCAGTCGTAGTCGATGCACTGTTGCTGTCGTCTTCGTCAGCATTTTTTGCCTTCATGAAGTATTAGTTTGTAATATAAGAAGTTCCTGACTCAATCAGACAGTTGTGCAGAAGATGTGAGTCATGTGACTTCTTATGCGTGTTCCGACTCGACTACACCACTGCTGCCTATAGAAAATAATACTGATACAGCATTCTGGTGCATTCTGGCTCCACTACACCACTGCTTTACACTATTTCTGGGAAGCTAAGAGAAAATATCGATACTTACTATTTCTACAAAACATACAATTACTGCAATTTAACAGATACCAGTGCAAACTACACAAACTAGTAAAGAACCTATAAGCAACAACTATGATGCATGAACAGTGTCACCCCCTAATCTAATATACTGTGTCATTTAAAAAAAAAAAGAAAAATAGGCAAACTATAAAAGGCAGAAATTGATAACAGTCAGAACAGGGTTCTCTCTTGACGACATTTTTTTTTCTCCATAGAATTCAACACAGCTATTAAGAGGATTTCACGTGTGATTCTTACAAAGTATAGATTCAAATATAACACGGACACCAGTGTAAACCAGATCTATACAAATAAGCTTTGAACCTGTGTGCCTGAAGCATTCTACCTGAGTGACTTTGATGCGGATCTTAGCTCAGAAAAAACTGTCCATTTGGCCGGAGTGGTGTTACAATGTAAGCACTTTAATCATACAGTCACTAGTAGGTGTGCACTGAACATCAAAATGCTTTTAAAAACAAGGTGTTCCCCCTGACTCAATGCGACATGATGGTGTGAAATTATTTCCTGATTTTCTATTTCATTATCTCACAGACACGCCCTACCACTGTGAAAAAAAAAAGCCTGAGCAGTTGTTGTTTCAATGCTTTAATAAGCCCTAAGATGGCAGACCCTGATTGCAGTCAGCAGGATCAAAATAAAAGGTTAATGCTAGCCCAGTGAATACCAGGGAAGCTGGAAGGGATGCTTTTAGCTGGAACAGATCAGATTTACTTCAACGCAGACTACAGAAAAAAAGTTTTTTTTAAGAGAGTAATTCATACCCCAACTACTCGATACAGTTCCTCTTGTTCACATACACACAGGAAGCAATGATTGCAAAAAAAAAAAAGACCCTGTAATGAGTATTACAACGTTTTATTTTCTTTCTGCAGTTGCCAGCTAACCACCTGTTTAGAATGAGATTATCCACTCTCGGTAGGATAGAATATGGGTTTGACAGCGGTCCCCAGTTTAACCGCACGTTCTCTTGTTTTTTGTCCCTTGGTAAAAGGAAAGCAGAACAGCTGAACAGAAATAAAGTTTATTTTTGTTTTTTATTCAGATTTTAGGAATGTATTAGATTTTTTTTTTTTTTTTTAACCAAGCTAAGTAGTTGCTCCTTTCTGTCCAAACCTAGGACTTTAACAAGCTTATTATAATAACATATGCAGTAATAATTGGCATTTGTCTGACTTCATCATATACTTTAAAAAAAGAATGCATTGGGACTGCATCAGTTTGACATCACTTAACAACTGACACAAAAGAAACTCCTACACACAATAGGTATGCAATTAGAAAACCACTCCTAAGAGTTTGCTTCATTTCTGCCTCGGACAATGCTGCTTCCACTTTAAAATCGGTACCTGCCTGGAATTAGTTGTTCCATTACTGGAGGGCTAAAAAGGAAGGTCTGGGCTAAATTGCAATTAGGCAGCCCCAAGTGAGGCTGGCACCAGTTAACTTGGGATATTGGAGTGAAAAGGCCCGTAATCAGCCTTTGGTCATGTAGAACAATGCATACAATTAAATTGACATTAATGAATAATTGTGTAATGAAAATGGAAGAGGAGAGTTAATTGTATGTTACAGTGAGTGTAATGCCCAGATAACCTTGCATTTAATGCTATTCTTAGCTCCGCTGCCAAGACTTTCACAGAACCTCTTTCAGCAGGAAGTCATTAAAGCTGTGAGTAGATAATGCAGGCACGGTGAAACCTAAGTGGCAACAATCTAACAAGAGTTTCTTTCAGGATTGTTTTTTTGGAGAAGGCATGATGAGGTAGTTTGTACTCAGTTCATTAGAATTAAAGGTCATGTTTGCCAACTGTCCTTGGCTTGGTTAGTTAACGCCACGGGTAGGAGTTTGGGGATCCCCTGGTCACTCGTATTACCGTATCTGCATCCCACCACACTGTAAATAATGTGACTGTTAAAACAGAGAGACAGCGGGAGACAGAGAAGGTTGAAATGTCAAACGGCCCCATCTTACCAACTGGATATTCTTTGCTGTAACCAAATTACAATTATGTGTTCAAATATACCTGCCAGTTCTGTTTTTCTTTGACACAATGCTGATATTCCCAGGTACTATATCTGAAAGGGAAATGGTAAAAAAACCTGTTCTTTTCTAGGTCTTATTTGTAAAACTATGCTGAAGACTTTTCATTTAAAATGGTCAACCTTTTGAAGGGTCAGAAACTGAATTAAGGTGGCACAAGATGCTGTACAGCATATAGGCCACAGACCTAGGTGTATTGCATCCCTGGTGACAGCCCTACTTAAATTGAGTTTATTTGGTGGCCTTTTGGTTATTGATTTATTACTTTTGAGGAGGTAGAAATCGCTTCGCCATATGGCTAATAGAAAAAAAAACACTATTAATAAACTGCATTTGCCTACAGAGCAAAGTCATTTACTTTTTTTTTTGAGTAAAAGAACTGCCAAGAATTTCCACGTATCAGGAATTTGCGTTAAGCCAGCTGGTGTCCTTTCCAATGAACCCCTTTGGATTTCAGGCAATACATTTCGACGCCGTGCGAGAAAACAAAGAGCCCAGGGTTTTGTTTGCGAATAGCAGCGGCGCGTTCTGTTGGTGGATTAACTTTGGTTTGTTTTCTGTGTAGTAGGAAAACAAACACATTACGCTCCTATCATTTCAGGTTGCTGGAGACCAGACGGTTGAAAGTGTTTGCAGTAGCTTGAGCTCTGCTTCCAGTGTTGAAGGATATAACATTAATCAGCTGCTCTAAATGGAATCCGACTGTGACTCTTTTTAGAGATTGAAGATGGTACACAAGAAAAAATCTGTATTGATCACCACTGATATTAAAGCTCTTCTTATTTTGGGATTAAGGTGATATCATCCTTCTCAGCCTGTGTGCCAAACTTTACCAAGGAGGAGTAAAGTAAAAGCACAGTTAGCCTTCATTCATCCTTCATTCATATTAAAAAATATATATATATATTTAAAAAAAAAAAAAGTATTTTTCTGCTGTAGTGAGATGTTAGTTGGTGGTGACTAAGCTAAGTGGGGTAAGTAATTACAAAAGACAATTTATTAGCAGGAAGTGTTAATTAACCGCAATGAAAAAAAAGACTTGAATTGCAAAATAATTGCTAGTTTGAGGTTTTGTTTTAAATCAGAGTATTTATTTATAAGGTAGCCACTTAACTGTAATTGATTCTATTAGAGCGTTCTGTGGAAATTTCCTGAATCCTTCTTTTTTTTTGTTTTGTCAGAAAGTGTTGAGCTGAATCCCAAGCTGTTAACAGAAATTAACAATTACATTGATCTCTGACCAGGATACTTTCATTGCAGTTGTTACTGGAGCCGTATAATCACTTTTACACTGGCTGAAATGGCAGTAGCTGGGAATGCATGACTTACTTTTACATTGTTTACTAGGGGGTGTTAGCAGAGCAGGCCTGTGAAGAGCCTGCTTACCACCCCTGTGAGATTCCTGGTTTAAAAAGGGGCTTTACACAACGCCATGAATAAAGAAGAATCGTTTACCCCTTTCTTTGTTAACACTTTCTCAGCACCTCACATAAAAGGGTCTACTGGTGTCAGGAAATGCAGTTGTAGACATTCAGAGTGCCTCCATAAGGTCATAATGACCACTAACAGGTGCAATTACAATCTTGCTGAAAAGGCATCATTTAGTTGGAGACTAAACACTGCAAAGCTTCTCAGACTAAATTAAAAGCTTTGTCTAGCAAGGGAAGTTAACAAGAATTAATTAGTTACTGTAGATGGGAAGAGAACCTGCTCATTAGTGGATTTGCTAGGTGAAATAAAGGTGGACTTCGTTGCATACCAGCTGGCACCCACTGGCACAAAGTTCAGAGCTGTGGGTGAGCTTCTTCCTAAAGCATTCTTTTTCTAAAGCATGCATTAGTTTAAATTGGTAGCTCATTATCAAAGTCCCCAGCTTGCTTGCTTGTTTTTTTTTTAAACTTTTTTTTTGTCAAGTTGTGGT
The DNA here is from genome assembly GCA_030684275.1 of Acipenser oxyrinchus oxyrinchus. Classification (NCBI taxonomy): domain Eukaryota; kingdom Metazoa; phylum Chordata; class Actinopteri; order Acipenseriformes; family Acipenseridae; genus Acipenser; species Acipenser oxyrinchus. Next base: position 31,492,186 of record CM060260.1, read on the forward strand.
TGTGGCCTGAACTCTAAATCACTTTGTTATTGCAATGTGCATTATCTAATGAGTTGTCCCAGTGTATCCTTGTGAAGGGGTTGTTAAGAACCCATGTAAAGTAGTCTAATCCTGTTTATGGATTTGTGGCCTTGCGTTGAATCTCATGTCATTCTGATCCAGAGACAGTGTTCAATGTACCTGAGTTACCATGTGCTGCGACATGCATTAAAGTTCTGTTGAAGGCCGTGGTTACAAGTGTTAACCTGAGCTCGGCTGAGGTGACAAAGTAATTAACTGTTCAGAAATAAAGAAAGCCATTGGAAAATTGGGGCTTGTGCTCTCTAGTGGGATTTGTGCTATGCATTTGTCTCAAATTGTAGGCCTCAGCTGTTCAGTGATATCACAGCATAAAAATGTCATGATGCTGCACCGTATTGTTGACTTGGGTGAAAAGGATTATGGGGTGGTATTACCAAGCAGTGTCCAGATGCAGAGCATTGTGCTGACCATGTGTGATGTCCAGAATGGAAAGACAGATAATGTGGGTCTTAGACTGGAATAAAAATTACAACTAACTCTACAATTTGGACAGGGTTTTAATTAAATGGGTCCTTCCTCGTTAAATGGGTATTCAGTTTATAGGGGGCTTAGTTGTTTACGAACAAACAAAGAAAAGTGGAAAGGCAAAGAATAAAAAAGAGCAACAATAGATTGCTTGGTTGTGTTTTTTTGTTGTTTTTTTTAATACAAGAGGTGTCAAAGTCTATGTTTTTTTTTTCCAAAGGGGCATGAGGCATGACTGTTGCTAGAGTTAAACTTCTTTGTGATGTTACTTCATGTTTGTTGCTGAGTTATCTGCCAACTGCATCAAAGGAGTCAGTAGCAGTCTGTAGATTGACTGCCTGCTGCTTTTCTCGTTGTTTTTAATGGAGTCTTCACAGCAGGGGGTGTTATAACAATTTGTATTTCTCAACCCTCCCTCTCAGGCACTCTTGGGACTTTCATACTTCTATCCTGCTTCAGCAGCTGGGTAAGTAAAGATGCTGCTTACTCCTTGGCCTTTGTTTTCTTGGGATGTGCCTGAGTTTGATCTGGAGAAGCTTGTGTCATAGCTGGAAAAGGCTCATTTTAGATTTTAGACCCTAAAGTATATGGTTTATGTGCTCTACTTTATCTGACAGCAGACCCTGTTAACAGTACAGTTTGTTTCCATTACCCAAATATAGTTTTAGCTGTGAAACACAATCTCCCTGTGAAACCTGTTTGCCCGTTTGTCACTCTGTGAGCCAAACAGACTGCTACTGTACACTACAGTATGAGGTTAAAAAGCATTCAATTCTATTAGGGCTCAAGATGCAAAACAAACATTTAAAAGGGAATAGCTGTTTATACTATTGTAGGCTACTTGCTTCTATCCACATAACTAAAAAAACTCTTCAAAAGATGAATCCTGAGGCCATTAATCTGTACTGTTGTGGCAAGGATGGCGTGAGTGGCATGGGTGGTGACGTCAGCTTCCAGCGGCATGTAAATAACCAAAAGGTACGGGGCTGAAACGGCCGCAGCTGTATATTTATTAAATAATAAGACAAATACGTTGATAAAACACAAAGAAAAGGTCACACCGAAACAAAAGAAACACAAACAATACTATACGTTAGTAAAACGAGTACCTTTCAACCTTGTAGTCGTGGTAGCATTCGCTCTCTCTTTCTTTCTTTCTCTCTCTCTCTCTCTCTCTCTCTCTCTCTCTCTCTCTCTCTCTCTCTCTCTCTCTCTCTCTCTCTCTTTCTCTATATTTACGTCTGTCTCCTCAGCTCTCCTTTTAATGAGCCCGGAGTGGGTCCTTTTATATTCTGTGGTTGGAGCCTTAATTACCCATTAATCAAATAATTACCTTATTAAGGCTCCAGCCACATTCTCACAAGATTTATAAGGGTGGGGATTTAACCCCATCCACATCAACTACACATTATACGGCCGGCTTTTCACCGGTCTCAAATAATAAATAATAATGACGGACGGTTGCCATCAGCCCGCATACAACATCTATAAAAATAATGATAATAATGATCATACCAATGAAAATAATACATATACATAAATAAATATACACAAGGGGTGGGCAGCCCGTCACAACTGTATAACAACTTTTAATGTAAACTGTTAATGTAACTATTACACTAATCAATAAACCCCACAATGTCTGAATCTTTGGTCAATAAAACAAAAAGACTTCCAGAACAATACACTTCGTAATTTCACGTGTCTCATTAGCTATGCTGTCGTTCTGAGCTATGTTTCCACATATAGCTCAGTAGGGTGTGCTATCCACTAATGCTCCACATGACAGTATTATTATGTTTTAAAGGGAATGTCTAAAGAGCTGTACAAAATTGGGCTTATAAAGTAATAACTATATGGAAAAACTATTTTTAAAACTGTATGGCACTCTTCTGGCCTGCTCCTTTAAGTCAGTCATATCCTGACAGACACTCAATTATGAAGCATTGGATTTTCTCTTTTGTTATCACGGTGCTTGTTCAGGAAGCATAACCTTTTTTTTAAGATGTTAGATAGTGCATTTAGTGTCTATTATGATCAGCTCCAGTCTTTATCAGTGTGTAAAGCACAGCTGTGTTATTTGCTCCCTTCATATCCTGGTGGCTGTTAATAAACTTGTAAGGTTGTTTTGAGTATGCATCAGTACTCAAGAGGAATGTGTTATATATTGAAACTTCTGTATTTAATTGCAGTGCAGGCATGGCATGGGAAACCACAGTTTGAGCTTCCCTGCAGTGTTCTGCACAAGTTCCTCAACAAGCGCCCCTAGGAGACTGGAAAGTAGTTCATCCATCACACCCATTCCATCCTTACCCTCTCTGTGAGACTGCAAACAAAGGGTTTTCATCTGTACAACTTGTAATGGTGTGTATACTAACTTGCACTGTGATATATGTACAGTAGGGATAATCCATTTTATTTTGGGAGAAATTGGGGATACAGAGAGACAGTCATTAGTAAACATGGAGCACTCAACAAAACCAGGATCGCCATAAGTCCTCCAGTATCCCACAGGCCCTGACAGTTCTCTCCAGTATGAGCGTGGTCAAAAGTGCCCATCACCTAGGAAACAGGGGATCTGCATGTAAACAATAATGTGCTTCAGCACTGCTGAATGGAGTACTTTATAGAAACAGTCAGTAACGTTTTCAATTACTAAATACTTCAAGAATAACCATTGCATTGCAGGTATTTATTTAAAACTTTGTATACGACACTTAAATGGCATTTAAATGTCAGCGTGGAATGGAATTGTGCTTTTATTACTGTGTTTATAGTTCAGCTTTACTTGTTTTGCCTTGGTGTTTCAGGTTAAGGGTATTTTTCCTTAAAACGCACACAATGAGATCCTAGGCTTTCGAGAATATACATGACCCCACAAGTGCTCCAGGATTGACAGGATTCAAACAACAGCCCAAACTGATACCAGCCCCCTTTATATTGTGCTGAGAACACCAAAACTCATTTAATGTAGGTCAACACCCTTTCGATAAAAATCCCTTTGGGTCACTACCAACCTGCGCTAAAATCATTGGAAAGCTGACCCACCCAACCCCAGTATCTAATCCAATTTATCTCCAGGGTCTTAGAGGACAAAAATATTAGGACCACTCTTTCACAAAAGAGCTCAACAGTTTTATATAAAAGTGAATGGAAAAACATTTTTTCTTCTTCTTTTTCTTTTTTTTTTTTTATTTCCTCCCCGAAACAAAATACTGGCTTAGGTTGTTAAATTGCCCAAGGTTTTGAGGATTGTAGTTGTAACAGACTTGAGGTATTGGATTAGCAATGGCTGAATAGAATTTCTCTGAAACTGATAAATATTCGGGAGTAGATACAGGTTAAAGGTGTTTTGACTGTTCTGAAAGCTGCATTGTAAAAGACACAGTAATCCAAAATAACAGGTTTCAACAAGAAAAAGAAAAAATACTTCAAACACTGACTGGGGGGCTCCAGCTGTTGCTGAACTTTACAGAATATCTGCGTTTATAAATGCTTCAGTGTACAAAAGCTTACCTGCCTGAATGCAAATACTGGTGAATCATTGGATCACATTTTTCATTTTGTGTGGTGTGCTGAACAAACAGAAATCTCTGATGAACAGTTTTAATTAAAAGTCTTAGGTGACAAATTTGGACAGGCTAGTAATATGCTTAAGATGTATAAATCATCGTCTGTAATTGTCAGCCTTGTAAATACATATGTTCTGTGGTGCAGATAGCGATGTGCTCCAAAGTTGCTAAATCTTCACTTTATTTCATTCCTTTTCTGCATACATCTCATTTGGCTAAATATACTATAGTTATTTATGGCCTATTATCTTAGTTTTATGTCTTTATATGCCCATCCCTTTCCCCTATCACCAAAAACCCTCAGCTCCTTTAGCCTAATATTATTATTATTATTATTTGTTTATTTAGCAGACACCTTTATCCAAGCCGACTTACAGAGACTAGGGTGTGTGAACTATGCATCAGCTGCAGAGTCACTTACAATTACATCTCACCCGAAAGACGGAGCACAAGGAGGTTAAGTGACTTGCTCAGGGTCGCATAGTGAGTCAGTGGCTGAGGTAGGATTTGAACCGGGGACCTCCTGGTTACAAGCCCATTTCTCATGCTGTTTGAAGAATGAAAACAGCAGAGACAGGAGGTGAAACAACAACATAGGTATTTTAACCAGTTCACTGTTGGCAGTTGTTAAATTAAAGGTATCCAATTTTATAAATATGTGACAGTGCAGCAGACTAACTATAATTTATCAATTACAAAAATGCAATCATTTATACACAACATAACACATTTAAACAAAATCTTTGTATCATTAAGATTTTGTGATGACAAATTACATTATTTGATGTGGTGGCATTCATGGTTGGACCAAAAACGTCAGTCACCCAAGAGAGAGTATATATCTTTAGAGAGAGATCTTTAACCAGAAGACTGCAAGAAGAGCCCCCATCCTCCACCCCCCCCCACACTGTTTTAGTAAGTAGGTAGTTTACAAAGCAGTTTTTCTTTAGATTGTTTATTTCAACAGTAGTTTTTTTATCTTTGTTTTCTGTAATGTGTTGTCTTAACAAGTACTGTGAGTGGGTTGGTAGTCCACGGCACTGGACAAGCAAAGGCTGCATTAAAATAAACAGCCTTTTCACAGAAAATCTCCTTAAGCATTGGAGTTATCTGTAGATTATCTCAGGCTTTGTAACATCCAATCAAATGAAATTAGTCCTCAATAAAGTTGAATCCTGGGGCGCCCTATAGCCTGGACGTCGCCGTTCGAGTCCAGGCTATTCCATTGCCGTCCGTGTACAGGAGCTCCCAGGGAGCGACGGGGACAGGGGGCGGGCTTAGGTCGGCCAGGGTGTCCTCGGCTCACCACGCACAAGCGATCCCTGTAGTCTGGCCGGGCACCTGCGAGCTGCCGAGCTGCCCAGAGCTGTGTTGTCCTCCGACACTGTAGCTCTGAGGTGGCTGGATGGTGAGCCTGCAGTGTGTAAAGAAGCGGACGGCTCCCGGGTCAGTGCAGGGGTGGTAGCGGTGATCTGAGCTTAAAAAAATAATAATTGGACATTCAAAATTGGGAGAAAATAGTAAAAAATAATTGGCGATAAATAAATAAATAAAGAAAATAAAGTGGAATCCTTAATAAATTAGCTTACTGTGTATACACTGTTTGGGGAGGCCTGAAGGTCACCCATGTGACCGCTTTTCTCAGTGAAGGGAGTGACAGCAAGCTATAACGTGCAAGACTGGTCATTACCCAGAACCCATCAGCTTTACTTTAGCTAATGAACTAGGGAGTTTTTAAAGAAAATCGTCTGATGACTTCTCAGAAGAGAAGACGTCTTCTAATAAAAGTAGACGTGCTTAGAAAAACTAAAGCTGATGAGGAACAGGCAAAACAAAGTGTGCAGAGCGGGTGTGATCCAGCTTGTTAGGAGCCAACAATATTCTCCTTCATTGTTTAATGTGTTTTTAAAACTGGATGCTCCAGTGTAGATACCCCAGTGGTAACATTTTTGTATTTTGACATGCCTGTGGTAACTCAGTGCCATGACAAATACACACAATTGCTGCAATTTATTGTAGCTACGTATTATGGATACATCTTGAGATGCCACTGCACTTGTGAGACAGTTATCTATTCAGAGAAACCAAGATATTGAGTTAGCAAGCTTTCTGAGTGAGGTAAAACAGACACCAAATGCCCCTACACATCTCCCCTACCCCCCCACCCCGCCTCCCCGCAGCACAAAACCAGCACATAATTTTCCTTGTACACTGGGGAATGCACAGTATGTTGACAGACAACCACCTAATGCAGATTTGTTTTTCTTCTAAAAAAAACTTCTTATAACTATCAAAAGTTCAATACTCAAGTGGAACAGAGTGAGCAACTGACTCACTCTCAAAGGCTTAACAAAGTTGGCATAAACACTTACAGTGTATTATAATATGTAGCTTGAGCACAGATTGGAGCATTGGCAATTATAAAGAAAGCTTAAACAAATATGTTTGACATTTGAAATGACTTGAGCAGTGTAAACAAATGCTAGCAAGGGGAATCTTATGTCTAACATCTTAGCTCTGAATACACTCTACCATTGTCTGAGCTAGGAGTCAAGCTAACAAACTCTTTCTTTGCCTTCTGTGAAGGGATGGGTAAGGAGTCTGAGCAAGCGAGGTATAACTGAATTTCTGTATTAAAAATATTTCCTGATGCTTTGTTTTCTTAATCAAACATCCAGGCAGAAGAAACAACTTCTTCTGTTATACATGACAAAACTCTTGAAGCTATCAGTAAAAAGCTTAACTGTATGGAGACAGTGAGCAAACATTTCAGTAGCATGTTTGTCAATGCCTAAAATTCGTCACAGTAATTCATCAATATTTTAACCGCTTCACTGCTATAATGACGGGTAGCGTCCTTCTTGAAAATCTCCCATGTGGTACTATAATGACTGATGTTCAGCTGATTTTTTTTGTTTCTGGCACTGGAATGCAAATAGATTATCCTTGAGTTTGTGGAAGTTTTAACACTGGATACAAGTAATTTAATTTTAATTAACTTTTTCAAATCACATGCATAGCTATTTTGCTAATAAACAGTGAGATTGTATTAGAAACTTCATGAAAATCCATCTTTTTTTTTCTTTCACTGCAGTATTTAAAGTAGTGTCTTGTTGCCTATTTTTCTCATTACAAACTGACCTTGAAAGGTACCTCTAGAAAGACAAACACAAAGAAGCAAAAAAACGTGTTTCAAAATATTATAAAAAAAAAGTTATATTGTATAGGAGTGAAAATGAAATGGGTTGACGATATCTGCTTATTTGGCATCCCTTGTTTTTAAGTGGTGTTTGCAGTACAGATTTGGTTTGGACAATATGTGCAACAACTGCAATGCTTTGTCTGGGTAAATGAAAACAGTACAAACAGTCAAATTAGATTTTTTTGGGAGGATGTTCCAACAGTTTAATTAAGTTGGGCCTTTGCTTGTTCGATGGGCACCGAAATTCTTACAAACTCTTAAGGGGGTTGTTTTGTGAACAGAGGCATAAATACAATTCAGTCCGGAAACTCACGTGCTAGATTATTTATTAAAGCATAGACTAGACAACATGGCTACAATATACATATTTTATACTACATTCTTTTGGCCTTAGGCCTCACTTTTTGAGGTAATAAGTGGCAGATAAGTGGAGAGCTGACCATAGGGAAGCCATGGACAGGTGGAGGCTGGGGAGGAGGAGGCGACGTAATGGATTGAGGTAAGATGTAAACCCCTTCCTTGCCGATCATTGGACATATTGTTTCTTGAAAGACAAACAGCTGTTCGACTTATGATTTGTTCTGGTATTGGAAGTGCCTAAAAAATAGATGATATTTATGTGATTTGATCGAAGGTTAAAAGTGAGTTCCCTGTCTGAACGAGTGCTTTGCTTAATTTCTTATCATACAACTCCTTTCCGGGTAACAGAACTCCGAATGCCTTCAGCCTTTGGGTCTTAGTGACAGAGAACCAGATGGCGCTCTTTTAATGATAAGAGGGTTAGGAGATAGTCCTGCAACATGTATACACATATTTATTGGGAAGGGTGTTTAAAACCTTTTTGTAATGTCTATAGGCTGGTTCGTGCCTACGTTTACTCTCTCTTGGTGTGCCTGAGTATCTTTTCATTTAAAAATAAAGCCCAGCGGCAGCTGGTCAAGTATGAATCAGCCTTGTTTCTGCACACGAGTGCTGGGGTATTCAGTAATTCCTTTGTTTAGAATATATAGTAGACTCGCCAAGTAAAACTATTCTGTATTCCACTCAGAGTACAGGCAGATGAGTCCAGCTAGCAGAGATTTTGTAGAGGAATCTTGGTTAGAAATCTCCCTCCTGACCTGTGAGGGTGCTGTGTGAAGGTGTGCAAACAGTCTGCCAAGGACTGGATGGTCTGACAATTCATTCCAGGGAAAGGTGGAAGTCAGTCATCTAGAAAGGGGGTGGAGCCACAGTACACCAAGTCATCGCCCCAGACAGGAAGCGATGTGGCAATCTCGGATTGGAGGAAAAGCGATTGCACTCGCTAACCAGGGGGGCGTGGCTGAAGGTGCAAAAGGAGATGTGGCCGAGCGAAATGCTCCTTTGTTATGGGTGCAAGAGAACTGCTGAAGGAGTGTAATAAAAGAACTGTGAGTGTTTAGCGTTTGTTTGTAATTGTACTCGTTTATTCTTGTTAGACAGCTAACACGTACCGGGAGCTGTCGCTTAAGGTTCACGAATAAATTATATTTCACCACTTGCACGTTAGCACTCACTCTGGACTTGTGATCGTGTTTGTGTCTTTGTGTGTGTTTATTTCGGGACTGTAACCCGTGGTTTAAACAGTGCAATACTTGCCAAACCAACCTGGATTACAAATAAAACAAATAAAGAATTGTTTGGACTGTGAACTTTGTTGTTTGTCACCTGTTTACGCATTCCATCAGCTGTAATCACCTCTACACCTGCGCACTCAAACCACTTTACCACAAACACTCACTCATCTTTGCTTGCTATAATAAATAAATTGGCTGATCGCTTCAGACTGAATAGCGAATAATTTCTCAAATTAAAGAAGTAAACTGCCAAAGTAATTCAGCTACGCCTCTACCCTTGAGACAAATTGCCACATCTCACCTGGCAAAACAGTAATAATGTTTAATACCCAGCATCAGTTGTAAATACCTCTAATGGGCAGTAACCTGTATTAAATGTGAGCATGTTGGTTTTAGAGTTCAAAGATATGCAGCAGCCCGAGTATTATAATTATAGAGCTCGCATCTCCACAGACATTAATTGTCTAACGCATAGTGATTTATGGCCATCCTGGAAATTATTATTAATTCTCTTGATTATTTTACCTGTGGGTGGTAACAACACTGCTCTCAATAGAACTGCCGATTAAAAACTGCTTCATAAGAAAAATGTCCCTTAGGTAACAACAACTAATTTTACTTTAATCAACTTATACTTAAAAGAGTTTGATTAAGGGCACTCTCGCCCTTTGGGGAAATTTATGTTAAATATTACTTGCTTTGTTATTTATGAACATTAATTACTTATTTCTTTTAAATGTGTACAGTATGCTCAGGCTATTATCTCATGCCCTCTTAAATAACATTTAAAATTTCCAAACTGAAAACCTGTTCTCTTATACATACAGTACAGTATGTTTGCTGTTGTTTGCTCATTTTTACCTTTACCTAATTTGTTTGCTGTAGTGGTTTATAAAATAATTAAAATATTTAGTAGTACGAATTAACAAAAGCATGACTTAAATTGTGGTTTTGTGAGGAGCAAATTAATATCCACATTTAAAAAGGAACTTAAAGGAACTGAATTCATTAAGTTAAATTGTAGAGCAATGTTATTGTGCAATTCTCAGTAAGGGAAAATATGTTTTTAGCACATTTATCAAGCATGAATGTGATAACTTAAATTCCAAAACAACATCAGTCTTGTTACATTATCCCTCCTGATCACAATTTCAGACACTAGAAATGTATAGAATTGTACACCCACTTCTCTGAAACCAATAGTCTTGATCCCTGAATTCTTTGTAAATGTTGCATTGTTAGAGAAGAAGATTATTGATCAAAGCTATTGATTCTCGTTCTTTGGCTTAAAACAATAGCTTCTCTGTGTTATTGCTGAAGGAATGAAGAGACTGGAGTCAATGTTTAACGTAGCCAGGCTACCACCATGATCACAACTGATATCTGCTGTCTCAAAACATAGTACCACGGTAGTCATAATCTGATCAGAGGAGGAGTTTATCTGGTTACAAAGATCTGTTCAGTTGTAGGTAGGGTGTGTTATTGATTTGAAATATACAGATGAGGGTTTATAGTGAGGCACAGTGATTTTAGCACCATTTTGGAGGTAGCCCAAGTTTGACATTTGGTAGATGCAATGGACAGATTTGTTTTGAATTCAAAAGGATGACCTCTGCTTGCAATATTAATGGGTTGGTCTACAGTACAAAGATCATGTGGCATCAGTGTCATTTCATTTTCACTACCGAATAGTGCATCAGATTAATGAATGGAATGCAGGAGTCAATGAAGACAGGTGGCAATAATCACAATAAGCGACACACCAGAAGCCTCACATACACAACCAATTACTTTCTCACTTCATTTTTCAAAAGCTCATCAGCGTGAGAAACTAAGGTGTTGAAAACAAGGAGCGATCTTTTTTTTGCCCAATTGCCTAGTCAATATACCTTATCCTCGACACATTGACTCTGGTGCTGGGGAGTCATTTCCCCTATGAACGTTCTCAGTCCTCGGGGCTTTTTGTAAAATTTCAGACCCCATTATTATTAAGTGAAAAGCTTCAATATTAATATTGCTGTATCTTCAAGAACACACCAACTCACTTCACATGTGACCTTGGACATTCATCAGCCTGTGATGTTTACTAATAAGTCTGGCGAGTCTGTGATAGGACATTTTTCCTGTTCAAGAAGTTCACTGAGCATGACGATTAGGGTACAGAAATGTTTTCGCTCTCTGGAGTTAGTTTCCGTTCTCTGTTCTCAAAATGGATAATAAGGGGAAAATTTAATTTCTTGAAGATGTACTTCTTCAATTTATTTTTGAAGTATATATTTCTTTAGGAGACCTTGGTTCATATTTGTCTTTGCGTGATATTCAGAACCCGATTAATAAATAAATGGAGAGGACTTCAGTCTGCAGAATTGTCAGATCAGCACCACAATTTATGACAAACAAAAGATGTTTGTAATTGGACCATCCCCAGTCACTATGCTGATGTATTGGTATATGTATGTCTATCCTTTTTTTTCCTTAGGGGGTGGGTGAGGGTGATTTGTTTTTAGACACTGACCTTTATAATTGCCAGACAGAAATAAGCACTTTCACCATATAAATATCCCAATTACTATTTAGTTAGATACATGTGTGTGGATCTAAGCCTCCAAACGGATAAAACCTTTAATAGATTTCATTGGGAGATTTTGGTTTGCCCTTGTTTGGGCTGTCATTTACATTGCATAGTTTTTTGTACATACACCCTGAAATACTTGTTAACAAGGAAAAAAACTACCAACTTTTAAACCATTTCCCTGAGTGCTTTCACCTTTTAAGGACCTCGACTGAGTGCAATAGAGAACACCACAGATTCTTCCGAGACAGTTTTACAGTTACATCCATCCAATTCAATTATAAATTAAACTGACTAACGAACCATAGCTCATTATGGGAATCAATTACTCAGAACTGTCTTTTGACCAAAAATGTAGAAAATAAAAAATAATGATCATACTTCAAAATTCCAGATTGTCAGGAGGTGGAAATTCAATTTCCCCCTCTGTCTGATATCCTGCAGGAGCGTCAGGGAACATTATTCATCATTGCTGTTTTTATGGTTTGTGTGGGTTTTAATTTTTACTGCGCAATGATCATCTGCTTCTCCTTCGTGATACATTGTAGCTGCCAGCCAGGTCCTCTGGGGCAGACGACAGGCCAGCCCTAGAGTCATGTCATTGCATGGCAAGCTTTCTGAGCAACTTATGGAAATGTGTTGTTAAAAGATGCAGTTCTTTATGTCTCTTCATGCCATCAGAGCTTCATTTATGCAAATTGCTAGAAGGAAGTGGTGGCAACATTTGTTTTAAATTGAGAGCGGTGACATTGGCAGCCCCGCCTAAACTTTTAAGGGGGCTTCTGTTTGTACCCCTTTTCTTCTAGTTTTTTTATTGGTTCATTTGTGAGGACTGTCAGTATAGTGAAAAGTATAGAAGAAAATAGTAGAGTACAGAACTTGCATACCTGATGTGTTCTGAATAGTGCATTACATACAGAAGAAAATATTCTAGAAACAAGTGACATACTGTAGGGCTTGGCATTTGCTTGGCAAGTAACCACAGAAATATCTCACCAAACATATCTTGTGGTTTAATTAATTTTAACAACCAAGAAAGAAGTATAAAATGTGCTATTTCATTACTGTTACAGATTAATTTAAGTATCTTGTATACCCTTGCAAAAGACCTCCTGGATTTAAACATGATTGGAGGTTTCAATGATTTCATTATAAAATCAAGTTGACTGGATATATCATGAAGGGAATGGATACCGTGAATAACACTGTGTCTTAAAGCCAGTACTTCCTGTAAAGGATATAAAAAAACAGCCCAGTTATGCAAATGTATCAGATTACTATAGGTCTTGGCAACTATTTTGCTATTTTTAATTATATCCAATTAGAATAATTAATTTGCCTTACTTCAGAAGTATACTGGAGGTATCACATTTAAAGAGTGGACATGCTCAATTAATTAGTTGTGTCCAGCTAAAAGCCCAACAGGAGATATCGTCATGACAACCTGGGGTAGGCCTCTATCCACCTGTTGGAAGATAGGGAGAGCATTAGGCGGTTGGTTCCCTCAGTAGGCCTCCTTCTGGCCTTTGGGGAATTTTGACTAATTAGAATTAGTTGTCCTTCTGTAGCCCAGCTCCTGAGATAGATTGCATTCTGTAGCTTTCTGTTCCACTTGAGTTCACAGACAAAACAGCCAGTGCCATGTTTGAAATGAAGCAAGGCAATATAAAGACATTTTGTAATTGCTTAATAGTATTTCATTTAAACACTTTTATTTTATTTATATTACAAAAAAATACATAAACATTAAAAAGACATAAATTAAAAAGAAATAAATACATAAACAAATAAGTGCTATTTTAATTGCCTGTTACAAGAGTAAAGTAAGCCCATAATATAAAACAATGTAACCTTATTCAAAGCCAAAAATAGATTTTACTTTAAATTGTGATAGCTGCTGTACTAGTACCATGTATAGCTGTAACGCAAGAATAAGAAAGCATCCTTTGTTTAAAAAACTAAAATACAAAAGCTAAGCAATTGCTGCAACTTAGCTTGTCAAGAATCTGGCCGACAACAAAATATTATTCAATCCAGATTCCTTGATCCTGGTGAATGCACCCTTGTACCCATGTAAGGAAATATTTTACTTAGCCTCCATCAGACAAGCATTCCAGTTTTGCTATTACAGATATCGTATTAACCTTAAACCTGTTCATCTATGACTGTGATGAAAATCATTACAGGATACATCTGGCTGCCTGGGTCTTGAGATAACCAATTTGCACAACGGACCAGTTAATGTGGACCATTGGACGACTTCAGCCATGAGGGCTGGTATTAGAGACAGGGAGGCTCATAAGATGTATAGTATTAAGTGAAAAAGCACAAACCCACACAAAGAGTATCTAATGGCAGATTATTCATCAGACAGAGAACACCAGAACGTGGTTGGGATTAATTAACAGTGGCATCGTAACACTGTACATATTTTAAGGCACAACTCTTCTACTCTGTGGGTAGGTCCTGCTCCACTACTATTTGTTTCGGAGTTGCTTTTTAATATGGTTTGAACCCACAAGCCTATATTAAGGCAGTTAAAAAAGACAGGTCCATCTAAGACACTAGAAAACTGCTTAAACCAGGTACAAATGGCAATACAGTAGGCTATAGCCGATTTTCACAAAAGTGTGCTTTTTGTGTAGGCCAATGCAGTGACACCACAAAGGCAATGCAGTAGTTTTGCCAGTGGAAAAGGATTTGGCTAACGTTTACAGTTACATATCTGTTTATGATATGCATTTAGATAGATTTGAACAGCATTCCTGCATGTACTGTGTAGTGCTTCTTGGTGTAGCTGTTTCATATTCCAGATGCCTGTATACAAAATACAAAACAATGGCAAGGATTTGGAATATACAGCTAGGCAGCATCCTTTTAAGAATGTTATAAGGTCAGGACAAAAATGAATAGCAAGGGCTATTTCACTTTCTAGCACAAGTATGTATGCTGTCACTGCATTCATTCCCTTCAGAAGTTTAGCAATCTAAAGAGCTTGCATCCCAGCACAGTCCATGTGCTTTAGAAAACCTTCTGTACCTTGTAATTGATGAGGTTCTTCAGCTGATGAAAAAGGCTTATATTATTCTTTTTACTAAACTATTTTAGTCCTTTTCAATTTGCCTGATGTAAATACCAGACTTTTTTTTTAAAAAAAAGATCTTTCTTAGGTCACAATGGTTTGTCTCAATTATGTTGTTTTGCTGTCCAGCCCTTTAAGATAATCTAATTCTCTTTATGGATACAGTAACCTTTTTGTACTGCTTTTAACCTCTGAAGAGTTGCCTTGACCCTGGCAAGCACAGTGTACAGAATATAATGACATCTACAAATGATTGAATGGTTGAATTGAATGGATCTTGCAGTGCATTAAGGCATACCTCTAAGATTTTTGTCGCCATTAAAACCTTTAAAGAAACTACCTTCGTACTTTTGGTTAACTAAAACCATCAGAGGCATTAGCCTTGGGTATCCTGTTCACTATTGTGGGAAATTTAAGAAATGCGTTGCTGTAGAAAAAGGCATTATCTTTCTGGTAATGTCTACAGCAAAATATCATTGTGTGTGTTTTTTTGTTTTTGTTTAGTTTAGTTTAGTTTTGTTTTTATTATAGTAATATTGTAGCATTTTTCTACACTCAATTATCTGAGAAAAAGTCTTGCAAAGCTGGTTGAAACCCCCTAGTTTTCAAATAGCAAGGTGCAGTCATTCCATTCAATTGAATGACAGGGCTGTGAAACAGGACAATTGGCACACAACATGGATACAACAGTGTCAGGTTTATATATCATTTATGTCCACGGTTTATTCATGTCAATATCTGTTTTGCACTGAGAGGAACTGACGCAGGACACTGGTAATTTCCATTTCTAATAGACAAGAGGATAATAAGGATAATTATTTTCAAAAATCTTATTAACTGAAGCATTATTGAAAAAACACATAGCTGAGGTGGAGAAGGTGCTACATGGGCATCATGCTCACCAATAGTGCCATGTCCATATCCCCTCGTCCTGTCCTTTAGTCACCTGGTGTTTGGGGGGAGAGGGGTGGTTCATTCAGTATACCAATATTATCTTTCCTCTCTGAAAGACTGCAGGCAGCAACTGGGACTGTGTTTTAGTGCTGTTGACACATCTTCATGACAAACAATCCAACTGAACTCTTTTCATATTGACCTATCAGATCAAAAGGACGGAACCGCAAGCTACCAACATAGTTGTTTTGTTTTAATCTTTTGTTATTTTTCTTTTCTTTTCTCCTCCTCCTTAATGTTTGTGCTTTCTTTTGTCGCCTGGGCATTCCTGGTCACTTGCTCTGTCTTCCTAAAATAATAAAATGCTTCCCACTTTCCCACCTCAGTCCTGATCTCCATGTGACACCTTTACTGAGGCCTTTCTTGCTAGTGAACCTGATAAAAACGATACCATACATATCGTGCTGAGTGCCGGCACACTGTTAAAATCTCCTGACCATCGCACTACCTTTACTGTTGATAGGCATGATGGGAAGACCAGGGGCACAGCACCAGTAAGCAGCAAGACTGTTAGGATAACATTTTTTACTAAAAACAGGACCACTTTACATGTGTTCATCTTTTCACTTTGAGAAGAAATATTTGTGCATTGTCATCTGTTGTCCCCTTGTCTTTCCAGGGACCATAAGGACACAAACAAATACCCCCCCCCCCCACACACACCCTTGATAATGTAACTTACTGTGTAGTGTTAAAGGCTCATTATTACTTCACACGTAGCAGCACATGTAATAAAGGACTCATCCAACTGGTTCATCACATTAACAAATGTTGCATCTTGATGAGGGGGATGTTTTTGATTTTTGCTAATGGAAAGAAATGGTGCCCTACTGCTTGCAGCTGATACCTCTAGCAAGGACCTTAGATGGCTACAAGGGTTTTATGAAACTGTCTCCTCCACCATTTTCTTGGTATCTGGGCACTAAATTTGATCATTTAAGTGCAGCATAATTGTCCACATTGGTAGGTTATATAATGATTGAGATTGTAGTCACTTGAGCCTGTCTGTACCCTTACTAAATCCATGGCCATGTAGTGGATTACTATGGCAGCGTAGTACCATAGTTAATTCCAGTGGATGATGATCTGGATGGCGACAGTGGAATAAACCATTGTTAGAATAGTTCCATAGTTTCCAAATCATGGAATTCATAACATTTTCATGTTGTGATACACACATGATATTCCTTGCAGTACAGTGATACTCTATCACTATATTGCCATTCCAGCTACAATTTGAAGAGGATAAAAAAACAGCATAAACACAACTATAAACTAAAATACAAAAGACACGTAGTTTTAGTGGGGCTGCGGTGCCTGTATTAACTTTGAACTGGTTGTAAGTATTTGTGAAACATCACATTGTGTACTCAAAAGAAAAGTTCCTTTAGGATGCGGTGCATCCTCAAGCCGTTAAGTGCCTCTCCACTGATTGATAGACCCATTAGCATAGCAGTTAAAATAACATGGTGAAGCTACTACTCACTTCATTAGCATGTGTTGAATAGAGCTTGACCATGAATCTGATTATGTTTATTTCACAAAAGGTTCTCTGAATCTCCTTCATTTTCCAGTCTTTCAGTTGTACTGTGCAGTAACATTTGCATGCTTAGTTTTAATGGACTTTATTTCTGGCACACTTTTCAACAGTTCAACAGCCGTGACCAACCTTGATGCCCATTTTAATTGTGCCTCCCGTATTATGATTTAAAGTACCTGTTCTCCATATTTGTCAACAGGTTCCAACTGTATTGAAATTGCTGTAAGATAGTTATAATTACAGTAAGTTATGTAGTCATTTGTAATTGCTAAAAGCTGACTTCTCAATGTCTGTTTAATCGTTAACTTTGCAATCATTTATCTCCATGAATTTGAAGAGAAATGTACAGTTTACAATGCGTATTTATTAAGCTTTTTTTTTTTTGATTAATTGGGTAGGAACTGCTATATAAGTTTATTTTACATCATGTTAACCCCTGTGCAAATTGTTATCCTAATGTACAATATAATGGTAATAATTATTGGCTATTTCGGGAACTAATGTACCACTTTGTTGTGGTCCCTTTGGGGTATGGACTTGGTTGAATGACCTGTTGGTGAAGTCTGATTTAAGGTTTTAGAATGTGCTAAAAGCAGCTGCATTTAATTAGGTCAGAAGTGGCATTGGACCAATGTAAAAGGGAGTGCATTCTCTTTTGGGCCATATTGTCTTCATCTTTGAGCAGTGTGCCAGTTAACAGAGTCTTTCTCCAGCGCTCTCCTGATTACCTCTTAAATGTAGATACATTTTTGATGTCAGAGATAAGGCGATCCATTGCTTCATTCCTGAGGCATTAACTCCAATGTGTTAGATTGATATGTGCATTTAATTTTTTTTTTTTTTTTGGCAAGGTTGGGGGAGTGTTCGCTGTGCCAGTTGATGCATTTCTTTATTGTTTGTTGCAATTGCTTTGATCTCACAGCATTACAAAACTGCAAGCCTCGAGGTCTACTGAAGACAAAAATACAACCACTTTAGCATGATTGGTGTAAAGATACGGTACTGTAAATCAGCTGTAGTTGCTCTAATGAGTTAATTCAACATTTAAAACAGCATATAACCAGATTAAAGTTGCCATTTGGAGCAGAGGATGTAAGGCATAAAGGGCCTATGTGTAACTTAAATCATTATTGGCAGCTCTGCGTTCACTGAAATGTTCTACGCGAGCTGGCACCATTTTACCATATATTAATTAGGCCTAGTCATGACATAAAGAAGGCGAAAGTTCAGAATCTGGTTGGGATAAAACGTTTAATTCTTCAGTTTCCACTGACATAGCCCTTACTTGTGGCAGAGCAGTACAGACAGAAATGGCCAAGTAATGAAGATGGATGCATCCTGTTATCAGGCAGCCATTTACTGGAGCTTGATGTAACCTTAAACATTACAGATAGCTCAATGGCTCTTGCCACAAAGAATCTAATTAATGAATAGCAGCCTGAAAGAAAATGAGCAGCGTGCATTTGCAGATGAATTCTGGACACCAATTAAATGCTGTTCAAATATCACACAGAAACTGTTTATCCCTGATGGAGCGCACAGCAGTGGTGCTTTGACACTCTTCACTGGAGGGTTTCTTCTTCTTCTTCTTCTTCTTCTTCTTCTTCTTCTTCTTCTTCTTCTTCTTCTTCTTCTTCTCCTCCTTCTCGTGTTCAGTGCTGCTAGGAGCTCAGGTGCAAAGCAATATGTGCACTGTGGTCCTAAGGAGCATGAGGAGGGAATATTAGCTGCAGGCTCTGTATTCTGCAGAGATGTGGCTGTTAAATATTATCTGAATGACAGCTGTCTATTGGCTTTGGTTATTATTATTATTATTATTATTATTATTATTATTATTATTATTATTATTATTATTATTATTAGTTGTAGTAGTAGTATAACTAGTATTAGCATTAGTATAAGTACTGTTTTACTGTTAGTTCAGGGCTTCCTTAATAATTCACTATCTGTCTTAGACTTAATAAAAATTTAAATATTGAAAACAATGAATTAGTGAAGGACCGTTATTCATTAATGTTGTACATGTATCATTTACAGTCAACATGACTTAACTGTGGATAAACTATCTATCTGTCTAAGATATTTACACAGTACTGTATGTAGTGTCCTCACTTGTGCTTAAAAAACCCCACAGTAGCTGTTGTTTTAAACTTCTGAAAAAAGGCAAACATTTGTTGCTGTTTATGTTAATTAATTAAAAAAGAAGGAACAGACACATTAATTTAAAAAAGCCCATCTTAAAACAAAGTCCTTCCCTTCCATTCCTGATCCATGCTCTTATAAGCAGATCCTCGTAAAAGCTACTTCCTGTCTTTTTTTTATTTGAAATATTTTTTTGTTCTTGTTTTGTTAACAGTGCATATTTGAAACAATAGCAGATGTCTGGAAACGATGTCCATTATTAGTCTGGTAAAAGATAGCTCAGGTATTTTAATGGCTATAAATCGCTTGACCTCCAGTCTCATCTATGATGTCATCCAAAACCCCTTTCTATCTTTTACCCATTTGTAATGGAGTCATCTGTTATCCTGTATATTACACAAGCTCAAGTAGAAAAATGGTCACTGAATCTTTTTGGAATGATGCTGTGCAACAAATGTTGTCAGGATTAGGCTATACTTAGTATGTATGATAAACGTATATGAAATGCATACAAAAATAGTTATGATACCTGTGTCTCAACTGAAGTTTTCTTCAATAATGTATCCTGTGGTTTATTGAGAATTCCTAATATATCTTCTTAGTATTAAAATGTGTGTAATATAAAATGACTTATGAAGAAGCAAGTTTGAAAGGGCTTATTTTAACATTTATGTTCTATCACACATTATTATACTACTATAATTGAAATACCCTTTCTCAGTTCTAAGATTGTAATGCCCGCTCCCCTTATTGGAACGATGAGGTGACATCAAGACTGACATTCTGACGGCAAGACTGGCATTCATTTAATTTTAGGATAGCAAATTGTTAAATACGAATGAGTTGGCAACTTGAAAAAATATAAAATAAAACAATTTCACTTTGATTTCGAGAGCAGGTTATGCCTTTTCCAAAACAAACTGCTCACTGCTGCTGCTGAATTCCCTGATGTGTGGGGCGTAGGTTATGGGGAGTGGGGGGCTGTGGGTTTCAGCCAGCTGTGTGCTTTAGCTGCTGGCATGATAGTTATTTAATTTAATGATGCAGACAATGTGTGGTTTATTTTGTTAAAGGTGTGCTTGTACTGAAGCGTGACTCTGAAGTGTGCTTTTCAGTAGAACTAAAACATATCTAGGTCAGTGTCAAAATAGCCCTTACAGGTGAGACATATACCTTACATTGCACCAGGGCTGAGCAGGTCTCACCTGCAACAGTTACTGACCTACTCCCATTATCTGGAGGAAGCAGGATGGGAGCTCTGGTTGCAATCTGACACTGTAGCAGATTGTGTAATCTGAAGTCCTTGTTCTTGACAAGAACATACATTTTCAGGGTTTCTAGGAAAAGTTCCAGTTCAATATAATGTTATGGAAAACAGGCTTTACTCCTAACTGCATGAGTCTGAAGTATTACTGAGAGTTATCTTCAGTATGTGAAGCTCAGTTAGGCATGCTGTAAAGAATAATTGCACATAATTTGCACTGTATCCATGCATGTCCTTTCCCCTTTAGTTGGATTGGGGAAGGTCAGACCTTTTTCCATTAAATGACCCTTTCAGCTCTCTAATCTCTAATGTCAACTAATGTCAACTAATGTCATCATCATAAAGGTGGCCCTTCTAAGGTGGTCTCCCAATTATAGACCAGGTCCAGCCTTGCTTAGCGAGCGAGGCCTAACAAGATGCTAGTCAGCACATTCTGATGGCTTGGGTTGCCTAAGCAGAGAGCAGAGCTTTATTGAAGCGCGCAGTGTGGAAGTCCTATCTAAACAAAAACCTTGTCTGATTGTATTGCATGTGTGTCCTTCTCTTTACAGTACCACTTGCAGAAAGGATCAGCGTGGAGGCTTGTTGCTTGCCGGTGGCAGATCTGGATCATTTGCACCATAACCTTTGCCCTATTTGCCATTGTCCCCTTTGTGGTGTACAGGATGATGACTGCCTTCAGAAACCCTCCTCCCCACCCTCTGTTCAAGGCGGCAGCAGTCTGCTTTGGACTGCTCACCGAGACACTCCTAATTAAGTAAGTATTGTCAGGTGTCTTGTAGCCAATTAACTCTTTTACTACTAAACACCTGGAAGGGACTTTAGAGACACCAGCGTGTCGGTAAGGGGAGGCCTCTGAAATTCATATAGGAATTTCAACTCCAGTGCTTCTCTCAAATTGCACGTCTACACTTGTTTAATTGAAGTGACATCATTAAGCATATGACCTGCTCTGAGACTGGAATGAAACCACTAGCAGAAACCCTGAGGGACAGGAGGTGTATCACTTTCACACCTCAGGTTATTGATACCTAATGTGGCAGGGACCAGTTAACGGTCAAATGTTCAAAGGTTTGTTTTGAGAGTTTGTTTTTCTTTTTCTTTCTATTCCCTGTTGCCTAACTGCAGCAAACACCCCCAGCTCCTTAACCAGCAAATGAAGGGAACACAAATTGATAACGAGGTTTAATATCTGAGCAATGCTAGCTGAGCTTTTGACACTCAATTGCACCAGATGGCACTGCAATTTAAATGAATATTTGTTTACAGGATACAGTGGTATTCCTCTGGCACTTCTCTCCATGCTGATCTGTTGAACATTTATTTTTCCTAATCTGACTGCAATGCAGTAGTAAGCAATTTAGAAAATGTTCCATAAAATTCTATATTTTAATTTTAATTCAAGATAATGCCCACCTCTCCTTTCCACCTTCATAAGACAGACTTTGAATCCTTAACGTGTGATGACATTTTATTTCAGCTTGTCTTTAAAAAGTACATGATGTGTGAAGTACTACATAAAGCTGATCCTTGATAATATTCCCTTATTTTATAAAGTCAGTTTGGCATTGTGTTTGTGATTTACAGCAATTGAACTCCACACTTGTATAGGATACACTGCATTAAATGAGTCCTGTTATGGTTCTGATACATTGCACAAACAGATGTGGTTAGTTATAGAAAACAAAGCCCTTTTTGATGGAAGGAGGTGTGCACACTATTGGCATAATCAATCATGGGTAAAATTAAATGCTCAATTGATTTTTTTTTTTTTTTGTCCACCAAAGTCACTTTTTAGCATACCTCATTTCTATGCTTTCAATTGATACAGTGTAATTAAATAAATGTTAACTTAAAAAGAACAATGTATTAGAAAAAAGGACCAAATCAGCACCACGCAGAATGTACTATATTTATCGTACCTTTAAAGACAGACTGATCCATCTCACAAAAATGTAATTGTTTTTTTTTAACAGTACTTAAATGAATAATTTTCTAAGGTTCAGATTCGGTAACTAGGAATGTGTACTTTAAACTTTCTGTCTACTGGTACCTATCAACTAGTTCTAAATGTTGCATGGATTTTGCCTCCCAGAGTTATGTAAGCTGGGTGCAGGTCAGTTTGGATTGATTTGACTCTCACCAGACTCTATAGAACAGTATGTTCCTTTGTTTGTCAGTCAATCCCGTTGCTGAGTGAATATGCTGCTAAACATGGCACACCTGGGAAGGGTAGCACTTGGCAGGGACGTTGCTGAAGTCTGCAGTCATGCATGGGATGGTGCCTAATGAGCAGGTTAAATATTCAGAACATTTTTAAAATGGCATAATAAGCAATTAAATGCATCAGCACCTGATTTAACTCACAAGTCTTAAAAAGCAATTTGTTATCTGCATCTTATAAAACTGGATTTTAAGGTTTGGAATGGGACACAAAAAATTCTACCAGTCCGCCACTGCAATAACTGTCTGCAGCCAAAATGTAAGTAAAAATAGGTAGTTGTTGATGGCAAAATCGGCCTGCTGCGCTTGTGTGTAGCTGTGTTTTTGAAATGCATGGTTCCAGGAAGGCATTATCACATGCTTATCAGAACTGGAAGGAGCTCACAGTACTGTTTCCAGGTGAATTCAGGCCAGAGTCATCTGAAGCGAGCCCACTGTGGAAAGCTGGTCTCCTGTCTGGATTGTAGGTAAATCTGGTTGCTAAACTCCAATTTCTGCAACTTGGTCCCTTGGCTACTGCTGGACACCAAGCCCTTTGAAACCCAGCATGTGAAACGTCACATGACCCCAGCATCACTTAGTAGTATCATTTAGGCATCGGCAGACAGACGCAATTACGTGACTCAGACAATATAACCCGGTGATCCTAAAGACCCCTTTCACTGACCTTTTTTTTAGAGAGACATTTGGACGTTTCCCAAACCTGTAGCCAACAACAGTGCTGAATTTAAAATGTATACACTTGGCCTAATTAACTGTTCATTTTAATGTAAAAACATTTGTAAGGCTGTAAAACTATACCCAATAAATGTTATTGGAAGTGCTTTCAACTTAAATCTCTGAAATGAAAAGGGTAGTCTGGAAAATACTGGAAAAGAACAGACAAAACAGCACATATAAATGGGAAACTGCTTTTTTTTCTTCTTAGTTTTTTCAGTTTTAATATAACGAATTGGAATAATGCCTGGGGTACACTAAATCATTAGCAAATGAAGAGTCTGTTTTTATTAACATCTAACTTGTAAATAATGCATTACATTTCTGGCCTAAACGCTGCTAACTCTACACTATATTCAGAATGGGAAAACAAAATGATGTTGATGTTCTCACTAAAGTAATTCCAACAAATTCAAAGTGACGGATGATATTTGTGGAAACGGTGATACAATTATAAATCACCTGGGGTAGTTTTCCATACTAACAATGGAAATTAAAATTGTATAATGTGCACTGTGTTTCATGTTTCCTCATTTCTTTATTAAAGTTTATTTTTAAAGCACAAAAGCATAGGCAAGCTGTGCGTGTCCAAAGGTTAGTTACATTTCCTCTATTTAACAAGCCCAGAATGAATGTGCAGTGTGTACATTTAATTGCTGTTACTGTTTCACTAGTAATTTGCAGAAGGATTATTATAGTTGCTTGGTCGGAAGTGCATTTATTTAAACGATACAGTGGAGCACACCAGTACACCACTATTACCTGAAAAGAAAACGATCTTGCCACATGCTCTACTCCAGAAATAAATTCCAAATGGCTCGTCCCAGAAAGTCCCCCAAATTATTATTATTATAATCCAAGGCGACTTACAGAGACTAGGGTGTGTGAACTATGCATCAGATGCAGAGTCACTTACAATTATGTCTCACCCGAAAGACGGAGCACAAGGAGGTTAAGTGACTTACTCAGGGTCACACAATGAGTCGGTGGTTGAGGTGGGATTTGAACCGGGGACCTCCTGGTTACAAGCCCTTTTCTTTAACCACTGGACCACACAGCCTCCAAATTAGCCTTCTGTTATTTCTGCACTACCACATTGCACACTGTGTCTCCTAACAGCACTCCTATATTTCTCATGTAAATCATTATTCACAGCTAAAATGTACCCACAATCTGCTGTTTGCAATTAATAATGACATCAATGTATAAAAGTATATAACCGTTACTATCCTGGTCATCCCCAAGGTGAGTTTTATCTTTTCATACTCAATTAGGGTCAGGGATGCAGTTAAGTTCCAGGCACAGCTCCAGTCTATATTTGTATGCTTTTAATTAAAATACATATTAGTCACAGTACAGTTTGCACTACTCCCTCATCAGTGTGCAGTTTGCATTTCTAATCTATCGTCTTCACTTTAGGTTCTTGAAGGCCCCCACACTGTACAGCAGGTTTCTGTTCCATGTTGGTCTGCCCCAACTCAATTGCCCAGTGCTTTCTATGCAGGGCAGAGAGCTGTGTCATCCTGCAATAGTGTGTGATAGGTGAGACACACAGAAGAGGAGGTACTCTGTTCAACACAGAGAGCGGTGTGGTTATTCTCAGTGTTCTCAGTGGGAGAACATGTAGTGCTGTAGCGCTCCTTTGTAAGAGAGCTACTCTCCATCTGCTGATCAGCTCACAACCAAGCCTTGTTATTAGTAATTACAGTATGTAGACACCAAGAAGACTTGTACTTGTTTAAAAGGGATTCTAGCACTTACCCGTGCCTGAAATTGATCTGTGATTGATTAGGGTCCTTTGTGACACTGTAGCTACACATATAATATTGATTTTGTTCTTGTTCCAGTTTTAAACAGTAAACTCTTGATGCCTCTCAAGCATCGGAGGGGGCAGTCATTTTCTGCCATGCCCAGATCCAGAGAGCCATATTAATAAAATGAAATTGTGAAAAAATACAACAACAAAAAAATCCCATTTACAAAAGTAAGAAGTTAAATATTCAGAAAATGTACTGTGTATCCTTGTAAGACTGGTTTGTAATATTTTACAGTAAATGGTTGTTGATATGAATTACCACTCCTTGCTGTAATTACTTACCAATCTTTTTTAAACCTGGTTTGCTTGAGCCTTGCCCCACCTCCTCGCTTCATGTTGTTTGGGAATGTAGAGTGGATTTGCCCCGTGGCGCAGTGACAGCCCCCAATGCGGCAACCTCCTGCTGCCCACTGTCAGTGTGTGTCTCAGTCAGTGCTAGGCCTGAGGTGGAGCCAGCGTGGGCAAACCCGGTACTGCTCACTCACTCTGAGACTACATGACATCTTAACCTTTTAAAAAGTGCTCCGAGACAGCATTTAAAAAACACAGAAATCTTTCCTGACCTTTTGTTATGTTTGAGTTTGTGTGCTGGGTTTTTCATGTATTTATTTATTTATTTATTTTTTAAGTAAAAGACATTTTAAAATTGATGTTACAACAAATTGTTTGTTTTTTTGCTCCCTTCCTTTCTTTTTTTGTTATTAGGCTTCACATTATTGTCTGTTGTAATTTAAATTATCATTTAAAAAATAAGGATTCTCATGACAGGTTTCTTTTGTGATATTTATTTATTTATTTTTTTAATTAATATTTGTATAGTTATCTGAAGATCAATTTTATCGTCTTTATGTGGTACATTTGCCTGTACATGCCCCCTATCTCCATTCATGTCACACAGTGGATGTTCGTTTATCAAAGCTAATAGAAAAGTGAAGTTTCTTTTGCCTGGGGACCCCCCAAGGTGTGGCGTGCAGGGGGAGTCATGCAGGGGGGCGCGGGTTTGCGAAGTCTTTGCGCGGGATGTGGAGGCAACATTATCAGAGTCTTATACTGCGGATCCACTGTGATATGTATATGTAGTCTGGCTCTGGGGGTGCAATACTGTGTGTATACTGAAGAGCCTAACGAAGGAAGTTTGATTGAATAGCATCATAAAACTGGTCATAAGACTGCAAAGCCTTCATGAGTAGCCATGCATTAGGATTGAGCACAATTAGCAGCTAAACCGTACATACAGTGTGTGCCACAGGCATGACACCTAACATACATGGTGAAGACAGTGTAGCCTTGCAGGCTTTTTACAGCAATAGCTCTGTAAAGGGTTTTGCTTCTACTCTGTGGGTCAGGGACCAAATTTGATCTACCCACCCCTTATTAGCTTTTAGTAATGTTAAAATGCACTCTTATAGTATCTGAGTCATTTGTTGAACTGGTATTCCGGTGGGAGCTGTGGTATACAGAAAATACATCATGGGCCAGTACTGTAGTGTATGCTCTGAATTTTTATATACCATTGCCTGAAGGATAGACCGCTCTCATTATACTGTAAGATTTATTAAAATAGATTGGAGAAATGTTAATTAAGCCATTAATTACATTATTTAAGTGGCATTGACAGAGAAGGCCATGTGTATGGGTAGCAGTTCAAGCTCTCTGTGTGGTTATATGGAAATAATTGGTGACAGCGAGATATAGACAAAAACTGCATGCTACGACAAGGCTGTTTCAGATGAAGTGAAGCCTTTTGGGGCTCTTCAGTCATTTGGAAGTCAACCTGTCCAGCTTGTCTTATAGGAGATAAAGCCAATAACCAATATAGATGATTGTAAGCAAGCATGCAGTACCATATCATAAAACTGTCATTTCTTTTACATCCAAAACCAGAAAATGGAATGTAGTTACGTTTTACATGTATTTATTTTGTATTTCAATACGACTAATATTCAGTCGTATTTTAGGAAAAGGTAACCAGCTCCCATAGGTGTTTAAGCCACAGTATTACATGTGACATTTTTGTACTACTTTATCATAGTGTACAAATGAAACCGTAGTCAAAATGTTTTTTTTAAATGCTTTTATTATAATTGATTTATGACTGAGTGTTAAAATGTATACCACCATTTATTAACTGGCAGAACATTTTGTTTAACAATTGACGTGGTTGCTTCTTATTATTACTTTAACACTGGAGCACTTGGAAGCAATATTTGGATTGACATTTTGGGTTAAGGCCTCAAACCATATTTCCAAGCTGTTTTTCAAGAAGCCCAAGGCATTATAGGGATAGAATATCAAGGAGCTGTTCCACAAAAAAAAAAAAATTAAGCGTTTATAACTGGCTATTTGTTGCAGTATGAGTTACAGGTTTAGCCAAAATACGTTCAGAGTGAAAGGTTAATAATTAGCAGATTTCTTGCACTATGATCCCCATTCCATATAGAAAATATTTAACAAGCTATGGGTCGAATGTACCAGGAGCAGCGCAGTGGACCCATATTGTTTTGGCAGATGGGCATAGGTTTGAATTCTGGAATGATGAACTTTACAGAATCCCTTTTCCCCTGTGAAAGGGCAGGATTTGTTTTCCCCACCCCCTACAGTCCTGTCATTTTCCAAGAGATCTCTCCTTCCCTTCGCTTAACAGTGGTTCCAGCCAGAGTGGCAGTGGCTACAGGCATCTTTAAAACTTGCATTACTTCCTATCAGTTGCCAGCTGTGTGAAGAGCATTGAAATATCTGCTGTAGCTTTCCCATCTACCAAATTAATAAAGAAAGCCACCCACTGGAGAAAGTGTTAGGACCTGGACTGGCATCTTTCTGCTGCAAAACAATGTGTCTGTATTTCTTTTTCTTACACCCTTACCCCCTCTATCTCCCAGCAGGCTAGCATGCATTAATTCAATTGATATATTATATCTCACCTGCAATTCACTTCCCATCCACAGAAACATGGTGAGCCCTCATAATGGGTTTGAAAATCAAGTATGGTCAAAATGCAGCAAACTGATGCTGTGTTTATGCAAACATATTGTATTGAAGCTCTGTCTAGTGCAGTCTTGTTTCACATTGTAGGCTGGTTTCACAGACCACGATTAGCATTCATTTTTTATTACCTTAGGTAAGGTGGTCCAAGACTACAGCTATGGCAAAATGTTTTGCATCCCCCTATAATGAACTAATTTTGCTTTTTTTTTGGCATGGCTCTTTTAGACCTCCTTGGTCATCTGAATGGTTTTCTTTTAACCAAAAAGACTGGCAGCTCTGATCTGACCAAAGGTGGCAGATTCAATTTGGTAACAAAGGAGGCCTTAGACATGTAGTGGCGCTGAATAACAAAACAAAAACCTTGCAACCCAATGTTTGTGCTGTAACTGAGAAGTGATAATCTTGAACTGACACTGTGAAACTCCAGGGATGTCTCCTGGCGTTAAGGTTGCTGAGCAACCTGCAGTGCCATAGAAGATTTGGTGACACTTTACAGTAAGCGCCCCTTGATGAAGTTAAATAACTGGAAATAAAACCAGAATGTCACATGGCTGTCCGCGTGTGTACCCGACTAGTCCAAGTGCATACTTGAGAGAGTTCCAGACAAATTCCTTTGAAGCCCTATCCCCAATTCCCATTCATCTTGAAGAGCTTGTATTAAGTGTCACTGAAATTGTAAAGTGTTTGTGGAAAATAAGAGGATGCTCATCCATTAGCCGTTCAGGACTTTGAAACACAGTGCAGATTCAGACAGTGAACAGTCCGTGTGATAGTGTGGGATCTGAAGATATATTCAAGGGGGGTTTCCCATCAAATTATTGGTACAGTAGTATTTTATGAGATGGGTACTTGAAGTCAGTTATCAAGTTTATAAAGAACATGCAGTTTCAGTCACTGAGTGCACAAAAGTGTTCTATCTATGTATCTATTTTATAATGCATATATGCAACTTCTCAAACTCAATAGAGCTTACACAAACTGTTAAAATTTCTATTTAAATTAAATAAAAAAATTACCAAATAGGGATATAACATTGTAGTCTCTAAAGGATCCCTTCAGATTGTACATTTCCATTGATAAAGCAGGAGCATTTTAGTGTCCAAAGACCCCGCAGTCAGATTCTAAACCCGGCAGGGAATTTGATTAAATTAACACCACAACATATTTGAAGTGTTTTTGGAACTTTTTTTAAAATGTTGCTACTAGAGTTATAACTTGCTCTACAATACCTTACAGTTATACATCTGGAATCCTGGCAACATTGATGTTAAAGAACCATGGATCCAAATAAGTTAATATCTATTGAAAAAGAGCAGGCCTGTTGGAGAATAAGAAACCTGTTTTTGCTTAATTTAATAACTGCATGTTTTA
Organism: Acipenser oxyrinchus oxyrinchus; assembly: GCA_030684275.1. NCBI lineage: Eukaryota > Metazoa > Chordata > Actinopteri > Acipenseriformes > Acipenseridae > Acipenser > Acipenser oxyrinchus. The sequence goes on from CM060260.1 coordinate 31,521,767, forward strand.
ATTTGTCCTTTTTTCTACTCCCTCAGATTCCTTGTGTGTTACTGCAGCAGCTCGTACGGCAGTGCCAAGATGTCTTCATTGTCTGTTCGGGCACGGACTGTGGAGCGATGCGATGCAGGCTTCGGCCTTCTGTGGCCAGCAGCAGCCGGTCAGAACTCATCAACAGCTGTGGGGAGCGGAGCAGAGGAGAGAAAGCAGGAGGTCGTCATGGCGAGTGATGGCTTGGGCCTTAAGCTCTGTGTGTGAGCACAAACCAGCTCACCCAGGCCAGGGCCTAAGGAAACCCCAGCAGCAGTGAAAAAAACAGATTGACACTCAGTGTCTCATTTAGCTTCTGGATTGGACAGATTTCTTCCCTGCTGGCAGTTTTGGCCGTGTGTCACTGGGACAGATACCAGTGGTGGCTTATCAAAATTATATTAGTGATGAAAAAAAAATTAAAAAAGAGTCGTCACAATGAAGAGATTTTAGCCTCATTTTGACAACAGAAGGCCAAGTAATTTCTAGTTGGTACATTTGTTTTATTTAAAAAAAAATTCTTTCAGCCTGCCAAAATGGAAGATTGGGCGAGTCAAAATTAAGGTTTTTAATCTAGCCATCATAAATCATTGAGGGGATTCACATTTCTAGAATTCTGATGAAAGGGTTAGATGCACAAAACACTGTGCCTCTTCTGAAAATTGTGTTAGTTCCAATGATATGTTTTCCTTGGCAAACATCAGGCTGTAAATAGGGATTGCTTACAGTATTTGTCATTAACACAGTTAGCCCAGCACCACTAGATTCATTGGGGCATTTCCTGGAACCCAAGTTTGAGCAATGGTAGTGAAAAGAAAATATATTTTTTTGCTTTTTCAAATCTGCCCAGGCATTTTAAAAAAAGGCATATGGGCCCAGGATACAGCAAAGGGTAAAAATAAATATGGGAAATCTATTTCCCACTTCCTCCACAGTTGGCAGGAGGCATGGTGTTGAAATGGCGTGATCGATTCCGACATTAAAACCCAGTACACTTCTGTTAGTGCAGTCTGTTTTAACTTCACTTTCCTCTTTGGATGCTGATTTCAATCCAAGCACCTCTCTTTTCTTCACTCATTAAAGTGGAACAGATCTTTACTGCAGTTGGACATATCTTTGTCAGTCCCAAACGTGATCAGATCTAATCTTTTATTTTTGGGGGGGAGAGGAGGAAACTTCTGTTTGTTTTCCTTTTGCAATCCAGGACGTTAATTGCTGACATACAAAAAAGGGCATTTGAAAAAAAAGATCACATTCTCATAATCTCAAAAACATTCCAGGTTCTAACCACCACACACCCCGTTCAACCAGCCTACATTTAACCCTGTCAGGTGTACACTTAGGAAGGAGAAATCGTACACAGATGGCCATAGAAAAAAAACAAACCCAAGCTAATGTAACGAGTAGTGTTGTGTGATACAGTGCTGTTACAGATTCTGTCCTGTCCCATGTCGAATGCACATGATCCAGGCTCTTAGGCATTGTGGTTTAGATGCTTGCTTGCGATGTGCGGGATCACCAGTTTGCACCCAGCATGGGGAGCAGGAAAATGACTTTGTTTGAAAGGGGAGTACAGAGTATGAATTTCATAAAGACAGTAATAGTAATCAAAACATTAAAAGTATACACCTCATGTAATAATGCTGGAATTCCCTGTTGCACGCTGCACTCGTATATCAAAATATCTTTGTAGAAGCAGTGATTTTATTAAAACTGGCATTCCAAACTGAAGGAATAAAATGCCTGGAGTTTCATTCTTGCTGAAGAGCCCCTAATAAAACTCTACCTCTCTTACACAAGCTCTTTATTAGACCATAAATGGCATTCATATCAAATAATATTATGCAGGAAAGACATGCATATACAATTATATTCTGATTGTCTCAATTGTGTTAAGGTTTTATTAAATATGTCTGGTGGAAGTCTCACTGTAAATGTGTTCCATTATGAGGCATTTGTCCTGCCTATTACAGCAAGCGATTTCTATAAACGCACTTCAGTACATTTTCAGGTCGCTGGAATTATCTCCAGCAGGATCATAAGGCTAACTCACTGTATATCTGTTGTGAAATGCCATAACAAAAGTGAGCCCACGCCTGTGTGATTTCAAGGCTTAATATTCTGATGTGCCAGATGGGCACTTTCATGACTGTGTGAGCGTGGATTATTTCATTTCCTACATCTGGGACTCCAAATGGCTGCACAGAATGCTTCAGGAGAAAGTCACAGGCTGGCGACTGGGGAGGTTTACCTTCAGTGGGGAGCTGACATGATCTGGCAACAAGGCGGCAAAGACTTTGGCACACATAGCTTTCTAAAGGTTACGTGCCTGGGCTCCAACGCAAGACAAATGTTCAAGAAATGTCTGTCTAAAACTCCTAGCAGTGGGCAGCATCATTTTGAATTTAGAACTGGTTAGGTATGCAGGTTTTAAGTGAGGTCGTTCCTGCTTAAAAAAACTTAACAAATCAAATGTACTTTTTAAGTCATTATGATGCTGTGTACAATAACGTTTACCTTATAAAAGTTTACCATGGTATATTTAGATGTTAATTTAGCAGTTTGCCAAGTTTTTCCTATGCTTATACTATACATTCACTGTTGTTTATCATGGTTAACCATCTTTTTTCCCCCACCATGCTTTAACATAGATCGCAGTGAATCAAGATTCTTGCTTGTACTTTGCCAGGCTATACTTTCCAATGCTTTCACTGCGTTTTACTGCAGCCAGTTTTTTTATACATCTTTTATAAACCACCTAGGTAACCACTTGAAACCAGGCTTTCCAAGTTCAGCAGGCATATCAATACCAATTAAAACATGCACAATTGCATGAGACCAGCGGGGGGGGGGGGGCTAATACAGGGTTTAAGATGGGCTGTTGTAAACAAACATGACTGTCAGATAAATTAAAGAGCACAAAATTCTAAACGATCAGTGAATACAGCGCACATACACCAATTCATTATTTGTTTTGTGCACAAGATGACAACTAGCTTATTTTGTTAGGAATAGATCCGATACCCAGCTTTGAAAATCGCTCCATGCAGCATGTCTCCTAGGATGTGCTCATATGTACTCCAGTGGGAGGGACATACAGTGTGAGCTACAGAATGTAATGTTAACAGAATTGCTTGGCATGAAGGAGCTGTTGGGGGTAATTCAAAATGTAATTCGTCTGCTATTCGTGGTCAGGAGTTTGCAAACATGTCCTCAAGGTTCATGTCTTAGATTAATCTTCTGTATCGATTGGAGGTAAACACTGCACAGGCAAGTGTGCTGGAGAAAGCTGAAAGGACTGTGCTGGGTAGCCCCGCATGCTGCAAAATAAAATAATAAAACACTCAGGCTCAAGTGGGATCACCCAATATGTTTCAGTCTGTGTGTGAACTAGCAGGTTACTGTGATGAACCAACAAAGGGTTTGGCGTACCAAATGCCCTGGTCGTGAATGTTTCTGACCTCTGTCTCCAATTATCTGCCATTCATCTAGCTGTTGAGAGGGCTCAGTTCACAGAGATTTGTATTTTATAAACAAAAATAAGCATTCAAATGAAATTTGGAGAATGAAGTACCTCTAATATTGCGTGTTTTCATTAAGTGCAAGTGTGTTTTCCATTGATTCAGTGAGATAATACTGTGTTCCTTCATCTCCTTATTATACGGCGACATCCAAACCATTATCCAGAGGGGTAGTAAACATGTGTTTGCATGAAGAGCTTAGAAAAGGGTTACGCATTTTTGGTAGTGCATGACAGATTGATAGGAAATGAACAGCTTCAGACATTAAGTGAATTAAACCCATAAGTGTACATTAAACAGATTTTGGGAGACCAGTTCATAAGAGGCTTCTCCAGGAATGTATGATTATTATTTTCCAAGGTCTGTTTCCAGATAAAAGGACATGGTAAACTGATATATGAAATCATAACATTAAGCCTAAATATGAAGAGTGACCCACAGAGCCATTGAGTCATAACTTGATAAAAATGCTTGGTAACACTTTGTGTCTCTAATTACTGTATATTTAAATAGCAGTTATGTACATATAATTACAATGTTATTATGCATTGTTACAATGTACTTAATATGTAAATCCTTTGTAACTATATATTAAGTACACAATTGTATCAAAAAAGGGTTAGGGTTAGTGTTAGAGGGTTAGGGATAGGGTTAGGGTTAGTGTTAGGGGGGCTAGTGTTAGGGATAGGGTGAGGGTTTGTGTTAGGGGGGTTAGGGTTATATTGTACTAAAAGATTTACACATTAGGTACAATGTAACTATGCATACAAATATTGTGATTATGTATTTACTAAGTAACTATTATGTCATTACACAGTAATTAAAGACACAATGTTATCCAATGCTTTTATTCAGACTTGAGGAAGTCAATTTTAAGCATATAAAATGTAAAGTGTCTTTAACAATGGACAAGACTGTGGTTCGTGTTCACAGTGTAGCCTACCAATCTACACAAAAGGAGTATCTTGAAATGAGGACATCTGTATCTGTTTGCTCATTAGGATATACTTAAATAAATAGTGCATTTAGTAAAACTGCATAAAGTACAGTTCTACTATTAAAGAGCTTCATTGTCACACAATATGCTGTTCATAATTATTACTGATGTTAACCAATTTATAAATAAACTTTAACATGAAAAATGTATCATTGTATTTTGTTGTAAAAAAAATAAATTAAAAAAAGACAGTCAAAAACGTTTTTTCTGGTATAACTTTTTTTGAGTTTGGTGTGGCATGAAGTTATCATTATAATGGTAACAGTCTGGCAAGCCTTTCTGACATGGAAATGTGTGTGGACACTTTGTGAATCCTATGTGGCCTTCATTGTTGGGTGTAACAGACTGCTGGGAGATATAACTGAACAGTGCAGCCCTTTTCTAATGTAAATCATTGTTACATGGTGCTTAGCGCTATAAGCCTTTCTCGGTGTCCACCAAGATAGGATTTCAAGATGCTGATTAAAGATGATGTCCTGAAAGCTTGGGAGCTCGCAAGATGTTTAAAAATAATATAATATAAGCTAATAAACATGTATACTACACCAATGGGGAGGACACTCCCAAGCTGGTTGGGGAAAACAACAAGCCACACAATAAAAATAGAGTTACCAAACCAGAGATAAACAGCTCAGACGTTTCATTTAAGGTCTTACAAGTAGTCTTACGTTGTTTCTTACCCATTTAGGAATTGTAATTGATGTTTCTTCCTTTCAGGAAAAAAAAATGTGCTAACATAATTTGGAGTAAAAAGCTTTGAGAAGCTCATCCCTAGTGTCCTTTTAACATTTCAAAAAGGTTTTTATGAATTAAGATGGATGTTCTAACCTGTAATTAAAAGAACCAAGTTTGGAAGAAAAAAAAACACTCAACTGTATTTTATAAATAAAAAACTTTGAAAAAAAACCTTTTTTTAAAAAAATAACTCATGAATTAAACCCTATTAAAATATTTTAGAAAATTAAATTACTTATACATGGGATATTGCCAGAGTGAACAAAGAGTTCAGCAGAAAGGTATTGGTTCCACTGGGAAGCCCTGGTAGCAGTTTCGAGTTCTTGCCCCTTACTATTTGAGGAATCAATTTGAAAATCTGCTTTATATTCTGCATGTGAGCCCGTTTCGAGCTGGAATTGGGCTGGTGTTTTAATCGGATTCACATGCAGACGTTTGGAAGCATTGATTGAACCTGACTGAGTTTTGCCACGGAGACGCTGCACATTTGATTTTGGATCCAAAAGAATCAATTCCAATAGGATTGACTCCATGTACACACTAGTTTAGCCATTTTAACCGCTTGTCCTCCCTTGTGAAGAAACGTTTAAAACAGTACATGCATGAAAAATGTCTTGTGCGACACTAAGTCTTTTAGTTACCCCTTACTAAATACTAACTGAAAACAATTTGTTTAACACGCCTAAAACAAACAAACAAACAAAAAAACACATTGCTGAACAATTAGAAAAGTTATGTTTGGCTTATGCCCCATCTGTGGAAGCTTTATTTGAAGAAATGTGCCGGTTAAAAGTGTTTTTCCCTCAAGGTTCGTGCTTCAGTGTAGCTTAGGCCTCCTTGTAAAGCCCCAGTTGAGCACTGTTATTATTTTGTGCACATTATAAATAAGTATGTGTGTTTTTACTTTTTTTTGCACTTTTGTATATTTTCTTTATTCTTTTATTGACCACGTTTTATAAAAGTATTAAAGTGTTAGAACTCACCTTATATTTTGACTTACTATGATTGTTTGTGTATGTGAGAGGGGAGGCCATGGGAAATGGAGTACCGCGGAGCAAAGGCTGCAGGGAAATGTAGTTTATTTAGACAGGCAAGGTGAAGCGCTACTATAGGGTCAGGTACAAGCTCTCATTGAAGAACTAGGTTGTGTATTGGTGAGGAGGTTTGAGGGGAGGAGTTAACCCCTTTATAAGCAGGTATGCAGCAGCAGCAAAGCAGAAGACAAGAGGGACGACAAGAGAAGTAGAGAAGCAACTGTGAGATGGATGACATACGGATTGGAAGCAGAGAGCAGGAGGAAGCAGTGTGGGAAATCCTTTTTCCGGACTTGGACTTGGCTGGAGACGCAAGAGTCACTGGAACTACTCTGAATAAAGAGGAAATCCGTGGTTTATAAAGGGAAGTGTTCATCGTGTGCATGCACAGTCATTTTATTCCCAGTTGTATTTTTGCACTTTGTTTTTATGCTAGTTTAGCATGTTTTATCCCGACAGTTTTATTAGTATTTTAACAGTTTTTAGTGTCTCTAGAGAGAGAGTGTGCACTTTTATTGGGATTTTAGCACAGGTTTTAAACGAGGCATTTTAACTGAGTGTGTTTTAGACGGCCATTTTAGTGTTGATTTGGCAAAGAGGGAAGAAGAGGTGGCAACGTTTTTAAAGCTTTTTTACTAAGGTGTTGTTTCTCTGCCCCTTCCTGATGCAGTGGAGGAGCTTCAGGAGCTGCTGGACCCAACCATTGTGCTACGCAACACAGTCTAGTGGGCATGGCCTCTGCATCATCAGTTGTATTTCCCTCTTGTTATTTTGATGCTTTGCACCCTAGCCCAGTGGTGGACGCTCTTTTTATTTTTATACTTTCCCACCCTAGCCAGTTAGTGGGTGGTGGCCGTTTTGCTGAATTTTTAACTGTTTTTGCCATTTTCTATAATTAATAAACCTTGTTTTAATTACATTGCTGGTGTTGTCTGTCTCTGGGTGGGTTGGTCTCCATTCTCCTACCTATGTTGCAAATTAAATGAATCTGTGCAAACTGACGGTTTTATTGTTGTATACTGGGTCCTGGTCCCCACTACCACCATGTGGCATAGTCGGACTACATATATATTTTTACTGTCTTGCCACTGTGTACCGCGACACAGGCTTCCACTGGCTTCCACTGCCGTCAAAGCTAATGACTAATTCAACAGGAGTTGTGGGATAAAGCACGTATGTCAGGTGCTTGTTGTGATTTCTCTCTCCAAACTAATTAGGATTTACCTGTCCTGAAAGTCAGCCAGGTTGCCAATGAGTTCCTATGCCAGACTTTCGGGTTAGACTGCGCAAACTTCAGCTTGGCATGTTCTGCCCACCAAGCCATTTTGGTTTGCACAGAATGCTTCCCCAGGCCTATAATCCCAATTTTGTGTTTGATGTTTTTCTGTAAGTGTGCCTTCTTCTAATGAGCCTGAGAATAACAGCATATGAGGGAGTTGTGAGTTTGAATTTCTCTTCCACAGCGACATCCAATCATCCGGGAGCTCTTCCTTAAAATACCAGAGAGAGAGCGAGATAGAGAGATTGTTGTCTCTTTCTTTCATGATTTCTTTTATGGATTTAATAAAATGTAAACCAAATGTCTAGCAAAATAATGTTTATAATGGGTTAGAATAGTGAACTCTTCTGATATCTAAGAGGCAACTGTCTTACCATCACACTGGAAGGCAAAATCCAATCCACAGTTGTGCTCCAATCTCCAGTGTCTGAAGCTTCCTAATGTACTTCCTTGGTACATGTGTAACAGACAGTATTGTGTGATACGCTGCCATTACAGATTAAGTTGGTGAGATGAGGTGAGATTAAAATCTCTAACCACAAATGCAGACGAGCCAGACTCTTTTGCATTTTGGTTAAAACGCTCGTTTGAGGTGTGCAGTGTCGCCGGTTCACGATCCGATTGTTACACATACCAGGCAGCCAAATGAGGGGCAAATGTGGCCTTGAACAGCTGCGAGTGGTCCCACAACCAACCCAAAATAAATCAAATGTATAATAATAATCGTATTACATTGTTTTTTATGGCTTGTGTGCAAAGCCCTACCATAACTGACAACACTGGAATGCTGTTTCCAAATCCTTATTTAGATGGTTTTGTAATTCTTTGGTTATGTGATTGCAAGATGTTATTCTTTATATGTGGCCCTATTAGAAATCTAATTGAGTCTCATTGTACTGAAGCATAGCAGAGGTGTGGTGTGTTGGCCTTCTGCTCTATCCATTGTACGTTTCATATTAATCAAATGTCTATGAAAAGAACAGACTCAATTTCCTCCACATCATTTTTTTTTAATTCTTAATGATTTTCAGTCAAAATGTCTTCACATAACATGATGTTCTTGCTAGACAAATTTCACTTGGCATGAATGATCATATTCTGACAGCAACACTTTAAAGTTAAACGAATGTAAAGACAAAAATTGATCCTTTTTCTTCATGGTGAATTTGCCAGCGGCTCAATTCCTTTAGGAATATATTAACAACGCAGTTAATGCTATAATTAATTAAAAATGTTAAATTCATTGAACAATTCAAATGAATCCATTGAGACTTACTCTATCTAGTAATTTGCTTACATTTACATTTTTTTCTTTTTAAATTTCATCAAAGAAATGTTTTTACATTCCTGGGGTTTTCATTCTTTATATTAGTTTGTTTTGTTGTTGGGGAAATAAAGGTAACACTTTACATGCAGTGTCTCTGATAACTATGTATATACAGCTACTTAGTAACAACATGTTATTATGCATAGTTACAATGTACTTCATGTGTAAATCTTTGTGCACGACTGTTTCAGAAAAGGGTTAGGGTTAGGTTTAAAGTTAGGGTTAGGATTATATTAGGGTTAGGGTTATATTGTGCAAAAAGATTTACACATTAAGTGCATTGCAACTATGAATAATAACATTGTAATTATTTGTAATTATTTGTAAATAGACATGTATTTATTAAGTAACTACTATGTAAATACACAGTAATTTGAAGCACTGAATGTAAAGTGCTACCGATATAACTGAACATTCAGAAAACAAGCTGACATTATGGGAAGAATATTTAATGTTTCTTATGATTTACAGGCTAGTGAAATGAAAGACATGAGTAGGCATCCCACATGAGTAAAGTAAAAAAAAAAACAATATACAAAAGACTAATTAGAAAAGCACAACATTGCACTAGATAATGCAAAACGTCACACCTTATGTAATGAATGTATTTGTAGTATTTTAAATTCGCTCGTAAAGAATCATAACTTTGGCTGTTTGCGTGCATTTTAATTGCGTGTAGGTCATCATTTGTTTCACCACTAATTTCCATTATATCAAATGAAAGTTGCAATGAAAACAGTAACATTTTAACTGCAATTACAAGCTTACAGCTAATCATCACAGTTATGTACCAGAATGCACAAAAAAAAATCATGCTTGTAAAGACCAACTAAAACTAATTAAATTAAAATGCTCTGTGGTTTGCAACAAAAGCATGCTTTTTCAAGTATTTTCAAAAAAAAAAAATTATAAGATTTTAATTCCCAAGTTTGATTGTCAATGTTTACATAATTAAAACAAAATGGATTAATTAAAACAAAATGGTTTAAACATTTAAGGAAAACATGTAAAATGTTTATTTCTATGCTTTATAGAGACGTTGCTAATGGTGTTCATGTCTGCTAGTGGTGGATGTCTCTTTAATGAGGTCATGGATATGTTCTCTTAATATTACAAGCTGTTCCAAAAACATTTTGAGGACTTTTAATGGATGTTCATATTATCACAAGTTCAGAATAGGAGATTACACAGTAATAGTTTGGTTGCTGATAAACTGCTAATTAGGGTCTCTTAGTTGGAATACCATAGCAATGAAAATACAAATTAAATTGGCTTCATCACAAAATGTTTGCAGGATGATACGCTCTAGATCGCCAGCCAATTCCATGACTTGAACGATGGGCCTATTAACACTGGGAACCAGAAACCTTTATCAACTAGCCTAGTCTGACAAATTAAGCCAGTGGAGTCATTCGATTAAGATAAGAACTTATCTTTTACTTCTAGACAGACTTTTATGTGTAGCCTTTTTATACTGCTTAGATAGTAATTAGGAGGGATGTGTAACCCTGTTTTTTTTCAAGAGTGGCAGGACGGCTAGTTATTATTTTAACCCTTACAATGGTCTGCCCCTTTTTGCTTAGGAATAAATCTTTTTTGATTACAACAAACAATGACTTGTACATTTGAAGAGGTTAGCAAGGAGAAATAGAATTGTGCAAAAAACACAGACATCAATCACACACACATTTTCAATTATGAATTGTAAAACTGATCAGAAGGGATGCAAATTAATAAAAGACCTTATGGAAAGCTTGTTTAGTGTTTGTTTTTTGTTTTTTTGCATGGAGATTCTAGATGGATTTTGTTCAGCACTTCAGAGGAAAGAAAACAAAAACCCCAGTAATTATTTCTTTCAATCTATACTGCAAGCGTTCATTAAATTATGAAAACAGCTTGAACATTGTTCAGTTTGAAATTGTTCATAACAGAAGAACAGGTACATTTGCCAAAGGCTTTCTGTAATTGTTCCTCACAATTGCAGGTTCTCATAGTTGAGATAGCTTCTGGTATCATCACTCCAACTCACCTCTCTACTTTTAAGTGCTCCATTCCTGGAAATTGACGGTTATGTGGAAAAGAACTGTGTTTTAAATGCAGTTATATATATATATATATATATATATATATATATATATATATATATATATATATATATATGATATATATATATATATATATATATATATATATATATATATATATATATATATATATATATATATATATATATATATCATCTGGTACCATGAATAATTCTGAATACTAATTGAAATAAGCCTGTTTCCCCTGTCAGCCCACAATATTCACCCTGAAATAATATGAATATGAATTATGAATGTGTTTTAAAGACAAACAAAAGATATGATGATGATGATACGTTATTAATCTTATATCTGGATCTTCTGATTCAATGGTCAATATGTGCATTGAAACTGCATATTGCTAACACTGCTTAGCAAGTAATTGTAAACAGGCCACTCACAGATAATCTGCAGTTAAACTATCCTCTGCATTCATTATCACAATTCAATGCACTTTCATTCCATTAAATTTTAAACTCTTTTGTAGATTTAATTATACAAATAAAAAAAATGCATTTATTGTTCAATTTGCTAAATCTATAATTCGCCCTAGCCAATAATTGAAATTATATTACTGCTATATTACTGCTAGACTACCAATGATTTCCTATAACAGAAACCGCAGCACAAATGCTGGGGGGTATAGTATTGGAACAAGCCTTTGTGTTGTAATAGACTCATTGCTGTCAGCAACCAGGCAGTGAGGGGAAGCAATCAAAAAGGCAAACAGAATGCATAGGTGCAGTATAGAGCCAAAAGGTTAGAATACAAACCCAAGGAGGTTGTGTATTGCACTCAAGAAACAGCACTGTGTCCAATATACTGGGCACCACAATACCAACATTTACCTCAAAGCTACTGCCACAGCAGGCCGTTTGAGAATTAGAATCCTTTTGTGTTATTATTACAATGTTATTATGCATAGTTACAATGTGCTTAATGTGTAAATCTTTTTGTGCGATATAGGTAAGTACACAATTGTTTCCGAATAGAGTTAGGGTTAGGGATAGAGTTGGAGTTAGTGTGGTTGGGGTTAGTAGGGTTAGGATAAGGGTTAGAGTTGGGGTTAGTGTGGTTAGGGTCACGGTTAGCGTTAGGGTTAGGGTTAGGGTTAGGGTTAGGGATAGAGTTGGGGTTAGTGTGGTTAGGGTGAGTGGGGCTCGGGTCACGTTTAGTGTTAGGTTTAGGGTGGTTATAGTGTGCAAAACATTTGTACGCATTAAGTACATTGTAACTATGCATAATAACACTGTAATTATGTGTAGGTACACATGTATTTACTAGGTAGCTAGGTAAATACACAGAGATTAGAGACACTTAATGTAAAGTGTTATCCAAGCTTGTTTAGTGGAATGTGGCACAGTTCGTGGGTCTTGTTATTGAACTGTTGTTGGTCAGAGCTCATTTTAGAAAACACAGCTGCAGCCATAACATTGCTGGTTATGTATGCGGAACTGTAAATGTTTTAAATAGACACAAGGAACGTTGTTTGGCGCACAGTTCTGCAATCAGACAATTAGTTTTGTTTGGATTGGATTTCCATATGCAATCGCCCATAGCCATATAGCATAAACTGTCCATAGCTTCTGAAAGTGCATTTTCCCATTTTAAATAATTATGATGCAATCCAATCTTCCTTTGCTATAACTGTTCAAGTCAAAACTAAGATCTAAATTCCCTTCCTTTTTTTGTGCATCTAAACTGTGTTACACGGATAGAATCAATGTTCTATAAAGTACAAGATTACTATAATTTACATTATACATTTCATCTAACTGTCACTACACTGTGAACACGATAACTGCCAACACACTTTTATTTTATTATTCATGCCTAGCCTCCTCTATATGTTTTGGAATGCATTTGACTATAATCTTTCACTTATTTTTTACATGATTATGAGGACCCTCTGTATGTGCCTACATTGCTTTTCATAAAAGGTAATGGCTGCAGATACCGGAATACATGATTCTAGTTTTAGATGTAACCCAGTTAAAATGTATTTTTGTGTTACATACACTGAACCAGATGCTTAAAACCTTACAGAAGTCTAAACTTTGAGTCTGAACCCACAGGAACACCATTAACAGATTCAAATGATCTTTGGAAAACAAATAAAAACAGGCAGGCGTCTGGTGAACAAAGTATCTAATTATTAGGGTTTTTTGGTAAAGAATTTATAAAGAGTAACAACACTCCTTCTCACCCTTTCTTCTTCTTCTTCTTCTTCTTCTTCTTCTTCTTCTTCTTCTTCTTCTTCTTCTTCTGCTATAGAATAAAGGGCACATTTGGCAGGGAAATAGAATTTGATAATGAAGGAGCCATGCTATTCTAGGAACCCTGCCATATTCAGAGCATATTTGGTGTGCACTACAATGTGTTGATTACAAAATGTGGGAAAATATGGGAACACTTACTGTATATGTATATGCTACTTCTCAAATTGAGTTTTAATTTGAGCCCAATCAAGTTTTGTAACACATGTCATTAGTATACGCTACTGTACATACACCATCACAGAATACTATTAATCTCAGAATTCAGTAGTTTTAAAATCCGGATTTAGCTATGACCACCAAGGGTCAGTCTTATCTTTGTAACAGGGTTACCTTTGTTTAAAGATACTTTTAAAAACGTTACTGTAGTATGTGCTGGAGAAATTGCATTGTAGATTATTTTGCATTTTATTATTACTTTATAAGTAGGTCACTGCTTACTACAGTTCTAGTAACCATGGTAATATGTCTGTATGCTTTACAAAACATGTGCCCCATTAAACTTTAGTGAGCAGATATACTGACGTGTAACAACATCGGACTGCTGCCCTGTTTAATTAACTTTTTAATTGTACAGTACAGAAATTAAGATTGATTGCCTAGTTATGTGAATTGAATATACGGATAACAACAAGAAATCACATACTGCCAATAGATAACCTGCAGTTTCGTTAGACCTTTTGCAAATGTTGCAAAATAAATGCTGTGAATATGAAACTACAGGATAAAAAACAAAACAAACAGACTGGCAAGCCCGTGGCATAAATATATCTACATGTTCATTTGGTATATTAAGAGAAGCACACAGTTAAAGTGTTCATTACAATTGTAAATTCCTGCCCCAGGGCTCGTAGGCCACTGCTAGATTACATGAGGTCTGTGTTCATGGACAGCATTTTCGCATCTGATTGAAAGTCCGGTGCAGCTAATTAATTTCATTAGGAAGTGAAGTCATCTTCTAGCAGGAATTAATATTTGGAGCTTCATGTTGCTAATTCATTTCCAGATTTAATTAGCTCGGAGAAGAAATGTTGCTCGGGCAAGAGGACTTTTTAATTATCAGCTTGGATAAATTTGAAAATGTTGATGCCTAGGGGTTGAGTTAATTAAAACCTGCATTATTTTAACTTTAATTAGCTCCCATCTTTGTTTTGCTTCGCCATATGGCCATGTCCTGTAGTCAAATTTAGTTAATTAAGCTAATTAAGCTAATCATTTTAATTACTCAAGACAATGTGATTGGATAGAGGATGACTACAAGTTTATGGCCAAGTACTTCTTTTTCATTAACTTGAAGGGACAGCGTTATTTCTGATTGCGCCTGGCTTGCAGAACAGCGCAGTTCAGGGATGTGACAGCCTTAGAGATATTAAGGCTGATACCTAATTGCATTCCTTGATAAAAAGAAAATGTCACTAACACAACTCTTTTAAAGAGGAGAATAATTTATATTAGCATGCTGGAAGATCTGTTGCGGTTAGGGCATTCGGGCGTTCTTTTACTTAATAAAAATCACAGTGGAAACTCGCTCCAGTAAAATAGATGCTGATCTTAAATTGATTCTTTACTCTTTTTTTATCTGTCAACACCCCTGCTTTATTCATTCAATGTATGAATGTTACAAACCCCTTTACCATACTTAAAAAAAAAACTTAAGCATATTTTTAGTTATTGTATTGATTTATTTTATGCTTTAAAAAAATACTGATGACATATTGAAAGTCGTAAAATACAGACTTCCCCTAAGATTGGGCTCAGTGCACAAGCAATGACAGCAGTGTCCAATAGAAAAGGCTTGTCAATGCCAGTTTGAGTCAAATGAACAAGTCAACACATATTATGTACAGTATGTATTTATGTATTTTATATATTTGGTACATTCTTAAAATACTGATTATAGCAACAAAAATCCATGCCTGTCCATTCTCCCTCCTGATATTTCCCTGGAAAATGGGAAATTAATTGTTTGCACTATAGAGTTACCACATATGCAGTAGACATATTTATAAGAACACATTGTCTTTTTAAGAACTCAGCCACCTAGCTCCTCAGAAGAGTCCCTTTCTCTTTCCATCAATGGACGGAGACTCAAATCAGTTTTAGACTCAATCTTACATTAGGAACCTTCAAGTTTAATTTGTCCCATGTGGCACCTAGAAACCTATATGTGACAAAATAGGCATGCTGGAAAAAAAAATAACCATTTCCCACTGGGTTGAAAAATGCCTCAGTGTGGAGCACTGGCAGTACATGTATTGGTCACTTAAGCCCCGGACATTGCTTTAAATGGACCTCATTGCTGAAAACCAAGCCCTAATAGGATCTAATGGATTGAGCAGTAGTTCTAACCCTTGTAAATGACAAAGACTCAGTCATGCTTTATGCCATTTTGGATACCGGCCTGGTTGACAGATGCAAGTCTAAATTAGATAACATAATATAGAGGCATTATGTTCATTGGGTTTGATTTTTGTTAATGGATTGTGGTATTCGGACCAACCCTACTTTGGTAATATATATATATATATATATATATATATATATATATTCATGTATTATCATATTGCTTCATTTTTAATTGATCAAGTGGTCCGTTTGCTTAGTAAATAAATAATGTTTGCCATGGCATTGCCAAAACTTTCTATCCCAATTAGTAAGGCTGTCATGACATCTGGTCATGTATTTTTCCCACTCTTAATGCTGCAGTCTCCCTTATCTTCTTCTGTTTTATACTACTGCCACTTACAGTCTATTCTTGTATATCCGACTCACAGTTGTCCGTCACACACAGTCATAATGGCAAGGAACTGACACCAGCAGAGTGAAGCTCTGTTCAGATGCCTGTCGATTTCATTTAACCAGCATTTAAACTTCCAACAGTGGGTGCCTGATATCTGAATGTAAACTGTTCCATTGCATTGTAGTGCCACCGCCTTTCCACTGAAGATCATTTTGTAAGGGCAGCCCTTACAGGTCATCTGAAATGCTATTAATATTTTCCAAAGCCCGTGTATGACAGCAGCATTAGTCATCTTTGTATACTCCTGCGCAGTTAACCGGACAATAACGATACTCTGCTTGAGAGAAGCCCGAGACTGAATTGCAGGGGTGTTCATGTATGAGTGCACTGTATGTGCATTCTCAGAGACGCTCATGGTATCTGCATGTGGCCCTGACATGTGTACAAAATTCACAAGCACAATTTTTTTCAAATACAACCACTGCTTCCTTTGTCACCTCACATGAACCAATTCCTGTTTCGGCCATTATGAATCCAAACCAAGCAGACACAGACATGGGGCCGTACCCCATCTAACAACAGCTCAGTGGAAGCCAGCTTAATAGATTAGCTGACAGCAGGGTAGTCAAGCCCATAGGCCTGCAATGGGAAACTCTGCTCTCAGGCACCACTATGGCTGCAAGCTCACTAAGAAATCAGGCACAATGGTTATCAAGATGCTCTCATGCTTCCTTTTTTTAGAATTCATAATTATAGCTGCTTATTAGCTTGCAGTGAAGATTGTACCTGCAAGATTACATCAGGAGGGGTTTTGGTGTAGGATTGTGGAGTCCTGTGACCCTACAGTAAAAATGTAACCCTCCCCCCCTATTGTTTATATATATATATATATATATATATATATATATATATATATATATATATATATATATGTGTGTGTGTGTGTGTGTACTATATAGTATTTAAATCAGCATCATGCACTTAAAATATTAATATATATTATATTTATTTATTCATTTTAAATCATTACCGAAAAAATCATGGTACCTGGGTATATTTTACGTGTACCCAGTCCCGGATTTTCTACCTGTGTCGACTTCTAATCTCTCTCTCTCTCTCTCTCTCTCTCTCTCTCTCTCTATATATATATATATATATATATATATATATATATATATATATATATATATATATATATATATATACTGCAACCTCTTAGCGTGACATACCTAGACTCTAGTGAAACCAGAAGCCCTGGATCTGTCTATCACAACTGGTGGCCCTGGTGGTATGGATGGAGCAATTCTGATAAGTATGTAGGTCCTGAAGTGCTTTAAAGGTCAACAACAGAATTTTGAAAGTGATACAGAAACTAATAGGAAGCCAATGCAGCCATACACCATAAACACAAGCTTTTCCTTTTTTTCAACTATAGCATAGGGAAGCCCTCCGTACCTAATAATGGTCCTGTGGAAATGACTAGGACACATTAAACTTTCAGCATTTTCATTGTAATTTGGAAGAAAAAGAAGCTGTGAGCTACGCATATAAAAGGTCTCTTCTGATTTTGAACTGCCTGGACTGGAAATTTAATTATGTGCAATGGTCAAGTAAAACAGTCACTCTGGATTAACATGGCAATTTTATTGAAGAGGCCCCATTCGCCAGGGGCATGCAATTTTACCTGCCTAATTGGGGGTTTAAGGCATGTTACTGTTAAAGAAACACAGTTCTAGATTGGATTGGGCCACCATGATTAAAACCAAATGTAACCATTATTGATTAAAAAGTAATTTAGTCTTACATGCAGCCTTAACTGAAGTGAATTGTTTAATCAGACTGCAAGGCTGACACTGCAAGAGCAAGTGCTGTTCCCCCCTCAATCTCAACAGCAAGGCCTCGTTTTAAGAAAAAAGCAAAAAAAAAAAAAAAAAGTTGTGAAGGTTACTATTGTGAGTTGTTTTAACAAACACTATCAAACTACACCCTGAAGGATACACAGTTGATGGGTCCATTCTTTTAAAGGACCGTTATGCCAACCTATGTCTTTCACAACATCTGTGCATTTTAATACAATATGCAAAATAAATTATATTTAATAAATATAACAAGTTATTGGGAATTAGAAATTTATCTTTACATGGCATCTGTAGTTACTGTGTATTTATATTTATATATCTCTTAAAAATGCTTACCTATGCTTTATCAGTGCATTGCTATGCTTTATTATACGTTGCTATGCTTTTACTATGGTAAACTTTTATGAGGGGCTTCATCATCAGACCTTTTGATAGCATTCTTTAATTTGGTTAAAGGTTTTAATATGGCAGACTGACTCTGTTGGTGCAATATAAATATGCTATAGATACTGCATTAGGATTACTAGAGGGTTTCATGTAACACATCCTCTCAAAGCTAAAGAGCCCTTTGAACAGTTGTACAGAGGTCAGATGTAAGCCAATTATTTCATAGCAGAAGGGGGATTTATTTCATGCACCTGTTCATTTTATTGTAGAAGAATTTACCCCAGCATTACTTAACCAGAATTGACCTGGCTTTCCATCTTTATTCCCTTCCTGCAGTTCATAATTAATAATAAGTTGCCCAGTTAAAAAAAAAAAACCTTAGTTCCTTGTTCCTCAAACAAACACACAGGTTATATTTAATTGGCAGTCGACACTAAAGCCGAAGAATAAGAAGGTTGTATAACAAGATCTCTATTGTAAACTATTTAGGATGCTTTTGTTCTATGAAACCTATACTATAACTATGAATCCTATAGTAATCTTATTATAGTAGGGAATCAACTGTGATATGTGAATTGTATTTACTGTAAATAACGAATAAATAAATGTAACTGTAAGAATAACACTAATTAAAAAAAAATCTAATCAGGTACTTCAGTTCGAGATAATGTAAAACGCCTGTGTGGATCTCAATGAGCCTGCATTTCTATAAACTGAAGGTAACTCAGGACACGAAGATGCTGCCACACGTTACTCTATGTCGTCTTATCCCCAAATCGACACTTTACAAAAGACACTCCTGTGTTTCCAATGTTAGGGGTTTAGTCACTGTAACATCACTGGAGGCGCATCCGTGATACCTGTCCAGTCAGCAAATACAAAGTTTCTGAAGTGTAGTCTGTTTTGCTAGCCGTGACGCGTGACTGAATAACTCCTTTTTTGTAACTGTTCCCGAATGACATTTACCACCATCAAAGCATGAGAAAACATCTGGATGCCATCAAGAAATCTGTCCAGAGTCAAGTGTGGAATCTGAGTTGCGATTAACTCTCCTGGCAGGTTTCTGAGGAGAAGGTGAGTGTGTGTATGGGGAGGGGGAGGGGAGCGAGGTTAGGGGTGAGACGGGGTGGGCAGGAGATCCTAAACAGCTCTCCTTCACATGTAATTGCAGAGATAGTACTACTCAAAGATAGACACTTATTGAGATAGGCCAGCAGCTTCATGATTTACTGCTGTTTAATGTTGAGATCTTTAAAGACTTAAAAATCATTAGTGTATAAAACAATAAAATATGTTCACTCAGACACGTCCTCTCTGCACATCAGCATTCAAAAACAGATCTTACAGGCTTATTAATAGTTAATGAGTTTTTTACTTTTATAAAGGTTTTTTTTTTATATCAAGACAGACTAAAAGGGTAAAAAAAAGCATTAGTAGGGCTTTTAATGCATTTACTGTTTAGTGCTTACTTCTCAGATTTCTATGCCTTTTTTTTGGTATACACGCTTATACCATTAGCTGTGTTTACTAATGCAATCTCCCTGTGATCACACTGCATAAAACAGCATTGAACACTTGTTCTATTTAAGATGAACTTGCCCGGCAAAGTAGGCTTTTCAATTAATGCATGGATGTAATTGGTATTCATTCAAAAGTAAATATCTTAATTTAAAAGGAACTCACTTGCATTCTACACAATAATATGCTGTGGAGCGAGCATGCGTCCTACACCTGATGCCTCGGGACGGGAAGTTTCTGGGTTTAATAAGATCAATGAAATTGTATGTCTTTTTGGTTTTCTGTTCATTTTGCTGTTGTTTTACACTAACTGCCTATGCTGCTCATGCCTGTGAGGTTAATGCCTATGCTTACTCGAGCTGACATTCATTTCCAGCCACCAAACCTAGTATTCAACAAGCACGCTGTAATCTGCTTTAATAACAGCTCTTAAACTTACAGTATAACATAAAGTGGTTATAATCTAATTGGTTGCGCCTATATCTCAAGTGCAATGAGATGAAAGACCCTCAACTTAATCCCAAGAATGCATTTAATATAATGTGCAGGTATAAAATCTGGTTAATATACACAAACCAAAACTGCTGTCCAGTTTCTGACCCAAGAATCAAATGATCAAGTTTGGACTGCTCCTACTAGAGACTAAAACGTTTTAATTTTCCTGATAAATAACCAGTACAACTCTGAGGCACAAACCATTGTTTTAACTGAGCATTAAGGATTTTTTTAAAGTTTTTGTTTTTAGCAAAAGAGCATAACAGGCACAATTTATGGAATTATTTCATATTATACCCTTTAAAACAAGACATTTTCTATGGTTTCTAGCAGTGAAGGTAGGTTGCTGGTACACCAGTCCAGTGCTAGGCTTGAATAGGCCTGTACTGCTCATCAGCTGTATTGCTGCTGTTATCGATTAAGGTGCAATTAAGGCATGGACCAGCACAGCCCACAGCTGTATTGTTCAAATATGAAGTGTGATTTCCTGTGAAAGTGGGACCTTTATAGCCATGTGCTGCTCACCCTGTTAGAGATGAGCCTGGGCTCACACATCCTCAGGCTTGGCCGATCTTAACACTTCCAAGTCTAGCTTGAATTTTTTTTTTACCAACCAAAAGGTTCTTGGCAAATGGCATCAGAGCAGGTTCGCAATAATTTCCAAGCCAAGCCTAAGCTGTTGATAAACTTGTCCAAAACAAACTTGAGTCCTGCCAGCAAGGCTTTTATGAAATGCTGTTGGTCCTGGGCCCAACTCCTACATTGGCTGGCCCGGACTGGCAGAGAACCCTACCGAATTGTTACTTCCATACTCGCTCGTTAAACCTGACCATGGGGAAATCATTCATTCCGGTTAATTGCTTTTAACTTTTAACTCAGCTAAACGTTTAACCACCAATAATGAACCAAAATAGCCCAACTTCCAGCAAATGCAAGTCGTGTGCTTTAAAGTGAATTCCCAGTTGTTATTTTCCTTCTTTCTTTCTTTTTTAAATTCACATTATTGCCAGTTTACATTTCAATTGCCTTTCTCATGATCAGCTCCACTCCACAACACAACAGGGAATCTTAGATGCCTGATGTAGTGTAGTGCCTGTCAGTCTTTTTATACTCTTGCACTAAGAGCAATGGAGAGCCAAAGTGGATGCACTCACTGTTGCTGGACATTGTTGTATATATAAAGAGCGTGACAACCGAAGAAAACAAATTAAAACACTTTAAGGAGTCCAGCAAATGGGGCACAAACTGTAAAAAGTTGTTCTATGGAGGAATGTATACCCATTGTTCATAGTGTCCTATTGTGATCTAAGGAAATGGCTGGGGGCGCAGGGTGTCACATGACACACTAAAGGATGGTAACACTCAATACCTATACTGTGTTTTAAAATTAAGAAGCCATAACTTGAACCAGGTATGTGAAGATATAAGAAAGATTTAAGAAACTCTAGCTGGGAGATTTTCGGCTTCAAGGATCAAACAGCAGGCAGTAGCACTGTAATTGGGCCATGTGAGAAAGGGGGACACAGATAAATACTGTACAGCTCTGGCCAAAAGTTTTGTATCACCCAGCATTTTAGGATTGAGACATAATAAAAATTAAAAATAAAAACTATATGAACACCATTTAGATTGTTTATTTAACATCATGTAATCAAAAAAAAAATAATAATAATATCGCAAAAGTCTACCAGAAGCCATAATAGTAGTACAGTATTTCAGGTTACATTTCGAAATGTCACATTTTTCCGCTTAGTGCTATGTATGTAAAGTGATATGTAATTCAACATGTTTCATTTGACTTGTAGGTTTCGTTCGACTTTATGAAGCAAAATGTGTTAATTCTATAGGGTAATGCAAATCATTTGGCCGTAGCTGTTCAACTCTTCCTTTTCCCATTGCCCATCTTGGTGTATTTGACCCCGGACTAGGCATGTAGGCATTCACGAAGAGGTGGGAGCGACACCTGTCACCTGACTTCCAAGAGGAAGGACCAAATACTCCCTCCACTGCTTAGAACCCCATCGTACTGAAACACAGCTGAGCTCTGGTGGCTCCAGGCATGTCTCTTACAGTTTAACCTCACTTCATTGGTGAGCGTCTATCGGTCACTATGTACTGTATTTTTGGGTCATTTCGTAGTTCATGTGAAGAGTAAAAAGGCATGTAAAATCCTTTAAATGTTATTTCACTGAATTCAGTACATCAAACAGTAAATCTGCTATTCATAATGACCTTTCTTGTCTTCTATTTGCTATATTTCCATGGGAACCCTAGCTGAGCACATGCACAGAGCACTATCCTTGCAGGTGACCTGTCCTTTCATACCAAGCCTTGTTGTTCTCTCTTCACAGGTATAATATACCTTTTTTTTTGTAAATCTCAAGAGGACATTGTCCAGAAGCAGGATATATATAATGTGCAGGAGGTGTAGTTATTACTCAGTAAAGCTATTCAAGTGGGTATCTGTGACAGTGCGGCACATCGACCAGCTGGAATCCTGTGGTTTGCAAAGTCTCTCTTTTCCTCCAAAACAACACCCACACAAAACAAATCCCTCCTTAAATAACCACAGCCTGGATGAGGGGAGGTGGGTGGCGTATTGATGAGCCCCTACACTGAGGGGTTGAAAATGCTGCCAGCAAAAAAAAAAAACCAATAACGTCACAGGACAGGAAAATAGTCTCTTAACAAAAAGCTACTTACATGTGCCTTCACATTACAGATAATGAGACAGATTATATTACATTACACTCCAGGGCAAGCAAGACTGTGGATAATTGCCAGCCCAATATTGTGTGTGTCCCATGTTGTGTTACCCAATACTATGATGAGAAACATGGTATTATAGCAAAGATGCTGTTGAAAATATACATTTTTTTTGAAGTGGCTCTTTTCTATGATAGTATTCACTTACGCTATGCTAATGCAGCAGCAGCAGCTGACAGAATGTTAACAGATATGGCAGCACTGCATTATCACCAAGGAACCAATCCTGTTCTATATCTCAATCCTGTTCTATATCTCAATCCTGTTCTATAACGGTGCTAAGATTAGTAATTATAACATGTAAGCTGTGCCACTAGAAAGGCAGACCGTTTGTGGAAGGTAGGCAGTTTAGCGGACAGTAAAACAAAAACCTATTGTTCTATTGCACACCTCTTTGTCTGGTATAATAGTCTAAATGTCAGTTGTTTCCAGTTCTGTATTTGCTGCAATGCTTCATGGAAGCAGCCCAGTTACAGTATACAGTAGGGAAGGGGCCCTAATATAAACAGGCTTAAGAGGGGACTGACTGAGGCAGAATGGTTAACTAGCTCTGAGAAGATTCAAACCAGCCAGCGTTAATAGGCTTAGGCAAAGAGTTACTGACTCCTGGTGTTTTGTTGTACCTGAGTTCCTTCCACACATTATACCTATTATAGTTCCAAAATTCACATTTGGAGGCTTGGTAAATAATTGAAAGCCAAAAGCCAGGAGTGTGCTTGAGCACCACTAATACAGAAGCCATCATTCATTGAAGCTCAATCCATTTTCTATGCACAAGCCCCTGAACAAGGACGCCATTAAGGCTGGTTCATTTTGAAAACATTAGTGACAGTGGTACTTCTGTGGAAGGGGGGCTCTGACAAGTGTTGCCTCTGTTTAAATCAAGCCTTCAGATTTCATTTAAGGAAACACAGGCCTAACTAGACAAAGTTGTATTGGTTTGTTTGTTTTTCCTGATCTACTTGTTAGCTGTGGTTGGTAAGCTACAAATATTGAAGCATGTCAGGACTTGCACTGAACTGAATTTCACTGAACTGTCTATTCTCAAAGTTAATCTGGACTTTCTAAACTGACGTTACATCATCTAGCACGGTAAATTCTGTTTGCATCCTATCAGAGGGTGGACAAAATACAGAACATTTGCGCTTATCATAAAACACACCTGGCTGACACTGAAATGGCTGATTAATACTTTGCACAAGTGCTACGCCTCCTGGAAAGGATTTTCAGTCACGGTGGGCAAGACAGCAGAGTTGAAAGTCTTTCCTGGAAGGCTTGTAGTTGGCTCTCGATTGGCAGGTTCTTCTGTATCCAAGACTGCACACTAAAAGCCTTCCTCATTTTATTCAAGTTTCGTGACAATATGGAAGGAAGAATGTTCAATCCTGGCAATCTAGCATACTCCAGACGGGTACAGGCAGATTAAGAGAAAAGTGATGTAGGAGAAACAGGACCCAGAACTATTCAAAATGGTTGCAAACATCATCAAATAGTAAGAGAAATGTGAAAGTGCTAACACCCCTCACCTCCCACCCCCTGATTTTTACCATCTGCACAAATATTAACTTTGATTTCATTAAGGTTTAAGAAAAACACTGTTACTAAAGCTGTGTGCCTATCTATTAAAAATTAAGGGACTTGCTAGCAAACAGATGTCAGCCTCCAACGCTCTCGATCATTCAGTTTTCCAGAGTGCGAAATTCATCATGTTAAGTGATTAAAAGGAACTCCACTATAGAGAACTCGTTATCACCTTTTGGAGGAATCAAGCCTTTGTTCAAGGTTGCTGTAAAGGCAGAAGTGATTTTACATGGCTTATCTTCCTGTCATTTTGTATTTTTTTTTTTTGGGGGGGGGTTGCATTTAAAAAAATAAAAATCATAAAGGCCTTTTAACAACCTTAAAGGTGCAAGGACCTTTTAGCTTCTAGTTTCTTGTTAAATTACCTTTCATGGGTATTTACTACATAGCAGAAAACAAACTGCAAATGTAAGTATTCCTATTATCTACCCATCCATATCAAAGTGTCCCCATTACTGAGCCCCTATTGTGTGGTTTGAAATGGTTCTAGGTTTTAGAAAATGTTTCCCCTTAAGCAGACATGCCATTTAAGTATGTTCTATTGTAGTTTCTTAGCTACATTAGTGTTTCTCCAGTTTAGCACATCAAAGCAAGGACCCCATCACTAGCATGTGGATTATGCTAACATGAATGCCATTTGTAATCTTATAGGTCTGAAACTAAAGACATGCGTTTAAAGCTTAGGAGAATGCATGACAAAAAATAGCTCATTAGGATCATATTCATGAGCAGTTGCAAATTCTAACGTTGTAAAATAAAACGTCAGTGGGAGTGGTGCTTTAATGGGTTTGTGCCCATTGTCATGTGTGATGTTTAAAGCACAAATTATACTGTGCTTCAGCTGTTGTTCTGTGTTGTATACGCTAAGTAAACAAACAGACCCAAAAAATTTACATTCATACATAAATGATACAGCAGTGCTTGAAAAAAACACTTAAGAATATACTTGGAAGCTGTGCAAAATATCTGCTTTGTTGTTTGAAAAACTTTGCAATGAAACATAAAGGACTGCCTCTTATTAGGCTTAGAGGAAAGGCTAGTGAAACTGAAGCATTTTTAACTGCTTCAGTGCTAATTAAGTTTCATGAATGCTTTATTGTATGCACCACTGGATTACAAGAGTCTAGGCACAAAGCCAATTGGGAAGGTCTGGTAATCAAAATTTTTAACTAGTCCTGCGTACCAGTCTGTAAGCTTTATTGCTAGAGGTGTACACAGGCCATGAAAGTGGCTAGCTGTCTTTGACCAACTGAGACCACCGTGCAAAGTAACAATTTAATGAGGCCTGGTCTTTTGTAGGTCGCAACAAAGGTCTATGTGCGTTGCTACCTCACAGTATTCATCTTCTAGACTGTAACGAATGCTGGGACTTCTAATTCATTGTTTGTCACACAGAGGTTGTGTAAAGCCTTCAAATATGATGTTATTAATAAGCATTTCCATGCACTTATGCTTTATGATAAATGAGTCACAATAAAATAAATGTCTTTTCATGATGAATTCATGTTGACAAAAGGTGTAAAAATGTATGCGTGTGGGTTGTTTCATGTAATGGCCTTAACCTTTATATCAATATTAAATTGTGTGCTAGTAGTGCAAAATCATGCTTAGATATACGACTCATATAAAACATGGAGAAGATTTTCTATTTTATTGAACCTTACTTTAAGTACATGAATAAAATAACTATTGTGTATTGAATGAGCACTAAAAGCGGTGCTGACAGCAATGCACTTCCCATGAAAGGTGAGGGTCAAGGGCACCCACTGGCAGGGGTATGTGAACGTCCTTACAAATACACCTCAATCCTGACCTGAAAAACCAACCCTGCCATTCAGGCATGAGCCACTCTGGAGCAGAGACTGTGCCAAACGGTGCTGCGTGAACGACTTTCGGCAGAGCTGTCAAATAAGACCACCAGACTCGTTTTGCCAAATAAAAGGCAATTTGTGTACCAATCCACCCCCACCCCAAAAAAAAAAAAAAAAATAACAGCTCAAAGATTGCTATAAGCAACACTGCACTGCAACGTGCCTGCATTCGACATCGTAAGTTGACGAACACAAAAGTACTGCATAACCATTGCCTTCTTGATCATTATAGCGTGCTGTGAATTACCATGCAAATCATTATTTATTTTTTTGCAAATACAACAATTATGTATGTATTATTACCCTAGATTCAGTAATTAAATCTTCAAAGGATATTTTTGTATCCATTCACACACGGTCATTGGATAGATGAATAGCATATGTTAATTGAAAATAAAAATGCAATCTTTATGTTTCCTTATTTCAATTATGTGGCCATTATTAGTAGTGATGATCACCGTGCACCATGGTTCAATGTTATTCAAATATCTGTTAAAATCCTGACAACTCCAGGGGGGCTCCCAAGTGGCGCATCTGGTAAAGGCGCTCCGTGTGGAGTGCAGGATGCGCCTTATAGCCTGGACATCGCCGGTTCGAGCCCAGGCTATTCCACTGCTGACCGTGGACGGGAGCTCCCAGGGGGCGGCGTTTGGCCAGTTGTGCCAGGGAGGGGGAAGAGGGATTAGGTCGGCCAGGGTGTCCTTAGCTCACCGCGCACCAGCAACCCATGGTCTGGCCAGGCGCCTGCGGGCTTGCCTGTAAGCTGCATTGTCCTCCGACGCTGCACCTCTGAGGTGGCTGCATGGTGGGCCTACAGTGTGAAAAAGAAGCGGTCGGCTGACAGCACATGCTTCAGAGGACAGTGTGTGTTCTTCTTCGCCGCTTCTGAGTCAGCGAGGGGGTGGTAGCGTTGAGCTGAACCTAAAAAAATTGGCTATTCCAAATTGGGAGAAAATGATAAAACAATTGGCAACTACTAAATTAAAAAGCCATCAATTTATGGCTTAAGCAAAAAAAAAAAATATATATATATATATATATATATATATATATATATATATATATATATATATATATATATATATATATTTGGGGGTTAATCAAAGCACCACACTTTCTAAAAAGCAATTGTAGAGAAAAAATTATAATTACAAACACTCAAATGAAATGCACACTGTATAATGTAACAATTATGCAGCAATTGTGAGGTGTTTTACATTAAACTGTGCTTAATTTTCTCTTAAATTTTCATTACTTAAATACACCATACTAGAGCAAAGGTCTCTGAAAATATCACAAATAGATTTATTTTTCATTCAGCATTTATAGGTTGGTGAAAATCTCTACATTTTATCTGCTATGAGCTTCAGATTTGCGCTGTGGAGGGTGTTTATGGGTTGGGGGTTGGGGGGAGAAGGGGTAGCAACATTGGGACAATAAAAACACTTGCATGCATACATACATGGCATTTTACAGAGTTACACCAAAAAAGTGTTTATGATAGATTTCCACAAAAGCCACAGATCTCTTTATCCCACAGTCCACTGTTTTTTTTCCAAAATGAAAGACATTTCCTTTACAACACTTAAGATATACTAAGATCAAACAGAAGGTTGTAAAGAAGGTAGCGTACAGGGTATAAACTGCGGGCATCGCCCTGCTAATTGTTAACGGAGGAACGATCCAGATTGGAAAAGCTGCTCTTAATTAGCTTCATTTGTCTTTTTTTTTTTTTTTTTAGTTTCCCCCCTGGGTTTTTCTTTTTTTTTTTAATTCTCATTTTCTGTACACAGTCTCCCATTAGTCCAGGTTCACAGAGTCCTTAATGTTCCTCCTCAGACACGTGAACGCAGGAACAGACTCGAGAGAAGGGCAGTCAAGAGTTAAAAAAGGGAAATACAATGGCATGGGGTGCTGGAGGTGGCCTAGACACCGGCCGGAAAGGTGACTCGCTGCAGAACCAGAGTGAGGGCCCACCGGCGACGACGGGCCAGGTCTGAGATGAAGACACGCATCCTGCTGCTTGCTGGCACGGCTCCATTCCTTTTAACAGACCTGGGGAAAAAAAACAAACATGTAAGACCAGCTGGTTAAACCGAGACAGGAGATGTTATTAAATTCAGTACTATCCTTTTGTTTACTTACATAGTAACTCTGATCTACTGAAACTACCTCGTCACAGTAATTTAAATAAATCTCTATACAACACAGTGAGGGAAGCTTGATAACTGTCAACCCCATGCAACATAAACAATGAGATCAGAAATGCTGCAGGGGTGGGTTTGACGTTTGCAAGTTTTTAAATTCTTTCTAGGCACTAACTTCTTCATTAATTGATGTAATCATTTAAATATGTGTCCCTTAAAAGTTCTAATCATTATTATGGAAATGCTGTAACTGTACCCCTCAATAAGTGACACATCATGCACACGGGTAAAAAGAAAAAAACTGGATCTCATTACCTGAGCATTAAACACAAAGAAAAATGCAGGGTTTTTTCTTTAGTATTCTGTAGTTTGTTTTTTTTTTACCCTTTCCTCAAATTACTAAAAGCTCAAAGGCTATTAGTAATTGCAAACCCCCACTTTCAGGCTAATTAAAGTGACTGCGGCTCTGTGGTTTAATTCCCCAGAGTTGGAGCTCAGTGTGAAAAAGGTAATTTGTCTGTCCTGAACAAAGAGATTAGGCAGCAGCCAGAGAAACCTACTCAATAAATGAGCGTCAAATGTGTCCTCCACTGTGGACACAGACAGCACCAATTATATCACCGTGAAATGTGACATAATAAACAGCAAAAGAATAAGACCCTTCACATAGACACAGGTAGGATTTCTCTGCTATTGATCCATCATATTATTACCCATTTGCTGGGTTTACAAGCTTGTTTAAAAACCGTTGAAGTACTGTAACTGAATTAGATATTCACTTCTTTATAGAACTGGGATGAGTAATGATGATGACTGATGCCAACTCTAAAACAAGTTATTCGATTCTCAAATGCTGCATGGACCTCTTTTTTATATTAGGAATTAAGCTACTTAATTATATCCCACAAAAGCTACTGATTTGTATTATGCTAGGCAGCATAATAAATGATAAATATATGAAGGCTTTCAGGATAAAAATGACAGTAATTGATGTTAAACAATTCCGTCCCAACAATAATTAAAGCATTGCACCCTATATTTGATTACATTTTAACATTAATAATTCAGCAGTTTGCACTACATTAGATGTTCCCATATAAATAAGCAATGAGAAATTTCATATTTACTACAACGAGTATAATGGGAACGGGACACCGGTTTAAAACAGGCACATTTAAAATTGTGATATCATAAAGCAAAACATTTCAAACAATGTTAAATCCTGTTATATACACACCCTTATACCCAATACCAGTCTAATGAGTGAATTCTAGAATGGAATTCTGTCATTCTGACCTGAAAGGCAGTCTGTCTGAATGAAGTATATGGTACAGGATACATCTAGTCTTATTTAAACTTCAAATGTGTTTTATATACCTGTTAACATTTTCTACATTCTTCCAAGACTGGAAATGTGTGTAATTATACAGAACAAGGGCCATTACTAACCCAACAGACTGAAGCTTATAATAGGATTATGTAATTGACTGAAATGTGTTGTAAAAATTGTAAATATTCAAAACTGCATTTATTCCAACTTTCAGATCGTTATTTTCTATAATCCTTAACTGACAAAAAAAAAAAAAGATAAAAGAAATGAAGATTGAGATTCTGAATCCTATATTCTGACACACCTAGTTTATACAATTGTAATGCAATTTAGAGCTAAATGCTATTATGTACAGTATGATGCCCCCAACAGACATTAATAAAGTTCCTATTGTAAATCTATAAAGAATTACCAAATGATGTGTGAATGTTTTGTTTCATTGAAATAGCTCAGTGGTGTGCGATTGCCTCGGTTAATGATGAAAAAGTCAAATATGCAATCAGGAATGATGGAAAAATCTATCGCCAATCTGAAATTAAAATGAATCTTTGGTCAATAAGATTTAATATCCATGCAAGTGGTGCTGTAAAGAGTAAATGAATCAATGTCATCAATACGTAATCAGTATGAAATATGATGTGAAAACAATTACGTGGACTCTATATGTTCTCTCGTTCTCTTTCTGGTCCAGGCTTGCATTTGCAGTCTTTTTCATTTTAATGTTGACAGTAATTGTTAAAAATTAGTTTCTGCAGTTACAAAATTGCACTTGTCTTCCTGGCTAAGACTTAAGTATGTTGTAACATTTTAGTTCCATTTAAGACAGGCAGTGTCTGCAGTTCATAAGCTTTCTAGCTAGAAATAAAATAATCCACCATTAAAACACTAAATACTTGGGTTTGCACGGAGTGAAGATGGCATTTGGGCATTAGGTTTACTTTTGTAATGCTCGTTTAAAATTACTTTTATGATTTCCCTAATAAAGAATGAACAACAGAATGACCTTCACTGGACTAAGAAACTCTCTTTAAAATGAGGGTAAACAGAATTGATTTCGAATTGTACAGTTGCACTGCGAGGTACAATTCCAATTCTTCCACCAGATAGATCAATCCCCTCATATATTTATAACAAGCATTCTCAACGAGAAAAAAAAAATAAGACCTGTCAGTTCAAGAAAAAAAAAAATCTCTTTGCACTGCAGATCGTCCCAGCCTGGGAGAGCCGCAGGATCACCCGAGACTAATTTCCAGCAGACTCTTGATACAATGTGAAAATGGATTTAACCCCCACCATCACCCAACATTGTTTAGGCTTCCGAGGACCCGGCGCTGTAATGAAGCATGCAAACGTACCTTTTGGTCTGGCAGTAGAGGGTTAGTCTGAAGCGAATTCAAGTGGCCGTTAATGACAGCTGTGGGTCGGTCGTGTTCGCAGAACAAACTGCCATTGATGTAGTGGAACCTGTCTCCTGGGACCAGACGATTCCGGCAGGTAGAACATGTGAAACACTGTCCAGAGGAAAACAAAGACACATCAGAACAGGTTCCAGAATACTACAGTGTGTCAAGACACATTCAACACTGCTTTATCAAAAGGCCTGCACACCTGGTGCTGTATTAGCAATTCACTTGTAAATAAGCTTCTACAGTTTACATTTCCCACTGTAATAAGTTAACATGTCAATTGGCATAAAAAGATCTCTAGTGAAGAATCTTGCAGTGGATACGTTTTCCCCCCTGTAGCTCGAGGTTTATGGTGTTATAGTGTACTGATGCAATCTCATCATCAATAACTAATTAAAAAAAACAAAAAAAAAACATACGTTTACCTTGAGATGATAGACATTGCCTTGCGCCCTCATAACCAACTCGCTTGCTGGAATAGACTGTCCACATGCACTGCAGGCTCCACTGTTTCCAAATAATCTGAAATAACAATTAAAACAAAACCTGGATTTATTATTGAGTGAAATACTGCATGACAATCGTTCACTTGCATAAAATGGAACAGAAAAAAAAAACTGACATTTTGTCCCCATTTTAACTATTGTGGAGTGGGAGTGAACATGTCCAATGAAGCCTATTAAGCCTATTATCCTTGTGGGACATCAGTAATTGTGCATTCTTGGATAAAGAAGCACCTGCCAACTTTTTATTTTGCAGGATACATGTTAGCGATGCCATGTGCAATAAATAAATATATAATAATTAGTCATGTGATGGACAGCCTATTTACAAAATGTGTGTTCTACATACTGAAGACGTTTCCATGATTTTGTTCAAACCCTGTACATAACTGGCTTTTGCTAAATCATTTGAATCCAAAGCTTTGCATGAAGCAATAACATTATTGCAGTCCAGGATTTGTATTACTTTTTTTTTCTTTAAAGACAATACAGTTGATTGTTGTCTTGTACGATTACAGCACAGAACAAAAAGCAGCTCTCCAATTTAAAATATTGCATTTTACGAAAATACATACAGTGCACGTCCCCAGGCTCCGACATCGAATTTAAGTATTACCTTTAACATACATTTTGCATCCTAATCATAACCTGAAACACAAGTAATCAGAGAGTTAAGAGGCTTTGATTGTACATCGAAGGAGACATCATGCTTTTGCACAGTTTCCATTAGAAACACTGCGCTATCCAGGTTGATATATAATGTGCATGGGTTAACCTTTTCAATCATGGTGTCAACACTTTTGATTTGCCTCTGCTCATCTCTTTCATCCTAACCTTCTCTCTCTCCCTCTTGATAATGAAATGCTTGCTCCAGCTTCCCTCTATCTGCCTCTGAGTCCACAATT
Source organism: Acipenser oxyrinchus oxyrinchus (assembly GCA_030684275.1). Classification (NCBI taxonomy): domain Eukaryota; kingdom Metazoa; phylum Chordata; class Actinopteri; order Acipenseriformes; family Acipenseridae; genus Acipenser; species Acipenser oxyrinchus. Next base: position 31,554,546 of record CM060260.1, read on the forward strand.
TAGATTACTTCATCTCTGCTAGCAACAAACTGAATGAAATTTCGATTTGAGCAGAAAGTAATTTACTGGGATCTGGACCCATTTGTCATCATATCTCACTGGGTGTTTGCTCTATCACTGCAGTTTTCCTATGCAATCAAATAAGACCACAACATCTGACATGGAACCGGGGGCTAAATATCCACACACATTTAAAGCTAGACATTTGTTTCAAGAATGCACCCTGATTATTTTTAAAGCTATTGCAAAGAAGCAATCAATGATATGCGCTACAAACTAAGCATGATAATTTAGCAAGGTTCAGCGCTCTATTAAGGAGTTGCAACTATAAATGCAGCACCAAAAAGAAAAGCCTGTATTTAGAGAAAAAAAAATAGAACTGGTGCAATGTCTCTTATTGATGCATCCATATTATACAGCGCTTTCTGTAGGCCTAAAATGTGCTGGAGTACTTTATAATGATACTGTAATGATGAACATGCTAACCCTGACTCTGCTTAAACAAGAAAGAAAATAATATTCTATTCACTTCTGAATTAACACTGCATTTTTTCAACAACAATATAAATTCAGGTTCAGTCTGCGATAAATATATGTTACACCTTTAAAAATGTGCTGGGCGCTTGTGCTTCTAAAATAGGCTTGAGTTTTCAGGTTCTGATCTTGCAGAGGAGGCTTGTCATGTTCAAAGTACTAATTTGCTGTCGCCTCTTTATTGAAAATAGCCTCTAAGTTGTTATTAAATGTATCGACAGAACGACAGAGAGAGTAGTAAAACTGCCCCCCTAAGATGGCTTTTAATAGGAAGCCCGAGAAACAAATTTTGCTGCAGCATCGATTTGAAGAGTTCAATCAAAACTCCATTTCAAAACTAATTAGTTTGAGATCCACGACACATTGACACGTTGTTGCAGAATTAGAACGGCCACTGAAAGGAGAAAGCTGTGCTTTAGGAGCTAACCTGCAGATGGAACGGGTTCAAATTGAAACGCTGGGTAGGTTATTTTTAAGGTGGAAGATACCATCAACAAGATTCAGCACTAGTTTTAAAACCATTCAGACATCTAACCCAAATACATTTGTGTGTTTCATCTTAATGCTAGACAATTGAATATTGCAGATTAACCCCTGAAGCACTTAACCTAGCTTTAAAAAAAATAAATAAAATTAAAAAAAAATCAACAAAAAGGACATTCATGAACGCTATAATACATATCAGCAGAAAATCAGTTAAAACCTACCAAGCCTTTCAGTGTAATGGACCAGCCTGTAAATCTGCTGAACAATATGTAGGTTAATGCACTGTCTCTTGCTAAAAAGGACAATTACGTGCTCACTGTCATGCCCCTTTCTTAACTGCGTATGATTTGCACCACCAGACATTAAATACCAAAGTTTATCTTTGTGATCAGACTTAACCCTTTGTGTTAGACAGAATCACAAGAAATTGTTTGGTCTGTATTATTAGTACGTGGAGTGTCCCCCCCCCCCCCCTTCTTTTACACTAAAAACAACAATTTTACCCCAAAAGGCTAAAGTAATAACATCACAGGCTTTAGTGATATATAAAGGTGCATGGGTCAGTTATACTCCTGATACGTTTGAAAACAAGCAAACCCTAAATAAATTGAAATGCATTATCAGTGATGTAACGGTTCTCTTTTCCTTGGTCTCATTTGCTGTGCATTTTGTTTTTTAAACCTCCACGTGTCTTACAACACAAGGATACGGATTACTGTGCACAATTTTACTGGGATCAAGTTTAAAGGTTATTCACGTTACCAACGTAGATACCAAATTACATAAAAGAATGATGATGCAGTCAATAGTGGTCACTTCACTCCAGTTTTATAGTTATTTATTCCCTATTTTTTCTTTCTGTATGCTTCGAGTTAAATGATCTGATTAGGGGATTGTCTGGGAGAGTATTTGACTTAAAAGGCTTGAGGTGATCAATTAAGTTGCTATCAGCCTCAGACTGGCGGTTTTTCCTTGAACTCTCGCACTGGGGAAGAGATACCCCAGGTCAGCCTAATTAAAGCCTGGGGACTCTTTAATTGCGATGGCAGGATTGGTTTCAGATTCTCATCTTTACATTCTAGGTTGTAGGTCGTTTATATTTCAGATATTAGACTACACCATCAATCACCAGCACTGGGAGGTTCCTTAAAAGGGGGTTAAAAAAAACAAACTCAAAAAGAATCTTATGGTGGCATACAAGTTTCTGAAAGTTAAAAAATAAAAATCACTAACTTCTGAACTTTAAAACACATGTGAGCAATGTTAGTATGTGTGCAGTGCTTTCTTGACAATGTAAATATACTTTTCTTTATTATAATCAATGAATTCTGCACAGGCTGCAAATTACAGATTTTTTTTTTTTTCGTCTACAACAAACTGCAAATGGTCGACTACGTTATTATTTTGTTACAAATATGCACGCTGTACGTTTAACAACAGCATTAAATATAGTATAAAAGTAATACACTAATGATGTCTGCAAAATAGTCCATTAGAGATGCTTCTGTACAACAGGAGCCAAAGCACCTTAAAAGGACTAGGAGATATTGATACTTAAGAGGGGGGGCTTTGCATAATGGCAAGTACTGCATTAGAGAAAGCGAGGGAGAGAGAGAGAGAGAGAGAGAGAGAGAAGAAAAATCAGCCAAATTACGCTTGGTTAATTCAGAGTAACAGATCTGGCCCCAAGTGAATTGGAGGCCTTGAATTAATTCTGTTATGACAAATCAAGATAAACGTTTCCCCTAAATTGCATGCGATTTAATTAATTTTTGAGATCCTGGTTTTTCCTAGCTAATAGTTCACATGCTCCTGTGCTGTCATAGTGCTTGAGTAGGCAGGCTTCAAAGTGATATTAAATAACCAACTATTAGATTTACCTAGCACGTTGCATTGGAAAAGTGCCATTTAATTACCTAGCCTATTCAATTAAAGGGACCGCATTTCCTGAATCTTGCAGCCGGCTCATTATTACTTGCAAAATGAACTCCCTTGCTCGGTGCCTCTTACAGTCTGCAAGGAGATTATAATTTAACTAAAAATTCAGTGACAAAATGCCAACGCACTTTCCAGATGTAATATTTACTGGTTACGTTTCAGGTTCTGTTTCTATGCATGGGTTTGTGTTTCGAGTTATTAAAACAGTTTTAATAGAAATGCCGTGGTTTCCTATGCAGTCGATTTCTACAGGTGCTACAGGATCACAGGACTTTAACTTTGCGGTTTTATTTTGATAACACAATGTGAAAGGCTATACAGAAACACACAGGCCAGACTCTCTCGAAATTACTGAAGTTATAAGTACCAACTGCAGCAGTTTATTCTTGAAATGATAAACTAATAACACACACATGCCCCATATAATAAACGCAAAGCAATGGCTCTTATTACACTCGCTATCCTTGACGTTCCCGAAATAAAATCCTTACATAAGCGCTCACCATTTGTTGATTAATAAAAGGCACTGCTGTGTTATTTTCACTACAGTGGCAATTTAATAATCCGTTAAAAACCAGGATACTGTGTCTTTAAAACACGGAGACGACTGGTCCCTGTAATAATCCTCTTCCCTCCCTCCCTCTAAAAAGCCAATTCTGTTAATTAAATGTTTTGTTTGCGATGCGGCTCTCATGCATTTCGGACACGTCATTACAACCAGATCTGCGCTGGGGACCAGATCTCATTAGATAAAACCCATCAGGACTAAAAGAAAATGGAGGAGCCACTAATTAAAGCTTTTAATTGTGTGGACTCACTGTCAGGCAGCTTTATCTGGGCTCAGATCTCGTCTCTGAACCTTGTTTCATTCTCCCACCAACTGCACTCTTATTACAAGAGGAAAGGTGTATCCACTTTTCTTCCAAATTCTAATTAGGTTGTCGACCCATTACTGATGAAACGCCCCACTGACTTAATCTGCTTGGAGAGGTGCACTTGGCCTCTTAAAAGTGCAACCCCTACAATGTGTCCTGATTGCAGGTTGTATGTCAGCTTCACTTGCTGCTGATGGCATATAAAATGCATACCACTTCAAAAATGTATGGCCCCATGTTTAACATTAGCATCCTATGGATAAAAGGTTAAAAATATACAGTTGACATATACGTTTCATAACCAGCAGAATGTAAATGTTAATTATTTCAATGTAGCCCTAAGTAGACTAGGAAGGGGAAAGAGGTCATTATTATTATTATTATTATTATTATTATTATTATCTCTTGTTTTTCCAATAGAATGGTGTTTTTTAAAAATACAGTTAAGAAAAAACATTTGACATTTCATTCTGCTGCATTCATTATTTCACTATGCAGACTAAATGAAGCTTGCACGGACATATTTTGAAGCCACTTTCTTAAGTGCATGCTGAAATACAGGGCATTCTAATGGAGATATAATATATATCATATAGTATATACATTACATTTGTGTTTTCTTTCTTTGGGGGGCTTGTTTTATTATTGTTAATTTAGTTTTTCCACACTTAGTGAAATGAGTTATGTCACTTCTTTTTAAAAGTTAGTGTACTCCAGACTCCATTTAGTTGATTGAAGCTGCGCTCAAGTGAATGAAGTTGCATTATCAGAATAACTAAATGCCCTCTTACTTCATCGTTTTATACTAATGAGGTCGAATCGTATACGGCTCTGAAAATAGAGCAATTTCACCCTTACTATCTTTCTAATACTTGTTAGAAAGGATTAATACTAAATCTACACACCCTTCACACATATAAAACCATGGCTGAATGTTTTAAATTAAAAAAATGAAAGCAACTTCCACCTCTGCCCTGTCTTTGTGGCTGCAGATCTTCTCATTCTTAATGTTTTTCCTTCCTGCTAATGGTGTAATGCCAAAAGCTCTGTCCTTCTCTATAAGGTACTTGCATTTAAATGATAACACTGACTGATATAAAAAGCATACAGTATCTAGAGAGAAAACCCATGATCCTTTAAAATGCAAAATGCTACACTAATGAGTTTGGGAGGTTAGCTTGCCCTGGCATTATGACCATAAACTCAGTGGGAGCTTATTTTTCCAGTCTTAATCTTTTTTGTTTGTATGTGCGTGTGTGTGTGTGTGCGTGGCAACTGTTCCAGGACTTCTGAAAGTTTTTAATGCAATGCACCTAATTTGCACTCACAAGCCAACAAGCCATTCTTCACTTTTTTGATATCAGATTATGTGCTAATTAAACTGCAAGATAAATGGCCTGGAACCAGCATCTCCTCTGACACACACACACACACACACACACACACACACACACACACACAAGTTATCACAGCTGCTTCAGTCTCCTTTCTTGAGGTGTACATGGAAGTACATAGACACCAACTGCTGTGGGGTCCATACAAAACTTTGAAAAATATGACCCTGGAATGGCCCTTGAAGTAGTTCAATGCACAAAGACTTTGCAGCTGCTTCCTGTCACAGATTATCTCTATAAGATAAAGAGTGCCTCTCATCTATAATGAACCATGAGCCTTACTTTAAAAGGATACAAATCTACAGCACCAGGTGGATTCTTCACTGTACCACCAGCTATCCCATATTAGACTGTTCAGTTTTCTTTGAGTGGATGCATATGTAGATCTAGCATAGGAGGTATAAAACTACAGCTTGAGTTATTAATTTTAGTTATTTCCATAAGTGTTATTTTGTATTGTATTTAGCAAAGGGAAAGGTTACAGTTTACAGCCTCCTCAAGTTACAGGCATAGCATCTTATTTTCAAATAAAACCTGCTACTGTAAAAAAAAAAAAAAGTTATTATTTTTTTTTTTTTTAATTTTATTTACCTGATGTAGTCGTTTCTACAAAGGATCATGCCGCTTTTGGTGTAGCAGGATGTGCCAATCTCTCCCAGCTGTGCCTGGCAGCAGGAGCATTTGAGACAGCGGCTGTGCCAGTAGCTGTCCATGGCGTAGAGGAGAAAGCGGTCTGCGATCTTGCCCCCGCAGCCTGCGCACCTTTTCCAAGAGAGGGACCCTGCACTCACTGGGGGTGGCTGGGAACTGCTGCCTGGGTTCACCATGGTCTCTGTACAAGAAGAACAAGGAAAAGTATTATCTGAAGTCAACCTTGTTACAGTAGTGCAGATAATTATTATTTGTTTATTTAGCAGACACCTTTATCCAAGCCGACTTAGAGAGACTAGGGTGTGTGAACCATGCATCAGCTGCAGAGTCACTTACAATTACGTCTCACCCGAAAGACGGAGCACAAGGAGGTTAAGTAACTTGCTCAGGGTCACACAATGAGTCAGTGGCTGAGGTGGGATTTGAACCGGGGACCTTGTGGTTACAAGCCCTTTTCTTTAACCACTGGACCACACAGCCTCCTATCACAGAAATCTCTCCCCTGGAAGCAAGCTAGCTAGCTGTCAATCAACCCGATATTGTATGCTTGATCATAACTCTAGAGTTGCCACCAACTTGTATGAATGAATTATATAAACAGGTAGGTGGTACTTTTTTTTATTTTTTTTATTTTTTAACATGTTTTAAAATGCACAATAAGATCATTGAATAGCACCCTTAAGAGCAAGTCAAAACTATTCTACAAACATAGGGTTAGGTTTGTTGCTTTGCTAGCCAGCCCAACTAAGGCACGTTGTATTACTTAGTAAATCATAAAGCTGCAAGTATTCGGAGAACTAAAAAAACACAGTTACACACTCAGCTGTTTTGTAAGATCACCTGACTGCAAACGGCACCTCATAACCATCTGGCAAATGCAAGGCTTTTTTTTTTTTTTTCGGTGTCTTTATAGTTTTCAGGAAGCTGTTGAACCTGTTATGGAACTGGAAACAACTTTAAATGGCGTAGCTTCAACATAATGTTTTCACCACTCAACAGTCTTTTCATCCTTCATTTTCGGTTTTATTCCCCTGGCTTTTTATCAGTAAGCTACTGAATGCTTTAGGATTCGTGACGCTGGTATAAATGGATCCCACGGCTTTAACAGGCTTGCTTAACCTGTTACACAAACACATTTAGACCAATTTTTCCTCTCTAATCTGTCCTTGATCGCTCATCTAAATGCTGCTGTTGCCTCCCGGTCCCTCCAAGATTAATGCAGTTTTACTGATAACATTCTGGGTGATGGAACAATTAAAGAGGCATTGGCTTTTGTTGGTCAGCCGAAATTGCCTTTAAATTGATTTTTTTTTTGAACCCTGCTATACCCTCGAGCTCCTTTATGTTCATTCTTCAGTAAAATAAAATAAAAAAGGCGGGCATCTTATTACAAAAAGCAGATTGCGAGACCACAAGAGTGGCTGCTAATTGAAAAGCCATAAAGTTGTACATACCAAAGCACAAGTTGTAAATCTAATAACGTGTACACATATTACACCACAATTGCTTACGGATTTTAAAGCATGTTTAATGTCCATTTTGCGTGAAAGATTAAAGTACGCAGTATCTGATCCAGTCATGAGTTCACATGTGGTATCATATTTTCAGTAATAGACCCAATAACCTCTGATCTCAATGTCAGCGATGCCCTGCCACATACATTCTGGCTTTATTATTATAGCTAAGCAGCAGATGACGGACTTAATTGTATTGTGCATTATAAGGCCCCAGAAGTATAGAATATACTTGAGAATTGCAAGCCCACTAGCTGGTATTTTTAATGGGCACTCTGCATGTCAATCTCCTGATTTTTTTTTAAATTTTTTAATCGTTTTCAGTTTTCTGCAGACGGACTTCAACGCGGGCTACCCAAATCTGTGTTGAAAGGTAATTAGAGGGCAAAAGGGAAAAAAAGAGAAACGTTACACTGAGAAAAGCAGTCAGTAACCCATTTAGCTGAGGATCTTAAGGGCAAGCTGCAATACCTCAGTGCTGATTAAATCTAAAGAGATGAATTAAAAGGACCGACCAGAAAGTGAGTCCCCAGACAACCAAGAACGGGCCCTCGTCAAGTTTCATTCGGAGTGAAAAGAGAAAAAAAGAAAAGGCTTTTAACTTAAAATGGGCTTACTCTAGTAATTACACGGCCAGGCAATTACGTGCTGAGATGGAGTCAGTGAAATAGAAAAAAAGATCAGGCAGCTGGAAGCAAAATAGTCCCCATTTTAATTGTTTATTTATTTATTTTTTTTAAATGGAGATCAACTAATAGATGGCAAGAATGTACTAATCGGAACAGCAGAATACAGAACGTTCCAACGTTCGAGTGCGATAAAGAGAGCAACTTGCGTTTATTAAAGAAAAATGCGTGCCGAAGTCATCCCTTTTTGGAGAGTGAAGCGGCACAACATTGACCACAGACGTACAGTACCGGATTTAATTTTTTTTTAAAAAAACAGCCACATTTCCTCCAATATCTTGTCTATTTGGCTCTTTGTGTGCAACTAAAGAAAAAGACTAGAGTCCACTATGGTATACGGAATTTAAAGCCAGAGTACAAATGTATATGTATTTGTTTACATCTTAAAAGCAATCCTTAAGGAAAAGCACACACACATACTATATATATATATATATATATATATATATATATATATATATATATATATATATATATATATATATATATATATATATATGCACAACTGACTTGATTATTGATTAGTATAACGTCTTCAAAGTGTTGATTTCATCTCATAAACAAAAGACACCTACCTGTTTTGCCTCGTTGAAACGTAATGGTTGAATGATGTGAGGACTGCGTTGAAAATGTAAGGTGATCTTTAAAAGATTTAAGAATATAACTAATTATCTTGGTATAATAATGATAATAATAATAGCAGAGTACCAGCAGAGGCTGTATTGGTTTTACAGACGTCCCAGCGCTATAAGCACCGCGGAGTTCAAGTCCTCTCGTGTATTTCTCACACTGGGGCAATAGAAATGTTCAGCCAGGCTAATGGAGTTTTCAGATTGTATTTCCACTGGCTCCGTTCTTTTTATATTTCATCAGCAAACAAGGGAAGTCCTTGACAAATGCGTTATCAATACGCAATACTTTCGTTCCAAATACCGAAGTCGTTCTTGTTTTTATTTCCTCGTGAAGCTCGTGTGGAGAAAAAAAAATCAATTGCTCCACGAGCTTGTTTTGTTTCAGTGTGATCTGCTCTCTCATACTCAGCCGCTCTACATGCGTTTGTGACAGGACGAAAATCCCAAGCACACCTCTTCTGAGAGGATGACGTAAATCTATTAACAGCCAATCGCCACGCAGCCCATTCAGGCGGAATAATAAAACCACCCAATCAGAAGAACGTGACAATGGCTTGCCACACCGAGTAAAGGAGGAAGAAAATTGATGCTCGTTATTGTCCAGGCTTGCTTTTTTTGTCGGCTGTGCAGTCAGCTTCATACACGACAAACTTATCATTAGGTTTGTGAAATAAATACAACAACTCCAGTACCTATTGTTAAGAGGACACCCAAACCAAATATGTACTTGTATTGTTAGTGTGATGGTTTTTTTTTTCTATTATTATTAAATTAAATGCCAATGCATTTTAGTTTACATTATTTCAATAATTATTCTAAACAGGTTGCTACAAACAATGCTAGAGAAATACACAAGCCGATAACTGCACTATATAGACTACTAGTAATGGAGCTCATGTTTATACATTTACAAATATAAACTATTATGTTGCAGAACAGTATCTTTAATTAATATAGAGCGTGCTCATGCAACTTGCACTGCTAAGTAATGGGAATTGAAATAACATGTCCAGAATCGGTAACCAGTGTATATATATATATATATATATATATATATATATATATATATATATATATATATATATATATATATATATATATATATATATATATATATATATATATAGATTGTTGTTAAGTTACGGCTCCTGAGGTAGGTTTGTGTCTTGCTTGTCTTCTGCATTGCCTGCATTGTCGAATTAATGTCAGACACAGCCACTTAATATACATTATTTTGAAACTACAGTCGAATGCTGAAAGTTGGGATACGCTCTAAATTGCTTCACAATAGCACCACCATCTGGTCATATTGAGCACTGCCACTTTTTACATATCCTTATGCTGTGAGGATTCTGGTGACTGGAGTAGCCTATAGGATAAGTAGGCTACCTGCACAGATTTCCATTACACGAGAGTAGATGTTAAAACTTCATGCTGATTTGAACTCGGCTCTCGCCAAGATAAGCACCAACTAAGATGTAGCTTTACAGTATACTAATGTGATCCATAGGTGTCTCCATCCATTTGCGCTTCCTTCCATATGATGATGTATATATCCTTCTGTCTGGTGTTGATGGCTGAAGTGTAATGCTGGCTCCAGGGATCAGCTTATTTTGCCTCCCTAGCGCATCAGCACACACAACGGCTGCGATGCTGGCTCCGGGGATCAACCACAGTGCGGTCTCCCCAGCGCATCAGCATGGCAACCGTCTGGATTGAGCTAAGTAGGGTACATCATATATTATTGTGTATGTGATACTAGCAACACATACTAATATAATTCAATTCAAATGCAATACACACACACACACACACACACACACACACACACACACATATGGTGTTTCAGTTTTATCCTGTGAAAATAGTTAGAATTATTAAATTGAGATACATAATGCTGTTGACATGTCGTGTATTTTTTACATTATTATTATTATTATTATTATTATTATTATTATTATTATTATTAGACTACGATATTAATACGCGAGTCTATATTTCATAAATCTGGCAACATTTTTTAAAGTTAGCTATTTTTTCTTATGACAGAAATTGTTACAAATGATGTTATTTTCATTCATGTTTTGTTTTTCCTTATTAGCATAAACATCTGTTGTGGTAAGAGAGGGATAAACTATTTAAAACTCCATAGAAAATGTATTGTTTCCGTTTAGTCGATATCCGCGCAGACCACTAGGCGCGTTATTAGATTTCATATGGTATTCCAAAGATGCCAGTTTTAAATTGTGTATTGTGTTTGCTTAATCCGCGTACGTTTTAATGAAATATAAAAAAAAGCGCGCTGCTTTTTTTCTTATGGCAGTGGGATTATAATTGATTACCAATATTGGAACAGTGATTTATTGAGTGTGATACAACGCATCAGGCATGATGGAAACTGTCGCCTCAAAACCACGTAAACGATGCTGCATTTTATATTCTAGAGAGGAGAGGGGAGGCCATTTTTATAATTTAGCGGTAAACGAATTATACGATTTACAGTTACATATAATGTCGTGTGTGGGTGTTAGACCAGTCCTATGTAGGTCTTTATGCTTTTTTTTGTGAAAGCAAATGAAACTTAATAAAGACAGACCTTTAGCGCTTGCAAAGTAACCTTCACAGTTGCCTATTGCTAGGTTTTGTAACATAAACAGTTTTATTTTCCTTTCACAAAAAAATGAGACCTTGATACATCTGACTCATGAACATTCCACACCATTTATTATTATTATTATTATTATTATTATTATAATTATTATTATTATTATTATTATTATTGAAAAATATACAAGATACACCCTGTAAAAAGTATATGTTTTGTATCAATAACTTACAACTAAAATTTTCAGTGTTTAACCCTTTTCTAAAAGCTGTCAGCCATTGAGTTGCTAGAGTAGGTGTTAAATGTACTTCAGGCTTGGTATTACTCTATTGTATATGCAGTATCAGTAGGCCTACATGAGTAGGCATGCAAATCAGAAAGCTTAATGTATGTTGTTTGTATTTACAAACCTGACCTTTTTAAAACAAAAATTACACCCCAGGATATCTACATATCCCGTTTATACAAAGGCCCTGGGGGCCAGTCTCACAGCAAGCACATCCTCTCCTTGCATTAAAACATTCAATCACACCTTGAACACGTTGCAAATTAGTGTACGTTCCATTGTGAGTGATTCAAAATCTCCACAACTATGCAGATTTCAATTGAAAACATCCTAACAATTACACAAAATAAGCCATACAGAAATGTAACTCGTTAATTCTCAAACTGAACGCAGTAGGGATTCAAGGAAATGCATGCACACGGATTAGGAAGTGGTTAACATGTAGGAAACAGAAAGTACTGATTAGAGGAGAGTCATCAAAATGGAGCGAGGTAACCAGTGGTGTACCACAGGGATCAGTATTAGGTCCTCTGCTATTCCTAATCTACATTAATGATTTAGATTCTGGTATAGTAAGCAAACTTGTTAAATTTGCAAAAAACACAAAAATAGGAGGAGTGGCAAACACCGTTACAGCAGCAAAGGTCATTCAAAATGATCTAGACAGCATTCAGAACTGGGCAGACACATGACAAATTACATTTAATGCAGAAAAATGTATGGTACTGCATGCAGGCAATAAAAATGCCCATTATAAATACCATATGGGAGATACTGAAATTGAAGAAAGAATCTATGAAAAAGATCTAGGAGTTTATGTTGACTCAGAAATGTCTGCATCTAGACAATGTGGGGAAGCTATAAAAAAAATGCCAGCAAAAGGCTTGGATATATAGTGAAAAGTGTTGAATTTAAATCAAGGGAAGTAATGTTAAAACTTTACAATGCATTAGTAAGACCTCATCTAGTATATTGTGTTCAGTTCTCATCACCTGGCTACAAAAGGATATTGCTGCTCTAGAAAGAGTGCAAAGAAGAGCAACCAGAATTATTCCGGGTTTAAAAGGCATGTCATATGCAGACAGGCTAAAAGAACTGAATCTATTCAGTCTTGAACAAAGAATACTATGCAGCAATCTGATTCAAGCATTCAGAATTGACAATGTCGACCCAGGGGACTTTTTCGATCTGAAAAAAGAAACAAGGACCACGGGTCACAAGTGGAGATTAGATAAAGGGGCATTCAGAACAGAAAATAGGAGGCACTTTTTTACATAGAGAATTGTGGGAGTCTGGAACCAACTCCCCAGTAATGTTGTTGAATCTGACACCCTGGGATCCTTCAAGAAGCTGCTTGATGAGATTCTGGGATCAATAAGCTACTAACAATGAAACAAGGGAGATGGGCTGAATGGCCTCCTCTCATTTGTAACCATTCTTATGTTCTTATTTACAGCTTCCCTTGTCTTCAAATAGAATGTGAGAAAGCTAAAACTTATTTTCTTCAATTTTCTCAATTTTCTTGTTTGTTTTTGTACATCCATATAGTTAAATGTATAGGTAATAACCTGCCTAGTAGATAATGCATTCTTGGTATGCGCTGCTTTGTAATAAATTGAGATCAATCTAAAAATGCTTTCCACTCTGGTATTTAGAAAACCCATCTGTGTGTTCCTTCATGTGACCCCTGCAGTAAATTCTTCTGTTATTAGTATATCCGTGAGCCTATCACTCCAGTCAAGCAGTGAATTATTGACTATAAGTCTTTACAGGGAAGGGCTGATATGACACCCTGGTGGCAACATGGTAATTTCTGTTTGGATTTTTACAATTTATAGCAAGAGGTGGTGATTTATCACACACTGCCTATCATTTCTATATATAAGAAACCATTGACAGTGATTCATAGTAAATCACAGACCCCATCTCAAATAGGTGAACATATTTTACATCGTAAAAAAAATAAATAAATAAATAATAATACAAACAGCTCTCACAAACAATACTGTTTGAATGGTTGTATTTGGTCTTGTACTGTGTATGTTTTATTGCCTGCTGTTTCTGATTGTTGTGGTCTGTGGTAATAAATGTTATTTGCTAATTAAACACTGACTTGAATTATAAGGATATTATATCAAGTGCATTCAGAAATTTAATTACTAGCCTGGCGAATTAGGGATTGCATTCAAATAACTACTGTAAATACAGACTTTTGGTAAACACTATTTACTAGACACGATGCCAAGACTTTTTATTAGATATGAATGAAAACAAGGGCAGCCTTTGCTTTTGTTTCTTTTTATTTCAGTTTTCCTGCAGCTGGCTGTTGTAATTCAAGTACATTAAATGAACACGTTTTGTGGAATAAAACGGCACAGTAATAACAGTACTGAGTATGGAAAAAACTACCCAAGAGCATAAGACCATTTTTACTTTTTTTTTTTTTTTTTGTCATGTGTGAGTGGTCACCTAGCAATGGTTGTGTCAAGGTTGATTTTCCTGATTGGTTAGCAGGCTTTTGGGGCCTGCTGTTTATAATTGATAAACTCTTACTTCTCACTTTTGATGTGAGAGATAATACAGTCCTTCAATGTATGGTTGGTATTGTTTAGGAAGACAAAGGGGGCTGTTAATACGACCAAAGCCCTTGGGGATTTTGGCCTCTTCCTTGGTAAACTTAGAGACAGAGCCCTGTTTAGAAATCTCCTGCTTTAAAGCATTAGTTCCTCAAGCATTATAGTATGTTCCTAATACCGGCAATACACTATTTACACTATTACTCTAGACTCTCGAAGAACAGTTTTTTAAATGAAAGTTTAAAGAATAAATTTGGAATGTATGTTTTTGCCAATATGTTTTTGAACAATGGTACAGTCCTCATTTGTATTTTGGGACTGCAGTTCTTCCCCATTAGAACTGCACTGCCACTACAAATCTGCATTCAACCAAAAAAAAAACAGCGCATTATTATTTTTCACCTCCTGGGTTTATTGAAAAGAGAATCCAGTTTAAACACATTCATATTTCAGGTATTAATAGTTTAATTATCTGTGATCCTCACAGATTGCAGCATTTTCTAATTTCCCTTTAGCAAAGACATTTTTATTCCTCACAGATTTAAATTTCATTCTGTTCTCCTGTCCCGCCCCTCATACCCCCCAAAAATGAATAATGTGAATAATATTGTTTTCATGAAGGAATAATTCATTTATCTCAACTATTAAAACAGAGAGAATTATGGAATGACTTTGAATGGGAGCCTCAAAGGAGAAGCTTTGTTTGTTCTTTCCTGTCTTTAATGAGCTTTCGTAAATGGCCAAGAAAAATTACTTTTTTTTTTTTTTTTTTTGCAATATGATAGAGGCAAATAATGAAGGGGGGCTCTGGAAATCCCCAGTGGAAATAGCGTTTCCCTACGCTTTTTCAACACTGTTGTCCTGTAGCAGGTTTGGAGCAGTTATGATTACAAACCATGTTGTTAGGAGAGAGAGAGAGAGAGAGAGAGAGAGAGAGAGAGAGAGAGAGAGAGAGAGAGAGAGAGAGAGAGAGAGAGAGAGAAGCAACACTATTTAAATGGTGTTTAACTAGTTCTGAACCATGTTGTTAGGAGAGCGAGAGAGAGAGAGAGAGAGAGAGAGAGAGAGAGAGAGAGAGAGAGAGAGAGAGAGAGAGAGAGAGAGAAGCAACACTATTTAAATGGTGTTTAACTAGTTCTGTGGGCCTCCAGTTCAAATCCATCAATTTCCCACAATTAGGTTTTCTCTGCTTTAGCCTTCCCTCATGCTGAGGCCCTCACACTTAGTTTAGGTAGGAACAAGGGTTTATTTTTCATAAGCAGCTGTTATTGTTTAAAAATGTTTTGCCTCCTTTTGAAAGGATCATTTAATGCGCTCTGCCACTCTCCTATTTGTGAGGGTGTGTACTGCACTTTGTAAGTACTATATGTAACGTAGAAAACACATGTGTGGATAAAGCACCCTGGAGGCATCAGTAAAAGGCTGGGTGTTACAGTGTGTTTCTCTACACTCTCGTAGGTAATTATGGGACATCTACAAACTTTCATCCCTCTACTGTTGTTATCTCAGCAGCTACCTACTATTTTGATAGTAGATTGTCTTTTTAACAAGAGCAGAAGCGCTGCTGTTATATCAACACCCATTCAATGACCCCTGTCTTTAGCCCTGCCTTGGAAGAATTGACTGTGACTTTGTCCTCTTGTTTCATGTCTGGTCCAGTGAATTGGTCTTGATGTACTGAGCAGTTGTTTTGTTGCGTGTGTATTCTCCAGTCCCTTATTATACGGAACATACACTGTATTTAGTTGTAATTGTCTTGCATTTTGACTGCAGTTGTTTTACAGGTACAGTAATTGGCATTTAGTTTATTCCCTGTTAGAAATCTTCAGTATATTGTCTTCATTAAAACTGTTGCCACTGGGATATGCTATTACATGAAAAAAAAAAAAAATTATATATATATACAGTGCCTTGCGAAAGTATTCGGCCCCCTTGAACTTTATGACCTTTTGCCACATTTCAGGCTTCAAACATAAAGATATGAAACTGTAATTTTTGTGAAGAATCAACAACAAGTGGGACACAATCATGAAGTGGAACGAAATTTATTGGATATTTCAAACTTTTTAACAAATAAAAACTGAAAAATTGGGCGGCAAAATTATTCAGCCCCTTTACTTTCAGTGCAGCAAACTCTCTCCAGAAGTTCAGTGAGGATCTCTGAATGATCCAATGTTGACCTAAATGACTAATGATGATAAATAGAATCCACCTGTGTGTAATCAAGTCTCCAGATAAATGCACCTGCACTGTGATAGTCTCAGAGGTCCGCTTAAAGCGCAGAGAGCATCATGAAGAACAAGGAACACACCAGGCAGGTCCGAGATACTGTTGTGGAGAAGTTTAAAGCCGGATTTGGATACAAAAAGATTTCCCAAGCTTTAAACATCCCAAGGAGCACTGTGCAAGCGATAATATTGAAATGGAAGGAGTATCAGACCACTGCAAATCTACCAAGACCTGGCCGTCCCTCTAAACTTTCAGCTCATACAAGGAGAAGACTGATCAGAGATGCAGCCAAGAGGCCCATGATCACTCTGGATGAACTGCAGAGATCTACAGCTGAGGTGGGAGACTCTGTCCATAGGACAACAATCAGTCGATACTGCACAAATCTGGCCTTTATGGAAGAGTGGCAAGAAGAAAGCCATTTCTTAAAGATATCCATAAAAGTGTCGCTTACAGTTTGCCACAAGCCACCTGGGAGACACACCAAACATGTGGAAGAAGGTGCTCTGGTCAGATGAAACCAAAATCGAACTTTTGGCAACAATGCAAAACGTTATGTTTGGCGTAAAAGCAACACAGCTCATCACTCCTGAACACACCATCCCCACTGTCAAACATGGTGGTGGCAGCATCATGGTTTGGGCCTGCTTTTCTTCAGCAGGGACAGGGAAGATGGTTAAAATTGATGGGAAGATGGATGGAGCCAAATACAGGACCATTCTGGAAGAAAACCTGATGGAGTCTGCAAAAGACCTGAGACTGGGACGGAGATTTGTCTTCCAACAAGACAATGATCCAAAACATAAAGCAAAATCTACAATGGAATGGTTCACAAATAAACATATCCAGGTGTTAGAATGGCCAAGTCAAAGTCCAGACCTGAATCCAATCGAGAATCTGTGGAAAGAACTGAAAACTGCTGTTCACAAATGCTCTCCATCCAACCTCACTGAGCTCGAGCTGTTTTGCAAGGAGGAATGGGCAAAAATTTCAGTCTCTCGATGTGCAAAACTGATAGAGACATACCCCAAGCGACTTACAGCTGTAATCGCAGCAAAAGGTGGCGCTACAAAGTATTAACTTAAGGGGCTGAATAATTTTGCACTCCAATTTTTCAGTTTTTATTTGTTAAAAAGTTTGAAATATCCATTAAATTTCGTTCCACTTCATGATTGTGTCCCACTTGTTGTTGATTCTTCACAAAAAATTACAGTTTCATATCTTTATGTTTGAAGCCTGAAATGTGGCAAAAGGTCGCAAAGTTCAAGGGGGCCGAATACTTTCGCAAGGCACTGTATATATATATTTAGCTCAACGTTTCGATATGTTGTACATGGAGGCTGTACAAGGTCCAATGGTTAAAGAAAAGGGCTTATAACCAGGAGGTCCCTGGTTCAAATCCCACTTCAGCCACTGACTCATTGTGTGACCCTGAGCAAGTCACTTAACCTCCTTGTGCTCCATCTTTCGGGTGAGATGTAATTGTAAGTGACTCTGCAGCTGATGTATAGTTCACACACCTTAGCCTCTGTAAGTCACCTTGGATAAAGGCGTCTGCTAAATAAACAAATAATAATAATAAAATATCTTTCTCAAGGGAGAGTGTGTTTGAATCAAAACATTGGAGGTATTTATAGGTTTTTGACGGCATGACAATGACTTGTTATTGTTTACATTCAAATCCATAATTTATTCTTACATGATGTAATGGTGTTCTATATATTGTGACATCATTTTTACTTCTATCTTTGAATCTGTATTAATTCTAATTTAATATAGATATATAGATGTGTATAGATATATGAGTGTGTGTGTGTGTGTGTGTGTGTGTGTGCATCTGTATGCACAGTTTGTGATTTATCTTACATTTAATGTAGTACATCTCGTTAAAAGAAAAAAAAACTGGAATGGGCAATAAATCGAATTACTAGCACACAGCAGTAGCCAAACACCCTGTTGTTTGGGGAATGGATACATTTCCTTCAGCCACACTTGATTATGAGCAGAGATTACTTAAGATTATCTGCAGATGTACTGTAAAGTATTCAGATAGTCCTGTCACAAAGAGTGGAAGGAGACAGTCCTCTGTGAAATTTCGAATCTTTTAAATACGCAAATCACTTCAACGTGAATGGTCTCGCATAATGAAGCATGTCATAATCTCCAATCAAGCAAGAATTGTTTCTGCTGCGTCTCCTGTTAAGAGGGATAGCAGATCTCCATGCCGGGAAGGATTTTCAGCAAACTAAATTAATCTAAACAGACCTGCAAACAGAGGTAGTCACTCTGTCTTCACAAATCTGCAATGGCGATGGCAGTAAAGAGTAGGTTCTCTTTTAAAGTGCTCTTGAAAGATCGAGAGCTGCGGTGGACCTAGAATGTGAATTAATAGGAGTCTGTGGAGTCCATCTGTTACTAGCAGGCAGTGTGGTGCTTTATGTATTTATGGACCAGTCGTTTCTGATTTCCTATTGCTACCTTGATGGCAGGTGACAAGCAAACACTCATAATACATTATTTTAGAGATAAAGGCACTGCATGTACATTTTTAAATACATTTTTGAATAACCTGGATATATCAGAATGCAAGCGTCACCTGGAAGGGTTTTCTTGCTTCAGCAGTTTCAGCCAGTTCCACAGAAATGTAACAAACAGCAGAATCTAAAACTAGCTATTAGTATAGCGCTATACCATAACAGCTTTCAAAGAGCAGCATGTTTTTAATACAATGGTATTGATTTGTTTGATCAATCTCATGCCAGTTCAGAGCAAATTAGTGTGAGTTTAATTAAATACAAATCAATACCTCCTTAATAAAAACATGCTGGATTTGAAATACAGACACCAAAGAGCAAACATTAGCACAGCTACATTACAGGCCATACTTGGGAAGGTTATCAGAGAGAATGGCATCAATGAAGAAGCAGACATCTGGAATTTTTAGGACAGCTTTGAGGCAGCTTAGCTCTTAGGACAGCTTTTTTTTCGTGTGTGGTGGCAGGCTTGGTTCCTTCAGATCTTTGTTGTGTGTCAAGGACAACTCGTCTGACTATCAAGGATAAGTTAAATTTGGAGGAGTGGCAAACACTGTTGCAGCAGCAAAGGTCATTCAAAATGATCTAGACAGCATTCAGAACTGGGCAGACACATGGCATATGACATTTAATAGAGAAAAGTGTAAGGTACTGCACGCAGACAATAACAATGTGCATTATAAATACTATATGGGAGATACTGAAATTGAAGCAGGAATCTATGAAAAAGACCTAGGAGTTTATGTTGTATCCAAAATGTCTTTGTCTAGACAATGTGGGGAAGCTATAAAAAAAGGTCAACAAGATGCTCGGATATATTGTGAAAAGTGTTGAATTTAAATCAAGGGAAGTAATGTGAAAACTTTACAATGCATTAGTAAGACCTCATCTAGAATATTGTGTTCAGTTCTGATCATCTCGCTACAAAAAGAATATTGCTGCTTGTAACAGGGGGAGACCTGCACTGACTCTTCTGATGTGTTCGAAGTGCTGCAGGAAGAGGGCAGCAGCCCGTCAATATTCGCCTGTCAGTCATGGCAGTGACACGGAGAGGTGGGAGAGTGGGTGTGTGGGCTTTCCTTCTCTCTGAGTGGCTGAGAGGCGGGTCTTGGGGGATTGCTGGCCCTATAAAATAATATTCTGTTGTTCCCTCAGGTCTGCCCTTCTAAGACGCGCGGAAGCTCTGGTCCAGGACCGAGAACGGCTGGGAAAGAAAGCAAACAAAGAAAAAGAAACCCAAAAGAAAATAGTGGTAGCTGGGGAAACCGTGGGCAGACCCCTTAAGTATTTGTATAGCAGGCTGAGGGAGCAGCTAGTGTAGGACGGAGACCCGGGCCGTATGGTAGCGACGGTTGGGGAAAGCTGCCGAGCACAGCACCTTTTATTTTACAGTTTTGTTTATTGTGCTTTATTTTCCCTGTTCCTTTCGCCTTTTGATTATTCCTGTGTTTGAACACCTGTACTCTGTACCGCCTCGGTATAGTCGTGGCTCTGTCTGTACCATCGCTGGTAAGACAGACCACAGACAACAGCCTTTATGGCTGAAAAGAAATTACGCTCCCATAATAAAACTGGGCACCTGTGCGGTGTTCTCAAATCACCTTTGTGTCTCCTGTGTGTCAGTGAACTACCCACCACCCTTCTACACTGCTCTAGAAAGAGTGCAAAGAAGAGCGACCAGAATTATTCCGGGTTTAAAAGGCATGTCGTATGCAGACAGGCTTAAATAATTGAATCTATTCAGTCATGAAAAAAGAAGACTATGTGGCGATCTGATTCAAGCATTCAAAATTCTAAAAGGTATTGACAATGTCGACCCAAGTGGCTTTTTCGACCTAAAAAAAGAAACAAGGAGAATTGTGAGGGTCTGGAACCAACTACCCTGGAATGTTGTTGAAGCTGACACCCTGGGATCCTTCAAGAAGCTGCTTTATGAGATTCAGGGATCAATAAACTACTGACAACCAAATAAGCAAGATGGGCCGAATGACCTCCTCTCGTTTGTAAACTTTCTTATGTTCTTATGTTCTAAGTATATCAGTGGAGCAGGCTTTGCCATAGGCTCAGGTTTCTCTCACTGAACAACAGTGGAAAGTTCTATGACTGCAAAATATTTTGAAAGATACATTTCAGCTGCTGCTGATGATGATGTACAATGCAATCCATGGCTATAGCCTAGAAAGTTAACCTGACGGCAAAAGCTATGGTAATGCTTGGGTTAAGCAACACAAACAGGCTAGGTGGATTTTCTCTGTTCTTTAAAAAAACTGAATGGAAAACCCATCTGCTCACGCAAGGCTTTCTTTCAAGCAACAACAACTTAAAGTGTTAAAAGAAGCCCTCTCTTTCTTTACTTTGCTTACAATGGTTCTAACCTAAAGACATTAAGAGGACCCGCAACTGGCAGGAAATCGGAGCTCTCAGACATCTTTTTTTCCCCCTCTGTGATGCTGTAATTATGCTGATCAGTGCATGTGTTATTTTAGAAAAACACTGCTCTAATGAAACCAGGATAATCCTTAATGAGTCGCTATGTCTTGTGATAAATTTCATAATTATTCAACCACTACTACCAACACAGAAATTCATCAGTCAAAGCAAATTAGTTGAGATTCATTAGGACACAGCATCTCATAGACATACACACTTTATTAGCCTCTTACACCCATAGCTTTAATTGGGTCCATATTTCACTACACTAGAACTACTCCACTGAAGAGCAGCTTTAATCTTTTGTATTCACAATAACAAGCTACCAAGTGCACCATACGAAAGCACCAGTAAATACTAAACTCCCCTCCCAAAAAATATGTCATTTCTTAATAGCGAGCACATCCTATCTCAGTTTCTTCAGTATGCTTTAGCATTGGTGTGTACTGCACATGTTGATAACCTAATTTCATGAATTTAGTTTGATGGCTTGTTTAGATTATTAGCACTCACATGGCTGCCAATGCTCTGTCTAATAATCCAAATTAGACTGTGAATGTTCTTCACAATTGTTCCAGCCTTGGCTTGTAATTACTTTTAAATGACTTTCTAGATCTAGCAGATTTTACATTGTAATGAAAGGCAGTACCGGTAATTATTAGTATTTTTTTTTTTTTACCATGCAGGCAGAAGTATGTATCGAATGATAGAAAAACAAGGTGGTTGCGTTAAAAGACGAGTGCACATCCTTTACAGATCCATTCAGATTTGTATTTCTAATATGGACTGTTTAGTCTGTAGGTGGGAAAGGAATGGCTGCTGGTTCTCCAGAGATTTGTACAAGTCATCCCACCATCCACTTCTTATCCCTTACTGATTTACAGACACCTGTCAGGTTTCTGTATGCGCTGTATAGAGATTGCCTGTTCTTTCACATTCAATTAATTCACTGTGGGCCCACATTGTAGTACAAAAAATTAATTCTTGGCAACATG
Organism: Acipenser oxyrinchus oxyrinchus; assembly: GCA_030684275.1. NCBI lineage: Eukaryota > Metazoa > Chordata > Actinopteri > Acipenseriformes > Acipenseridae > Acipenser > Acipenser oxyrinchus. The sequence goes on from CM060260.1 coordinate 31,576,911, forward strand.
GCAATGTTTTATTTTTTAACATCTCTTAATGGGTATGATTTGCACTTGGGCATTGCAAGTTTATGATAAAAGTTGATTAAAATACATACTAACAGTCAAAAGTAGATTCTAAAGGATTTACTATTCCCTCATTCTTATGAATCCCCAAAAGCTTTAAGGTCTAACATAAAAACTCATTATAATGATTTGCCTATAAAAACGCATATTGCAAATACCACCTTCCAAATCCCATCCCATTTTGCAAAAGTTTCCAAGATCTAAAGGGCTTATAATCTGGCAGAGCTTCTAAGCCACCCCTCCCCTCCCCTCCACTCCACTCTCCCCATTACAAACATTCCTGATGTTGTAAATTGAAAAGGAGAATGACGAGAAAATATGATTTATTAAAGTCTTTAATACAGCTTCTGCAGAGGTATGAAAGGGAGATATTGTCCTGGAATAAAGAAGCTCTTTTCTGACTGCGGAGCTGTGAGCTGAGAGTACACCAAGTGCAGTGAGTGATGGTTTCCTCAGGCTGAGTGATGGCAGGACCCTACAGACGATGCTCTTGTTGGTCATGTCAGCCCCTGGTGTCCCCAAACCTGCCTCTCTGACAACCTGCAGACACTGCTGATGGGCTGTATTCTTCTGACAGAGACAGCATGTCTGGTAGGAGAAAAGAAAGCCATTCTCCTGTGATCTGTTCTTATTGTCATGATCTTTTTTGAGGGTAAGGTCTGATGTCCCGGGATATGGCAGCACACACACGGGCACAAAGAGAAGAGACATTTATTTACAGGGCTTTTTTATCTCTCATTATTACACACACCCTAATAGCGTAATTAGACAAGACATTCAGTTAATGGTCTGAATAGTTAGGACAAGTGAAACAGAGAGATACTGTACAGTACAGCATCAATCTAAAGACGTGTCTTACAAAGTAATCAGAAAGGGGAATTTTCTCATGAAACTAAAATAAAAAGTTGAACGTGCGCTATTGCTACAGGCTTTTGGAAACACACAGCCTCTTTAGAAGGAGACTTTTCCAAATGGTTATTAAATTGAAATTGTATACCGTGTTCGCTTATAATGAGCTTAATTGTCTTGTGAATATATTGTAACCCCAAGCTTAATTGTCTTGTGAATATATTGTAACCACAAGGAACATAAAAAATATTGGGCTATTTGCTTATTGCTAAACATGTCAAGTTTCACATTCTGTTAAGAAATAAAATAAGGCTTTTAGTCTAGAAGCCAATGCCATAAAAAAAAAATATATATATATATATATATATATATATATATATATATATATATATATATATATATATATATATATATATATATATATATATATATATATATATATATATATATATATATATATATATATATATATATATATATATATATATATATATATATATATATATATATATATATATATATATATATATATATATATATATATATACTGTATATATATATATATATATATATATATATATATATATATATATATATATATATATATATATATAGCCTAATTAAAGCTCATAACACCTCTGAGAGAGTCTCATTTGCATTACCTGTTGCTTATGACTAGATTCTAATGACGTAACAAGCAATTAGGATTTGCTTTTATCAAATAGGCAACACATGTTCCACCAAGCTATGTTAATTTGCATCACAGTGAAGTGCATTGGGTTTAATATTCTGAATAAAAAACACAGACTGTTGCAATGGAGACATTAATCTTTCCTTAGTTGTTTTTTGCTACCTCTGTTTACCTCCAGTTTTGGTTTGCTAAGTGTCCAACCGCACTAGACGAATGCAACACCAGTCAAAGGAATGCATGTGTACATGTACCTGGCAAGTGTGTTTGTGAGTGCAAGCAGGCCTTATTTAAAGAAAATACAACCCAAGACCAATTTCATTTTCTATGGAATGTTTTTTCCCATCCTTGATTATGTATGTGATTCTTCTGAAACTGCACACTTCACCACTAATTTTTTCTTTCTGGCTAGGTTGCTAAATCAACTTGACGATGGACTGAACAATTTAAAAGAGGTTCTATTGAGTCAAACTTTAAGTGAAAAATAATGATTATTTATTTGAGTTTTTTATTTTATTTTTTATTTTATAATTATAGATTTCTGACATATAGAAATAAGCAGCTTTGATGTTAATATAATAGTTATATATATATATATATATATATATATATATATATATATATATATATATATATATATATATATATAGATGGATAGATAGATAGATAGAGACACACACACACATACACAATTGATTGAATTGAAATGTAAGATGTTATTTTAGTTATTTCACATTAGCATCACTGTGCAAAAACTAATTAGCAAAAAACAACAACAAAAAAGCTGTAGAGCCCCTGCTTATTATTATTGCTATATTTTTTTATTTGAGTTCTCTTTCAAAGAACCCTCATGGCACAGCCACCTCAAAACAGCCACCTAATCAGGTCTCTTAATTCTGCAATGTTTTTACAAACACTGCCATGGCCACAAAGTAATGAAAGGGACTGCAATCCTGATCTGACTGGGAGCTAATACAAATCAGCACACAAAACTGAAAATAGCCCCCTTATCATCATCTTTCTTTCATTTAGACTTGATTACTGCCGGATTATAATGCAATCATGGCTATGTGTTAGAGGTAACTACGGGAACCAGTTTTAACTGTTTATCTAGCCACAGATCTTAATTTAAGTTTGAACACTCCGGGTTACTTAGATGTTAGAGACTGAAGAAGACAAAAAAAGTGGAAAAACAGACGCTTGCTTGTTCTGTCTGGTTTTATTTCATATGCTACTATCCAATTTGTCTTTCAGAGAGAGAAAATGAATTTCCGATGACAATGCAAGCAAGTAATAAAAATGTGTTTTTTTCTTTTTTTTTTTCCTGGGAAAGCTGCTGTCTGCAAATGCCTCTTCCAGCTAATCTGTGAAGAATGAATAAATCACAGTATTATTTGGAGGTCGTGTTACATTTTCTTTTTTTCTCTGATTCATTTCTGACGGTTGTGTTTAGGTTTTGCAGATGGCTTGAAGTTCGCAGTGCTGGAGGAATTCTCTTTATAGTGATTGCCCAAGACGCTGTTGTTGTTGTTGTTGTTGTGGCCTACAGTAATAACCCCAGTGTGGACGCTTCACACAGTTTGCTTCGTTCGGTTGGAAAGTGAAACAGCACTCTGAAGACACAGTGCTGTATCAGGGCCCAGTTGCGAAGCGAGTGCTTAAAACATTTACAACAGTATGAAACTTGTAAGACATTTCAACTGCTCCTTTCTGCGCTAAGCTGTCCTTTTGCCTTTTGCACTTGCATTAAAAGTCCACACTTTTCACAGTTTGTAAGCCAAAATTCAATTGATGATATTATTTTTTTGGAAGGTAAAATTAAACTGTTACCTAACAGCAACTGAGAAGGTAGACTCGTTTTTTAAAAATTGTCACGTAATTCAATTACAGTACACTATTTTATACAGAGGTTTAAGATACAGACTTTAAATCATAAAATTGGGTTAAAAGAGGTCAATGAAGCGGGTCTTTTTTCCAGCATATTCTATAAAGGCAAACCACATCAAATGCTTCATATCTTTCAAATGCAATACGTGTGTGGTTTTTTCCATTGCCATGACCTCCCACTTTTTTTGGGCTCCAGCTCTCCACTGTGGGGGGAGAGGCAGAGGACTCTCACAGAGCTGCAATGCAACAGGGAGCAGCCTTCTGCAGGGACCCAGTTTCATATCTCTCAATTAATCTATTCCAATCTGTAAACAAAATCTTTAAAAAGTAGACAGCTGTTTCAGATAAACCAAACTACTTAAACTTTATTTAAAAAAATGACCAAAAGGCACTTACACTGATACAGAAAGACAAGTACACATACACAAATTACAATGACAATCACATCTCCTCCAACCCCCACAAGCACACACACACACACGCACGCATGTACACACGCACGCACGCACACACATATGCACATGTATCTTTAGAGTTATGAGTGATTATGACAGGCATGGCAAATTCCCCAATCTGCAGAATCTAGTGAATCTTATTTACCATTTCTAAGCTTCAGTAGCTTCACTGTATCTCACAGATGGTGATCAGTAATGTTTGAAACTCCAGATATTGAGCATGGTTACAATCATGCAGCCTCCATATGTGACTGAATGTTTTTTGATAACACAAGTCATTTAAAAAACGAATTGTTTGAAAAGTGATACTTCATCATTACTTGTAATTAAAGCAGCTTTGTTATTCTTTGAAACCGGTATACATCATCACACCTTAATTACCCTGCAGTCATTACCACTAAATTAAAAAAAGACAAATTGATTTATGTGGTTTCGATTGCCAAGCCCATACTGCTCATAAGATTTTGGCAGCTGTTGAAATGATGCAGTTATAAAAGAGCACATCCAGAGGAAAATAGCTGCAACAACAAATTTAATATATATATATATATATATATATATATATATATATATATATATATATATATATATGTAGAGAGAGAGAGAGAGAGAGAGAGAGAGAGAGAGAGAGAGAGAGAGAGATTTATTTATTTATTTATTTGCACTAATTACTAATTGCATTTACAAACACGTAGCTCTGTCTGTAGCTATCATTTAGAGTTCTTTCCAGTTAAAACACATGCATTATGTGGAAGGCCTACGGGGCTGTATCTGTCAGTAGATGTTAATTGTTTGCAAGTTCCTGTTGATACCAAACTTATAATAATAAAAAAGCAGCGGTAATTGGTGTTCTCAGAAATCAAGCCGGTGCATGTCATGCTTATTAACACTGTTACTGGACCAGTTTTTGGACTAACAAGGCACAATTTTTTCCTCAGTTTGAAAACACAACACATTTCCTGTGCAACCGAGCCAAAGCCCTGTTATTCAAGTTTTCACTTGATATTAGGTTTTAACTCAATAACAAGGAAGCAGTAGCTGCAGTGATCATTAGCAGTACATATTTAATTGAAGCTGGAATTTAAAAAAAATAAAAAGCTCAACCACCAAAAAACTTGCACTCAAACCTTTGTTGGCCCTTCCCCATATAATTGTTAATTTTACCAAAAATGTACTATGTCCGCAGTGCACACATGCAACTTATTGTCTGTAGGACATTAAGGTCAGAACACTGTAGAGATCCCCAGCTGGTCTTTCCAAGTTCCAAGCTTAATTACTGCATTAAAAATATCTTTTAAAAACTGATCGAGCATCGCCGCTGTGGAATATCACATTGCCTTAATGAAGGGCTTTTCATAGAGCTGTGCCCCAAATACATACAGTACAAAAAAAGGTTTTAAGTTCAGAGAACTGTTCTAGGTGCTTGTTAGTTTCCTTAACAATTTCTAATATAAATGTATGTAAATGTATTCAATCGTTTTTTTGTGCCCAGCGGTCCAAACAATATTGCCATTGATTACTGCTGTCTTTTATGGAAAAAAAAAACATGCTGCATCTTGTTTAGCCATTGATCATGTGGTGTTCAAACACAGAAGCTATTATGGAAGGAAATATGATTCTTCAAGTGTTAGAGAATATCAATCAATCAATCAATCAATATTTATTTTATATAGTGCCTTTCATAGTGGACCACCAACACAAAGCGCTTTACAAGATAGTGAGGAACAATGCATAATACATTAAATACAGTGAAATACAGGGAATAGTACATTAGATACAAACAGGAAAACAATGCAAATACATTAAATGCAAGGCTAGGATGTGAATTCTAAACATTGTGGATGCGTGTGTCATGCAGAATCATACGAATAAGATGGAGTAAAAAACCTGAAATAGCAATTTAGACAACAGCTAATAACAGATATCAGGCTTCAATTCATTGAAAGCAAAAGAGAACAAGTGGGTCTTGAGAGTTGATTTGAAGCGAGTAGCTGTGGGAGCTACACACACTAAAGCTGGGAGAGAGTTCCAGAGAGTCAGGGCCATGAAGCTAAAAGAGCGCTCTCCAAGTGTGGTGCACTTTTGCTTGGGTATAACAAGCAAGCCAGTCAGAGGACCTCAGCTTGTGGGCAGGGACATAGGGGGTCAGCAGATTGGAGAGATACTCTGGACCTGTGTGATGAAGGGCCTTGTAGGCAAGCAGGAGAATTTTGAAAGTAATCCTGAACTTTACAGGTAGCCAGTGCAGCTTGGCAAGACAGGAGGTAATATGATCATGTTTTTTACATCTGGTAAGGATCCTAGCAGCAGCATTTTGAACCTGCAATCGGTTGATGGTGTGTGACGAAAGACCACCATAGAGAGAGTTGCAGTAGTCAAGTCGAGAGGAGATGAATGCATGACAGAGTATCTCTGCATCCGGGAGGGAAAAGTAGGGACGGACCTTTGAGATGTTTCGGAGGTGGTAGAAGGAGGATTTGACTACAGAGGAGATTTGGGCATCAAAGGAGAGGTTACTGTCCAGAAGTACACTAAGGCTTCGTACAGTGGGGGAAGGCAGCAGCAGACAGTTTCTGAGATTCAAGGCAGCAATATTGAGATTCTGGAGCTGAGTTTTCGATCCTGCTAGAAGAAGTTCAGATTTGGTAGGTCTCGATGTCTTGGATGCAAGCTGAGAGCCGGACCATGGCAGAAGGACATCCAGGGTCGAGTTTTAGGTAGAGCTGGATGTCATCTGCATAGAAGTGAAACATGAGGCTATGTTGGCAGATGAGGTGACCCAAGGGAAGCATGTAAATGTTGAAGAGAAGAGGCCCAAGAACAGACCCTTGAGGGACACTGCAGGTGACCGGGTTTGCGTCACCACTGCTTCCATCATAGAAGACAGACTGCATGTGTCCAGATAGGTAAGAGGACAGCCTGGTATGGGATGGAAGTTAGATAAGATAGCCTGGTCAAGGGAGGGTTTTTTGAGCACTGGCATTATTCGGGCAGTCTTGAGGGCAGCAGGAACCAGGGACAGGTTGAGAGTGTGCATAATGGAAGGAGCAAGATCAGAAGCACAGAGGCGGATGAAATTTGTTGGCCAGGTGTCCAAGGGGCATGTGGCAGTAGTTGATTTCAACAATGGGATGGAAACATCAGTAGTGGAGAGAGGAGAGAAGGAAGAGAGAGCAGGAGGGGCAATTGCATTCAACTGCCTCTTCTAAAAGGCTGGCTATTCATTCCTTTCAAAGCAGACCAAGGAGATGTTCAGGCTTTCCAAAGCCAAACTTCACAGCCGAATTAATCATGCCTTTTTGTCATGCTAGAGGGTGTCTCCAGGTTATAGATTGGGCACATTAAAACAAGCAATAAAGGAAGCTGTCCATAACATGAAACATTCACTGAACTAGAAATGCTGTAAGACTCCAATGTCATCTGAGTTTTTACTAAGAGCTAATGTAATGGGCAGTGTTGTGTGATCCACTGCCGTTAATGATTCTGTCCTGTCCCGTCGGTTAGATGAGGTTAAAAGCTCTAAAACCATGAATGCAGACGAGACAGGGTCTTTTGCATTGTGGTTGAGACGCTCTCTTGCGGTGCGCTGGGTCTGCATTTCGCCAGTTTGTGACCAGCCTCAGTCCTGTTACACTGGGCCTCAAAAACCTCTGGTCTCATTGATTGGCTGCAGCCAGTCGCTGAGGTTAAAGGGGGGAAGAGTGTAAGGGGCGTATTACCTACCTTATTGTTCTAGTCCGTTCAGCAATACAACATAAATAGGAACAGGCTGTAAACACCACCTGTATAAATAACTAGGAAATTATGACCTTTATAGATCTTGAGACAAGGTCCTAGAGAACAAATGTGAGTCACTGTGCCACCTATGATGATATAACACTGCACAGAAAAGAAACATGGACTGACTAATGGGAGCATTAATAGAACTTTTATGTCTAATAGATCCGGGGACATGAAATCAGGCTTCTAATATGAACGCTCTTTTCTTAATGGGCTGTGTAAAAAACTACTTTTATTGCAGTAAATGGACCTCTTGTCTTTGTTATAAGCACCAGCCCTGCAAAAAACCTGCTTGGCCCGAGGATGTAATCTGGATTATTACACAACAGTGCCTGTGGCAGAACTCCAGTACATAGGGGATAAATTATTGCATGTGTAGTTTATTTTATTTATAAGCATCATTTTGCAAGCCATGGTGATTAGCTGGGTTTTTGCAAGCTTCCCAACACTGCATGCAAATTACCCCTATACCAGAGATCCATGCGCTAATGACTGTAAATTTATTGAAAAAAAGTAGCTGCAATTGTCAGTCTTATATCGCTCTGCTAAAGCCCAAAAAAGAGCTTTGTTCACTGTTTTTTTTTTTGGGGGTTTTGGGGGGGGGGGGGCAGTTGTTATTATTATGAGAAAGTTCACCCCCACGAATGTGCAGGGTTTATTAGTCTTGGAATAGCTTTTAACAGTTTTATTACCTACAGTGGTTAAATGCATATGAGTCTACAAGCCTAGCAGTAGATTAACAATACATTGCCGGACTCCGTGGTGTGATAAATTCTACCATAAAACTTTAGTAACAAACATAATTTTACTGTCAACAGATTTATTTATTCTTTTCTCCCTGTCAGCTTTAAGGCTGTGACATTTTATTTTGGGGTGTGTGGGGGGGGGGGGTGTTGGGGGTCATAAAGGGGTTTTTAATTAGATTTTTTTTTACCACAAACTGCGGATTACACTTTTCCCTGATAAAGTTTCCGTTCATGTAATCTGTAGGGGAATTCGGTGTTTAACATCTACGCACCCTGGGCTTCTCTCTCAGTTATTGCATTCAATTGTAAAAAGCCTCCCTTGTTTGGCTGTATGTTTTTTTTTTTTCTTCATACTTCGGTTTCAACAGAAGTCATTTCAGTGGCAAATAGCAAAGGAATGGGGCAAGAATGACATGAATGAGATTTATTGTTTTCAATGCAGCCCCAAACTGTGCATACAGAAAACAGCTGTGTGCAACTTTGTATATTATAAACCTTGCACAGTTCCTTCAGGGCTTTTGCATTTGAAATGCTGCATCTCTTGCATGTTGATACACTAAGACCTGAACTATTCTTATTAGTTTGGCAGTTTTCCACTTTTTTGTGTAAAAATACAAATATATCTAATAGATTTTAGTGCTATTATTTTTTCCCACACTGGTTGAGTCAGATCTCCTATTTTAGCTCCCCAAACTGATTATTAATGAATTCCACCCGAGGCAAAAAGACATTACGGCCAAAAAGCCATTTCCTGGCTTCTCATATTCCACTGCTGTGAAAAAAGAAACGCTTATACCCATTGAACTACATGAACACTGAAGAAGTTTGAACACACTCCTAGGTTTGTTAAAATGGGCACATTAAAAAAAAAAAAGATAGTTAGACAGAACTCTACACTTGTAAAATAGAATGTACAGCTTATTAATGAAACAGACACAGACAGCAGTCAACTAAGCCTGACTATTTCTATACAGGAACCCTTTTTACTGCCCTCCAACAAGTATTGGGACAGGTAAATGAATGCACTGCCATTGGGGGTGGGAGGGCTATTTGTTGCCTGCATTTACTAAGTATGACTGGTTTGGACATTAAAGGTCATGCCAGCTTGACAGTCACCATTGCAGGTTATCAATTCTTCCCCTGAAAAAAGGCTCAGGGAAACATCCATTACTCCAGGAGTATGTACTCAAAATTTCAACCTTTAAAGTTTAGTTTGCCGTGAAATCAGGGTCTAAACCACTGACTCTGTTGTTGTTAACCAAGAACATTATCATACACACTAAAAGAACAATACTTTTAATCTGCAAGGTATCCGAGTTTACATCACAGAGCGCATGCCTTTCTGTTGCAAGTTTAAGCTTCTACATAATCAATTGTCCTGTACAGCTATCTGTACATCAACACTTTGGGTTAAAGTCGATTTGAATTCCATTGATTTCGACAGCTGTAAGTCCAGTCCGCTTATAACCCAGAATTTAGCATTGGATTTTGAACTAATAAATGGTTAATTGGCATTGCTAGTGCCGCATTAATGAAGATGTTTTCTATTGAAGATTGCATCAGCGTGATGAAGAAGGGGGAATGTGGCCTTTGCCTTGCTAGCAGGAGTTTACAGGCCCAATGTATATTTTGTATTTACTTTTAGGAGTATCCAAAACTTCAACCACCCAGTTTTAAATTCAGAGATGATAAGACACAAAGCGAAGTAGAAGAAGCTTTCAGCCAATGCCTTCATCACTGACATTGACGGGTTTAAACAAATCAGTGACATTGCTATGTGTAACACTGCGGTGTTGTTTAAAAGAAGTCCAGTAATACTAAAAGAAACACATGAAATTCAGTGACAAACGTTTCCATTGGTAGTCTTTCTCAAAGTCTTTTTGAGCATCAGTCGAAATGTTTGTCAATGAATTACAACTGTTGCAGATCGAGCTATATTCTATCCTTCAGAAGTGTACCGGATACATAATGCATAGAATGCCCTTTTAGAAGTCATAGTCATTTTTATATAAAATTCCTGTAATACTGTCTCAGTTTATGTCTCAGTTTATAATATCTTCATATCTAATTTATACAAAGGGCAGAAAATTAAATAGAAAAACAAAACAAACCAGATCCATTGTGTAAACCTGTCACCCTCTTCCACTCCTAAGAATAACAGAATACAATATCTACTAGTCCCTGAAATGCAAGATGTTAGCCAACATGACAAGAACACTGCTGTTTATTTGGGAATGATTAATTCAAATGTGACTTTGAGAATCGTTTGAGAAATATTAGATTAGAACGACATCCAGCTGTATATTGAATGTAACTCTAACCTCCAAGACGACAGCCTGACTGTGTTTGTAATGAATTAGTGGAACAAACTATTCACTGTGCAGTATTTACAGATGCAGCCTAACTGGCTATCAGTTGCAGATGTCTCAGTGAAACGATCTTGACCTAATTCATACCAAACTGATAACATTTTTGTTAGCGTAGATCTTTTATATATATATATATATATATATATATATATATATATATATATATATATATATATATAGTTTGTGGTAATTTTTATTGAAGGAGGGGCTGTTATGAAAGGATATTGCTCACTGAATTAAGCACATGCAAAAGAATGTGCTTGTATGTGCTCCTCTGAATCATGTGGCATTCCAAATCAAATTAAAACGCCTTCCTCATCTCATTAACTGTAATGAGTCCATTGATTTTTTCATAACAAATCACAGCATGTCCATATGAGCACAGTGATTGATGTCTCTTTTCACTTGTGCCCAAGGTGTGATGGCCAGAGAACATAACCAGCTCCCTGACCAGCCTGCAGCTTGCCTGTTTCCCACTCTGAAATGAGTTTAGTTTAGTTTATTCAGCTTAGTCTATTCCCTTTGTGCCCGCGGAGCCAGTGCAGGTACATCTCAATAGTGCAGCACTAATACAAAGAGAGACCTATACAATACAATACTATAAAACCCAGAAGAAATTCATACACATACACATATTGTACATTCACATACATATGCATACATACACATGCACATACAAATATATTAAAAGAAAGACAAAAACACATAATTACGGTTTCATTACAACTAAAACAAGTTAATCTCATGCACAGATGATGCAGTTTTAAACCCGGAGAGGCTTGACAATGACAAGCTTGAAAGGTTCTGAATCACACAGGGTTGGATCCAATCAAAAATATAGCAGCTGCATTTTTTCCCCATTCTATTGCGCCATTCAAACATAATCTTCGTGGCATGGTATATATGTGTTTTAAATAAAAGGCATATCAAGCACACAAGGTGTTTTTGTTAACTGATTGGTGTTAAGGGAGTGTGGCTGGCAGTTTGATTGAACAGCTCCATAAAATTGGGAAATAGCATGGGTAATAAACAGGAAATCACAGTGGCTACTTAAAATTACAAACAATGCAACGACAGAAAAGGGATTCAATTGTTACATAACATGCCACATATTGTATGGGCGAACAGAGTTAAAAGGTCACAGTGTCACATGATTTTTCTGGACACCAGAAGCACAAAAAAATATCCAAACAACAAGGCCTTCATCAAACTATAAAGCAGCATAACTCAAAGCCACTCAGAATCTTTGCGAACACAAGAGTAACAGCATGTCTTTATTTCAGTGCTCAGTATTTCTTAACTGGGACTGATAGTACAGGATAAAAAAAGGGATACACAATTACAATATTCCAGCTGGAGCCACTTGCGAGCCAAGGTTACCCTGAAATCTGTGCAAGTGCTGACACAGAGTGACAAGGATTATCTGTCATTATACAGTGTATATCACATCAAAGTCTATGCAGTCAGTAGGCCTACTGTAGCATTGAGTTAAAGAGCTCTCTCCATTGCAGTGGAATCATGACCCAACCATTTATTCCCCAGCTCTGAATCCAAACAAAGCACTGCTGGCTGGAGATAAAGAGGTTGTGAAAAGAACAGCCTGCAAGGAGGCCAAATATAACACGACCAACCCCGACTTCCTCCACATTTTTTTTTCTTTTTTTTTTACAAGAAAACAGAATTCTTACCATGTGCAGTATTTTACCCTTAAAAATCATCACATTTTCTTGACGTTACTGGCTCTCTGAAAGGAGGTCTATATATGTATTGTACCTGTAAATGTTTTGTCTTTGAAAATGTCATTCATTCATCTAATTAACATGAATTCATCACAAACAGGGATGTGTTATCATGGAAAGATACAGCACCGATAGTATGAATACTGTATATGAATTCAATAGGCATTTAATAGGACATTGTGCGATCATCTATATGTAATTACATTATAAGAAAATGTTTCAGGTTATTAATGAAAGAGAGAAGTAGAACAAAAGGACTTTATAAGGCACAGGTCAATGATCCCCAAAAAACCTGTTTGCTATTGAAAAGCTAAGGTTGCCAAATACAGTACTAACACAGTGTATGCGTATGATTTATCTATTCAGATTTGGCAAAGAATTTGAATTACAATCCCCGAGGTCAAACAGAGGGGTCTGCAACTTTTGGAAACAATTGAAAGATCCAAATCTAAACCATTAGGATATTGAGAGGAAATCATTTAACAGAAGGGGCTTGGTTATAGCTATCCTAAAAACTAGTTATATGTTATACATTGAGCAGATCTATGCTAAGAAACACACACACACACACACACACACACATATATATATATATATATATATATATATATATATATATATATATATATATATATATATATATATATATATATATACATATACAGTATATAGCAAATATGTGCGCACATTTACTGAAACAACAGCCCTGAACTGAGTATAAATTAAACATGAAATATAAAGTCAAGGAGATTTTTTTTTACTTTTGAAAATTGTAAAAAGTGAAGTTCCTCAAAATTCAGCTTGTTTTTTTTGTACCCCTATGATCACAATAAACCAGTTTGGTAAAAGTATGAACTATGAAAGGTACCTAAACTAATGGCTTCTTTCTTGTTTGTATCATGTTCTGTTTAAGCAGTTCCGCACAGTCTGATACACTTCATGCCAGTCTGACACTTTTACCATTTTTGTTTTTTTCACTTCCAGGTACCATGTTTACTAAACACACACACACTTAAAACACAGTTGCAGGGGCACAACCACAGGAATAACATCTTAATCTGATTAACTGCAAGCACTGAGTTTAGATTGCAGCCACATTCCTATTTACATTTACCATCTGAGAGATTTAAAAAAAAAAATGCAACAAGACAATACTCTTGTTGGCAGAACAAACATGCCTCAACTTGACTAACGCTGAGAGACTGGAATGTACACATTGCAATTCTGTAGATAGCCGCTGTGTCCACAATGTATTCTGTTTGCCTTCCTCCACAGAGGTGTACGTTACAGACGCTCATGAAGAGAAATACAAGAATCAACACATTTACTCTAAACAGCGATTGCTGATATACAGCCCAGCAGAAATGGAAACCAATGCAATGCACACTTCCAATTATAAATCCCTCAATGCTGAAAGCCGCTTTGACAAAGTGCCCACGAAAAGTAAATCACACGTTACCTAGTTAGTTGATTTATGAGTCAGTTCTGTCTTCAAAGTTCATTTTGGCATTGGTCACGGGAACCAGTACAGTTGTTTTTCTTTAGCAAAAAAAAATACTGTATCTATGCTTTTGGGTCAGCGTTCTCAAGGAAGCTCCGCTGATCACTTTGGGAAACCTGGGATGCCTTACAAGGTTGAACAAAGCCATGTAGTTAAGAATTACAGCTTCCATATAAATACCTGAAATCAAATAGCGCATGTCTTTTATCCAGTGTTCCAAGCTTTCTTTCAACTTGAACCTTAGAAGTGAAAAAGAAAACACGCCTCTATGTTACTCAGCATGTGCATATAATATCCCCTCACATCGAGGAATTCAGCCCTCTGAAAACAAAGAGGGCTCATGGGTGTTATAATTAGGAGCACCTGTTTCCTTTCACAGGATCCTGGTTTCTCTAAAAAGACTCATGCAGATTAACCATCAAAGCTTGCTCCATATTTATTGAAAGGACCTTTTGTTGCCAATTATTGGCTCAAAGGTGTATAATATCTCAGTCTATATGTAGAAGGGCTATTATACCAGGTGTGGCAGTGACACCAGTGCATGGCTTCTTCAAAGCAGTCAAAAGGGTGTAAGTCACCACTGGTGCACATGATTCTAGCACTGCTTGTCCATCTGGTCTATGCTGTTTCATCTCCTTGAAGGGATATTTAATAAGATGCTTACAACGCTTCAGTAATAATTAAGTAGTTAACAGTCTTTGAGGATCAGTAGGTAGTATGGTTGCCTGTGGGCTACAAAGTCAAATGTTTAAATTCAGCATTGGGGGGATTACCTAGATATAGGTATGAGGAGGCTGTGTGGTCCAGTGGTTAAAGATACAGGCTTGTAATCAGGAGGTCTCCGGTTCAAATCCCACCTCAGCCACTGACTCATTGTGTGACCCTGACCAAGTCACTTAACCTCCTTGTGCTCCGTCTTTCAGGTGAGACGTAATTGTAAGTGACTCTGCAGCTGATGCATAGTTCACACACCCTAGTCTCTGTAAGTCACCTTGGATAAAGGCGTCTGCTAAATAATAATAATAATAATAATAATAATATGTCTTGCTGTTGGACACAACGTAATGCCCTCCAGGAATGTTTAGTTATTGATTGTAAATCAAAATTCTAACTTTCAAGGTCTGCAGACTAGAGCCTTGGTCCTAGATAGCTTTGTGCTGGACTTGTTCTCCCTAAAGCAGATTCCTATTTGACAATTGTTTTGGTATATAGTCATGGATATACCCGGATTTCATTTATCACAAAAAAAGTTAGATTATACGATTTCTTTAACATAACAAGAAATTTAGAAATACTAAAATAAACTTAACGAAAAGGCAAAACTTTCAACAAGAATTCTTTCTCAGTGTTTTCAATGTTGAGAAAGACTTCTGGCCAAAAGTTTGTCATTGAATGTATTAGGTTACTTACGGTATTTCTAAATGTATCACTATTGCGTGTTAAATAGTTATGGATAACATCTCACGATAACAAGGGCCTATTTACAACAGGCAGGTTCAAAAGTTTGTCTTCCTCGCTTGACAGTCTAAGTGAAACCATATTACACAACCCAAAAATGACTATCCAAGATCCTGATGTAATTTTGGGCAGGTCTAAACTCAAACATAGCTGATACATCCAGCATGTGCACAAAAGACAAAGCCTGAAGCCTGAAACCTATCGGATTTGGACTTGCTTTTGGCCTTCTGAATTTCTGGGCTTATTTGCTTAATGTTTTGTTCAGTTGATTGTTGTCTTGGTTCAGCAACATGAACTGATTGAGATGCAAACTGCTTAAGGCCCTAAAGGAATATACAACTGCCAGTCAATTCAATGCCCATGTTTCTACTCATAAACTAAATTGGCTCCCGTTTTTGCACTGAGAAAAACAGCAATCAGCATAAAAACAACAGTAATGTTTTACTTAAAAGGCCATTGAACATGAAGCCACTTTCTGGCAACTTTTTAAGGAAAAGGTCTACATTGCAGTAACTTTGAGAAAATTGCTTTAACATGGCTTCTTGGTTTATGGCCTTAATAACACTTAAAGTAATAATGATTGATGGTGTTAATTATAAACTGTAGTTGAAGACTAAGTTTTTTCTTCAAAACATGCTTTATAGAACTGTACAGCGATAGTATATTTTACCCCATGGCGGTCATGATCCTCTAGCTGTCTTGGTGATGATTTCTGTCTGTTTCAGCTTCAGCTGCGAAGCATTAACCTGGTGAGAGCCTCTTGAGATGAGCAGAGCTCAAAAAAGATCTACTCTATTTAATCATACTTTTCAATAAACCATGCCATTGTCCTCACTCACTGTGCTGTACGGTGCCACTGCAGCTGTTACTGGGCTACTGTGAGTAAGTCATTAGAAGTGAGAAGTGAAACAAGCAAGTATTCTTCAATGTTATTAAAAACGACAACAAAGAAAGTACTCGGTATACAGCATACTGGAATTACTGCAAAGACAAAGATTTGATAAGGAAGCAGTGTGGCCTAGTGGTTAGAAATGAGAACTGAGATTTCGAGTAGGAGCTGCTGTGTTGAATCCTTACACAATGTTGAACTAAATTAGACTGCATCATATCAAGAGAAAATCACAGATAAGTCTACACTCTTATGTATCATCTTGATTCAATGATCCATAACATTATTTTAGTTTAGAGGTAGAGAGGATTACACACAGGAAGTTCAGTCCAATCATGTCTGTATACAACTCACTGAACTTAAATAGCACACTGAACAAATCAATTAGAACATTATATATATATATATATATATATATATATATATATATATATATATATATATATATATATATAGAGTCTTGCTCAACTTCCCAATAATTAACAATGAAAGCGTGTTTGAAAACAAAGGTACTTATAGGCTTATAGGCTTCTGATGCCACGGTAACTACAGCAATTTATTTGCATTTCAATCTATGAATGTGCTTGTGATATACATTCATAGATTGAAATGCAATCTATCTATCTATCTATCTATCTATCTATCTATCTATCTATCTATCTATCTATCTATCTATCTATCTATGAAAATGGTTCAGTTCCCTTAAAAAATAGGTAAATGTGAGCAATAAATCTAAAGTAGGAATGTCAATGCCCCTGAGTCACTGCTCAATGCAATGTGAAAGGTACTGCTGTGTATGTAACGTTTTGAAATCCCCTCTTCGGTGGCTCTTTGCATCCTCTTCAGCGTTGCTCCAGTGTTTTACAGTCGTCCCCTCAAAGCGCAATCCAACCTCTGTAATGAAACAAGCACTTTAGCTAGATTGAATTGGGAAATGATGAATAGAAGGCAGGGCCCAAATTGAAACTACTAATGATAAATAACTAACGTGTACACAGGCTGCTCTGATGCAGTTATGTTTAATAGATAAAAGAATTAGCTCTTGAATAAATAAATAAAGCTTCTCTCTGATCAGTTCCCAAGGAAAAACAAAACAAAAGTCCCGGTAGTCCAGAGGGGGTGACCCTGATGTATCGGAAAAGCTTGTACTTTTAAAATTGATTATTATTACAGTACAGTATAGTTTCAAACCTCTGAAGGCATCAGCAGTCTTAAACCATTCACATAGGAGGCTGTGTGGTCCAGTGGTTAAAGAAAAGGGCTTGTAACCAGGAGGTCCCCGGTTCAAATCCCACCTCAGCCATTGACTCATTGTATGACCCTGAGCAAGTCACTTAGCCTCCTTGTGCTCCGTCTTTCGGGTGAGACGTAATTGTAAGTGACTCTGCAGCTGATGCATAGTTCACACACCCTAGTCTCTGTAAGTCGCCTTGGATAAAGGCATCTGCTAAATAAACAAATAAATAAACACATCCACGATGAATGATACATAGCAGTTCAGTTGGTCAGTGTGCTGCAAATAGATCAACTACATATTAAAAAAGACGTTCATTGTCAGAACTGATGTTTTACCTGTACCCGTGCTGGCCAGGGTGGACCAAAAAAAAAAAAATACAAATAATGGCACAGCAGTTCATAGTCAGTATTTTGTCGGGAAAAATTCAGGGTAATAAGGCATGAAATTCCCACTCCAGCCTCTTACAGTTGAATCTATGTAGAGATATTGAGTATTAAGGCCACAGTAATGTAGGCAGGGAAATGGATTCTTTAGAAAGTAATGATCCATAACCCAGCTACTGTATTCAGTAAGTAAAGCAGCCACATTTCCTCGTCGGAATCAATAGAAATTAATGGATACACTTAACATTTTGAACAGAAATTTTCAGATTCATTTTGAGAGTTGGAGTATCTCTCTACAAAGGCAGCACACATTTCTTGCCCAACTTATCTGTCTGCAGTACACTGTCATTGTAATGTTGAAGACTGAAGCAAAATAATTATTTGCAGCAAATACATTCATTTTTCCCAGCCTTCGTTGTTCGTTCAACTAGCCTCCATAATAAATATTGTGAACCGTTTAAATTAAGCCCTCCGAACAAGGGCTCTTGAACAAAACAAATACACTTTGTAGATCTCTCTCTCTCTCTCTCTCTCTCTCTCTCTCTATGGTTATCATTAATTTACTGCTATAGACCTTGACAAATATAATTTGTTCATTAAAAATGAAAAGGAAACACAATCAGCCATTCAGACAAAAGCGCTTTGTGAAAGAACATCATCGGCAGCGACATTAGCAGCTCCATCATTTAGCTGACTTTGTAGAAGTGCCAGCTGTGAGCCTCTCGGAATGCTGTATGCAAAGTCTTTGAAGAGGGGGTAATGTTTTATTCAGGCACTAATTAGAAAAATTACATCTATGAAAGACGCAGAATGAGTGCAGCCTTCAACCTTGCCAGTGCCCCCCAAAAAACAACTAGGAAATAAATAATGAAATCTATTACCTGCTTCTCGTAGCTCATCACTGCAACTCGCACTGCAGAGATTCAATTGCCGGTTGCATTTTTCACTTGCATATAAGCCCACAGTTAAATGTACGAGCTTTTTGTGCCATTGTGGTATCTGGTGGGTCTTTTAGCACTGCTTTTCTTTATATAAGGGTGAAACAGGGCGATATAGATCCAGAACTGGACACAAATAAAATAATAATTGCAGTAATTTATCATATTGACCTGTTCCTATCCAGTTTTAAATAACTTTAGCATAACAGAGGCAGAAGTCTTAAAGGGACTAGGAGCTCTTAAAATAAACAAATCCCCTGATGAGATCCCCCCAATAGTACTCAAAGAAATGAAAGAAGTTATTTACAAACTGAACCAGGTAACTACAGACAAATAAGCCTTCTATTATATGTAAACTTATGGAAACTATAATAAGATCCAAAATGGAAAATTACCAAAATGGTAACAGTATCCTGGGAGACAGTCAGCATGATTTTAGAAAAGGGAGATCGTGTCTAACTAACCTGCTTGATGCAACATCGACAAAGGATAATTGCAAAGCATATGACATGGTTTATTTAGATTTCCAGAAAGCTTTTGACAAAGCCCTGCATAAAAGATTAATTCTCAGACTGAACACAGTAGGGATTCAAGGAAATGCATGCACATGGATTAGGAAGTGGTTAACATGTAGAAAACAAAGTACTGATTAGAGGAACAACCTCAAAATGGAGCAAGGTAACTAGTGGAGTACCACAGGGATCAGTATTAGGTCCTCTGCTATTCCTAATCTACATTAAAGAGTACATAAGGACCGTTTTATTTTATTGGGTTACATGTTCCCATGTGTTGCTACAACTGTTTATGTAAGGTGTGAGTATTGGTTTTTTTTACATTTTAACCTCTTTTTTAAACTTTTAAATTGCATTCCCTGCCTCAAGAAGGATTTCCATGTACATGCATGGACCTCAGAACTATATTTCTCATCATCCTCCTGCTCACTGGTAAATCCATCTCAGTTACATATGTGAGCAGGAGGATGATGAGAAATGTAGTTCTGAGAAGTAGTCTTAAAATATAAACGGGATAGAGAAAATGGAATAGCTGTACAGTAGATTTCATTTAAAAATTGGGAGAAAATAGGAAACACAATTCTTAAATCAAAACCTAATTATAAAAGCACACCAATATATAACTTTCCTGTTGAACCCTGTATCCATTTCAAGACTGCATTCAAAGCTAAAAATAAATGCATTTTATTTTTTATTGCTAATGACTGGCTGAAACAGCTTAGTCTTTAAAGTATGGGTAAGTATTAAATATATGCCTACATGTTATATTATTTATTTATTTATGACATGGGTTCAATTATTTGTCTCAAATACTAGATTAATACCTTAAATTAATGAATATACTGTATATATATCAGAATGCAGTGTGCATTATTAGAGCCAGGTTTTGTTTCACTTTGATTTCAAGTTGATAAAAGTAGTTAAAATAACAGCCACAATGCTTTCTGTTATGTATGCACAATATGTCTAACACAGTTTCGAACTGTTGTACTATAACATAATTCTAAAAGCACTTTAAAGGACATTATCACAACAGTATTTTATTTTCTATTCCTTTTTAGAATCGGGGGGGAAAAAAAAAACATCTAACAGTGGTTTCTTATTTTAAACAATTATTCTGTTATCGTTAGCCAGTAAATCAAACAAAAAAAGCTTTTAGCTCAGTATTTGACGTTCTAACAAATTTAGCAGAACATTTTCTTTCATCATAGGCTACTTATGAGTTTGTGATTCATAATTATCATTTATGGTGTCTTGTAATAACCTACAGCAGCTAGTCCCAACATGAATTTCAATTTAGAGAACATTAAAAGAAAGCCACAGCCTGCTGGGTTTTCTGTCTCACAAATCATTTGATTTTCTAATCTCTCTCTGTCTCTGTGCTCACCACAGTGAAGTAACTGCAAAATAAACTTTCTCTGCCAGAACAACAGATTGTATTTATGAGCAAGACAATATGATATTGGAACTGGTTTGCTTCAGTTGTGTTGCAACATGGCCTGTTCGTAGTTTTTGTTCCCTAATAACTGTGATATTTTCTGATGTCTGCTATATTGTACCCTAGCATGTAAAACATGTAATTGCTTATTTGTAGGGCTAACTATAGCCATTACTTGGAAGCATGTACTTAAAGGTATCCGCAACTGAACCTTTCAATGACAATGTCCTTTAATCTTCTACTTCATTAATTCTGTGATTCACCTCATCAAAGAAACCAGAGTAAAGAGACCTACAGTAACCAATCCCACTAATTGCAGGCTTAATGTTACTAAATTATGAGGTCGTAACGTATTATTTTCAGTAAATGAGATAAACAACCAATTTGAAGGTGCTTCAGTTCAGAACGGAACAAATAACTTAGTTATTTGGTGCTGCTCTCTAGGGTCAGGTCACACTGAGACGATTCTATTGGCCACCACTGTAGAGCAACCAAACACGCCTACTTATGAGTGGACGTGTTTACAACAGTGCTTTTTTACATTCCACTTACGTTTGTATGGTGAGTGGTTGTGGGTTCTGCTGTTGTCATATTGAGTTGTATGGTGAGTGGTTGTGGGTTCTGCTGTTGTCATATTGAGTTGTATGGTGAGTGGTTGTGGGTTCTGCTGTTGTCATATTGAGTTGTCTTTTCTTTTTTGTTGTTGTTGTTTTTGAGTGGAATTGAAAGCTTCTTTTGTCACATGGTTTGAATAGAATCAGGACTCGGTTCAGCATATAGGATTTTCCAGTCAAGCTCAAAGCAAACTCCAGGTAAAGGCAGGTTTAAAGAAAATGATAATGCGTCAGTATGGCAGCAATAGAACACAGAAACACTGAGAATGATTGCAAGCATTTGACATCTGAAGCTACGATCCCGAAATGGGATCATCACATTCCTGCAAGAAACTGACAGTGCATTGCACTAATGCACTTGAGCTGGCAGGTGAGTCATATAGCACCAGCATTAATGGACATGTCTGTTGCTCGTCAGGACAGTGCTACATGTTTGCTGATATGACAATTTCATTGTACAACATGTTCTATTCTGAGTTGTATCTTCCTGCCAGTATTCCACAGCTTTTTAATTAAATGAATTAAATTAGCAAATACTTGATAGGTCCTGTCAACATACCATGCTGGTGTTGTGAAATTAGTTTTGTCCTGGCCGCAGATGCAATACATGCTAACATAGTTTTATGATTATTCAAATTCAGCTGTAAATACAAATGAATGACCTGCCTATTACATGTGTAAACTAACCAGTACGTTAAATAGGCACTTTTGTCCACAAGGGATGAGAGAGGACTCTATAGAATAACATTACTCTTAAGACTAACTCAACAAATACGACAGTACAATGGTATCTAAAATAAAAAGAAAAAGCTGAAGAGAGTGGAACACTTTTGACCCATTGACATTGAGGTATGTAGGTTGATGCTCTTGTATGAATGAACTGATAAGGGCTTATTGAGGAGTCACTGTGGGCAGGTGATTGTTGAATGAGATCCAACGCAGTCCCGGAGAGACAACATTCAGGATGGACACAGTGATGTCATCTGGAAAAATGGAATAAACGATGCCTCAAAAAATGTATTCCTGCATACTGAAATCTGGGTGGAAATGCATTTTCATATGATTTGCCTACAATTGCATCTTCAGTTGGAGGTAATTAACGCTGCAGTGATATTAAAATGTAACGTAGCAGTTGGATCTGTGTGTGTCATCATCGGTCCCCTCCAAATCCCAATCCCTAAAGCATGTGCACTGTGGATATAAAATAAAGATTTTTTTAAGGTATTGGAGAAAGACATACGAGGGCCTCCCCTCCTCCCATCCCAAACTGCCTGCCACAAGGCTGAAATTACTTGAATGTATCCTCAGTAGTTCTGTACAAAGTAGTGCGGTAGGTTGTCTAACAGCCTGAAGCCAAGCAGGAAATTGTTTATTAGCAGTAGTTATCTCCCAAAGAGGTTCTTTAATTTTAATTAACTGTCATGTCTATCAATCAGGATTTTCAGTTGAAAAGGTTCTAATCAAAACAAGATCATTATCACTCCACTTTCACTTTGTTAATGAAACAAAGCTGTCATTTCTTTCCTAGCTGTAAAGTTAATTGAAATCGGGCGTCAGCTGAGGAACTGGATCTTCTGTGTTTGGTTGGAGTAATTATTCTAGTATTGTACGGGATGCAGTCCCATTTCTAGAAATGTAAAGGAAGAGAAGTCTGAAGGAGTCTGAACTGTTGTAGGGAGCTGCGGAGATGATATAACAAAAGGACTTTATGAAAACTGGGGAGAAAAAACATGTGTAAAATAATTTGGCCTTCTAAACTTACATAAAGGAAAAAAAAAAGTTTTAATAAATTTGCATAGTATTCAAGCTGTATTAGTTATAACCAAAACCGTTGAAAAGGAATCATTTTAGATGTGTAAGTTTGGTTTGCCAGGTTAAAACATTTTCAGTAGATCAAAGTCTTGATTGACCCAAACCTTCCCACTTCAAACATTGTTGGGCTAGTTCTATAGTATCATATTCATGCACTCAAAACTTAAGGCCTCTGCACACCGGACACAGTACGCCAAGTGAAAGTGTCACCCGACAAAAAAATAAAACTTGTATTTTTGATACAAACCATTCACACTGAAACAACACCAAAGTGATGTGAAAAAAATTGGATTGGTGTCTATGAGGAACAACTTCCCTTGCACGTCTTCAGCAATGCCAGAATAAAAGACTGCAGATTGCAGTATCAAAAAAATACCTAAAGACATGATAATGAGGGAGAACATCTGGCGTGTGATTTTTTCCAGTTGATACAAATCAGAGGAGAGTTCACTATCACATCACTGTTTGAAGATGTCAACAGTGGAGAACAAAGGTGGTGATGTGATTGAAATTAAAAATCCCCATTCATCTTTAAATTTGATATTTATTTGAGAATTATATTTAAATCAGGTAAAAACTTGAAAAACAAAAACACAAAAACTACAAAACAAAAGCTGGCAGTTTAAGTGTTAAGGTAACACAAACATTCTCAATTCAACAAGCTGTGGTATCATTGCACACAATGAGTGGTTTTGGTTTCTCATCAGACCGCGTGGATTGTGATGAACAAGGCACTGTTAACTTACTTGTATCTTTCACTACGGATTACATTCAAAACAGGGTTATGCTTTCAGTTCTTCCTTTAAAAGAAAAACAAAATCACGTAAAAAGGTCTCCCTTTTAGTTTTACAACAAAGATCTATCAAAACTGCTTTAAAAACAACTTTGTTTACTTCTGTATCAGAATTGAAAATGCTGTCGCTGCAGGATGGAAACAGCAGTCCTCCAATCTACTGCTTCATAAATCTCATAAATTAACTTGCATACCCTGTTTCCTATGAATGCAGATTAACGTTACTAAGATGAACACATGGCAACAAACACATCATCGTTTCCCAGAAATCTGCAGTGCTGCTTAACTAAAAAAAAAAATATCACTCTTTTGGAGAAACTAAACAAACTAGTAAATTACTTCAGTAGACTGTCATGACGCATGAAACTAAAATGTACCTTGAATATGTTTTTAAAACATTTTAAAACAGTGGTCCGCACTTAATTTGTTTGTGGAGAGCCAAATACAGTAACTACAAAATTGTTGGGAGCCAAAAAGTTATAATTCAAATCACCTTTTGAATTTATTATTGTTATATATTTTTTTAACACTTTCCTATTGCCAACGTCTCCTTCAGCAGTCACATAGTTCACTAATGCTGTTTTAAAGTGGTGGTGGTGGATTTATAAATCTAGAAAGAGCAGCAAGTTTACTTGGAGACAGCAGGGCGGGCAGGGCAGGGCAGGGCAGGGCGGGCAGGGCGGGCGGGCGGGGCAGGGGCTCCGCTTTGGTTCCACAGGACCATAGCTTAATAATTTAACAAAGAATTTGCAATCTGGCCTGCCAAATTAAATGGGATGTGAGCATCAAGAAGGTTCCCTCTGGGTTTATTTTGTTCAAGGATCAATCACTGTGCTGATATGGAGATATGGAGACACGGAAGCCCCCCTCTCTCCAAATTCATGTTTTAGATCACCTGATGGGATAGAAGAGCACATAGCAGACAGGCTGATCAAAGCAAAGTGCTGAAGTTCATTAAGTAAGCCCGTGGGATGCAGGCTGAATCTGCAGGCTATGCTATACTCCCCCTTAAAATGTATTAAGCTACAGAAAGTAGCTGAACACATTTCATTCAAAAGACACACACCATCATCAATTTCAGTCCAGGGCCCTCAAGCAGAAATATTGTGGATCCTGAAGGTGATTTTAAATCTTGAAAAGACCAGAATTTAAAAAAAAAAAAAAAATAATCACTCCAAAATGAACACTTGATAATATATTCTGCGTAAAAAAAATACAGCAGACACTGGCTTATACACTACAGAAAACAGAATCAAAATGTAACAGGGATGAGGTTTATGTAGTAAAACGTCCGACCCAGTGTTCAATTGAAAAAGCTGGTTGTGTTTACAAGTGCAAAACTCACTACTTGATCTTATTACCTACAGACTGACTTCAGACATTAAAATCATACCGACAGGATTCAAAAAAGTTTCTACCATCTCTAGCAATAATTAAAAAAAAAAAAAAAAAAAACCCTCAAAACAGATACCGTTTGGTACAAAAAACAAAAAACAAAAAAAACACAACACCACTAAAAACCAGCTAAACATATTTCTGTTTGTGTGATATAGGTATGTACAAATACCACTTGAACTATGAAAACCCAAAATACCCTGCTAGTGGATATGTAATATTAGTAATAGTAGTAGATAACATACACCGCATGTAATAAAACTTGTATTACATAAAAAAAAGTTTAAACAAGCTCTTTTTTTTTTTTAATAACCTTTTGGTCCGTACATAAAATATGCACTATATACAGCAGCTGATTCTCTTCTTTCTTTCTTTCTTTTAATTACAATGCTTGAAAACACTTTATAAAGCACCCTAGTAAAAATACTTCTCCAGGTAAAAGGTTTAAAAGGTTTACAAGATGCAGGAAAAAAAAGAAACAGAAACCACACACACAGTACCACAATTGGTTAACAGAAGACAAAACTCCTTTTCACACAATGGATCACGTGTGTGTAAACAGCTGTGTCTCCCACTTCCCACCCCCACCCCCTCTCCCAATGGGACCTCTAACAGAATGTCCAGCCAATGCTGGTATGGCCTTTACAGCCAGCCTCATCTTTTGGTTGATTTTTTTATTATTGAAAATGTTAATACATCCAAAAGCTGACCATGGCATATCTCTCCATCTCCTGTTTCATACTGTGTTCAGCATTGGCATCTTTGAACTCCAGTTTGAAAAGCTCCACCCGCCACAGTTTCCTTTTGGATTTTTTAAAATTCCTTTCCCTGTTAATGGGGCCGGATAAACTGTCCAGCTGCTTCTGCCTTAGTGAAATTAAAAACACCCCCGCCAAAAAAAAATACAAATAGAAAACACTAAATGAAACAGAACTCTTGTCAAAGTGACAGGAAGAGTCTTGGTACACAGAGTCCACTCAACTTCATCTCACCCTTTGCAAGATGTCACTGTTTTTAATAATGCATCAGCTTGCTGTTAAAAGGGCGGACAGACAGACAGACAGACAGACAGACAGACAGACAGACAGACAGAATGTGCATCTCTTCGCAAGACCGGAAAACACTGAGTAACAATCAGAAGACGACAGCAGCACATTGTGCAAGTCCAACATGAATAAACCTGATGGATTTCTGTAAACAAAAGGTTCCATGTTCGTTCACACACAGATATGACTTTCTGAAGCCTGATAGAGGAGAACTGCTACAGAAATGGAAGAGTTAGTATCAATGGTGCAGTGAATGTTTGGCAATGGCCTGGGACTCTCCATAGACAGATTAGATTTTAGAGACTCAGTCCAGGTGTCCTTTGCAGTGCCTGTTCTGCCTTCTCCCTCCCAGGTGCACATGAAATGAGACCAGTGCTGCAGGCTGCCTATCTCCTCAGTTGCAGTCTGGCACTCTAGTTCATCTTGGGGTAGATCTTTTCATAGAAAAAGTTCTGAGCAAGGAGGTACAGCTCCCCATCCTTTTCCCGTACGGCGTGCGCTCTGATAAACTGAAACTGTTCCAGTGCAAATTCGTAGAGTTCGTTCTCCATTTTCCAGATGTCGGACTGCTGCAGCTTCGCGATCGACTCCTTTGTGGGCGGCTTCTTCTCAGACGTCTTTCTCAGATGCGATTTCTTTCCTGCAATTGGACAATCAAATGTAGTTACAGAGATATCTCACAAATATTTTGTGCACAAATTGCATTTTTCTGAAAAAAAGTACATTAGAAACATCCCCTGCATGCTGTAAATACAACATTAGAGCTACCAGTAATGTAAAAAGAAAGACCGACTCCATTATAACCCCAGATAACTGACAGAAACATTAAAGATTGCAAGTTTCATCACAACTGGATAAGATGTTGTCATGCAATCTTCAAAATCGTCAATCCAAAATGATGAGAGGTTTTGAATTTGGTCTCACAACACAACATGCCTTCATGGAGTATGGAGTAGGTTATTCTCAGACAGGACTCAGACCTGACCCAGAGGTGTAATTGCTTCCTGGTATCAGCCTATTCCTTGGTTGTCAACCTCATAAATCCACCAGCACCATGAAGTACAATCATTACAAACTGCTGACCCTCCTTAATCCCAGTGTCAGATCTGGCACCAGGTCACTTTTGTTTGCTGGACCTCAGTTGAAGAATGAGCTGCTATTTGACCTTAGATTTATCTTCGGTCAAAAACAATAAAGGATTTTTGTACTTAGAAACATTTTCCTACTGGACCAAGAGGTTGAGTTATTTCACATGTCAGTAGCTACACGCTGGTTATGGTAAGTATACATTATTACTAATGTACTGAGTGCTACGTACTTCGTATGTACACTATTAGTCAGAATAAAAATACGTTTCGGTCGCAAGACCTTCATCAGAGCACCAATTAAAATGGAATTAGTAGTTTAAAAATGACACAAGAAAAACTATGCAGTAATGTATTAGAACAAAAAACTGTTTGTGCATTGCGGAATTACTGCCACTTACACTGAAGTGTATCTATTCGTTTCTTGAGTTTTATGCATATACAGTATTTTTATTTATTTATTTATTGTTTTACTGCTTAACTACATAAAGGAATATACTGTATCAAGTTAATTAAGGACTCTGGAGTAGTCCACCTACTGCAAGTTGTTGGTTTCTAATTTCTACATGTAGAACCACTGTGGTTCTCAATCCTCCTTGCACCTCTAGTGGGTCTGAGCACAGGCCATATTGACCAGACCGCAAGCTTAGAAATGTGTGCTCTTTCTAGTCTAATCCACGGTGCTCAGCGTCTTCTGTGTCCAATTAGGCCAGCTTGGATTTTGGCAAACCAAACCAGCCTCCCTCAACAGCTAGCACACACTGCAGAAAACCCCAGGGAACTGGGAGAAGAGTAGTTATACTGGAGCTGCTCCGCTTGGTGCACTCCTTGAGGGCCAGCACTGGTTGGTTATAGATAGAAATGACCTCTTAAGGACACCTCGAGATCAGCAACAGACAAAGTTCTCTTTGCCTGGGAGAGCTCTGTTGCACAGCAAGTAGCCTTAAATTTGCTTTCAGACCCTACCTTTTTACAATGTTTTAAATCACTCTGGACTCTTAATGCAATTTCTCAGTATTGTGTTTTATTTTATTTTTGTAGTAAGTGTAGGCTCAGTCAGCCAAGGTGTCTTTATGTTTACATGTTCCAGCACCGCCTACTGCCAGCGTTACAACAGGAAACCGGATTCTAAAGTAGCTCCTCACGAGACAGCGCTGGCTCTTATTTCTAGTAAGAAACGTTGGCTGATCTAGATTGTTACAGATGCCTATAGCTGGCAACTGGACAGAAGAACAGCTGGGGTGAAAGCACCTTTACACTGACTTGAAAATAAAAACAACCCCCTTAATGTTTTTAACGTAACTGGAAGCTGTTCTGTATTTCATCTCCCTAGCGGGTCAGCGTATCTGCACCTGTGCGGTAGAGTTCGGCAGCTCCTCTGAAGAAGCGCGGTAACGCAGCCTCCAGCATCATGATGAAATCTTCCAACTCCTCGGTCACGCCAACCAGCAGGTATTCATTAATCAGGTTGTATTTGGCTTGTTCCAAAGCCCATCTGCTTCCGACATTCCTGCAAAGACACACAGCAATGAAAAGTCCAGCCCCATGCAACCAAAAAATGTATCGCTCTGCATGATGAAAGTGGACCCATGCCTCTTTTCTGTGGTGTATAAATGATGTCAGCTAACAGAGATACCTTCCTCACATGTTTCAATTCTGCCCTAAAAAATTCTAGTTAAAAAAATCCAGTACCATTTGAAACATACTATGACACACCGTAACAAGCAAAGTGGAGTTACTATATATACTGTAAAGCCATAAATATTTGGCGAATCTCACCCATAAAACCAGAAATGTTGGCGACCTGTTGCAATATACGAAGGATGTATTGTTATTGGAAAAACGCATAATAAAAAGGCTTGCAAATATTTATGGCTTTACAATAAGACCTTATATAACGTGCAGTAGTTTATAAACGTATAAAACAGTCTCGACAACCTAAAAAAACAAATCCCTAGAAAAAGTCAACCTGCAAAACAAATTACACTATGACCTGCAAACACCTGCCGTAGTACATAGCCTCAGATAGCGTGCGTTTCGAGATGTATACATGTTCTGCAGTTAACTATTTTCACACAAAAAAAAACATGTATATACATAAAAACAAAATGATGTTGTATTATAATAACAACCAAACTGGTACTGTTATAATAACAACCAAACTGGTACTGTTACTTCTGTTTATACTGGAGTTGGGTCAGTCCATGTGAGGGTCAAGCAAACTGCAGTTCTACCCACCAGCATTCAGAGTTGTGACCACAGAAGAAGGGGATCTGAAGCCAGAGCTTCTCTGCAGCGCAGTCGGAGCCTGCAGACGAGACACACTCATCGAAGGTCTGAAACGAGACACAACACCTGCTCACAGGACTGCAGGGAAGACAACACGACTGGCAGGGACAGGAGAATCAGCGACAGGGCATTTCAATTAAAAACCTCATTACAGGACGGAGCGCTGCGCTGGCTCTCCCATAACTTCATTTGTTAAATTTGGCAAGCTGTCACATCAACCCCAATCACCCCCCCAAGAACTGCGCTCCAATCCGACAGGAAGGAAAGGGAAATGCTGTACGCAGTTTAATGGTATGCAGGATCTCTGTATGCTGCCGATTAAGTCCGAACCACACGCTTTGTATTGCGTTGTTTGTACTTTTTGATTGCTCTTTTATTGTTTTTCAGGAGACCCATTTAAATGAGATCTCGGTCTGAATCTCCCGGTTAAATAAATAAACAAATATACAAATTAATACATTTTTATTTATGATGTCATTACCAAGTTCTTGCATTTATGTTTCTCCAACGTATGTAAAAAAAAATAAAACAAATTGTCATACCATCTATAAACTTTTTTTTTTTATTATTATTATTTAATTTATTACAAAACTACACAGAAAAGTGGGAGAGGGGAAACCAAGCACAATGCGCGGAGAGGCAACGGGACAGATGGCAGGAACTCCAGTCCCGGTTGTGTTGTTCTAGTGGAAGACAGGATTACCTTTTTATCTCCTTGTTTTCTCCTCCGAAGCCCCGGCCTGTAATCATCCCCGAAGCGTAGGAAGTAATAATAGGACACCAATCGCTCGATAGGATCCCGGATCACATTGATGTAGATGGGCTTCTTCTTCACACCAAACCTACACACGCGCACGTCCAAAAGCAATTAAATGTTTTATATCTGTTTGGGATTCTTATATTCTATTATTCTCAATATCATTCTTTAAGGTAATATTATCAATGAAACATAATGCATGAAATCGAACAAGCAATCTTTTAAAATTTCCTACGGCAGTAAAAGGGAGATCTCAGTTTCTCCACTGGTCTCAATCCAAATACTGTATAATCTGAGACAGACTGGTAGAAAAGGCTAATGAAAGTCAGTACTGTAGATGCATTTCAAAAAAAGTTTAGTTATTACATCTCCTAGAAAATGTTTACAATGCATTACATAACTGGCTACAGCTATGAATGGAGGTAATGCAAATGCAGTTATTAAAACACTCAGTATTCAATCAATTCCTTTTTCATTCTGCTACAGTAGATCAGGAGATGCAATTGTGAGTATTGCCACTAGAGGGCAGCAGCTGCACAACACACTGCACAGCACAGCCTCCTGGCTCACATCAGAAATAAAGGGACTTCATTAGGTGGTTGTCCATGTCTCTTATTTGACCTCTAATTATATCTTACCTGTCATGCACGGTTATGCATTATACCACAAACTTTAAACTACACCAGTTAAAAGAAACCTAATTTGTTAACCTTCATTTCACACACAGAAAATATGAACACAGTAGGCTGAGCTGCATCAAAACACTCACTTTGCAAAGTCTAAAAAGGCTACATGTCCATGGTAGAATCCAGGCTTCATCTCCTTCCAAGATGTTACATTCTTCACGAATCGAACCTGTAAACACATTAAAAAAAAAAGTCAACTGGGAACCCAAGCAGAAACTGTATATACAGAAAGCAAACATGTTTGTCCCTAATCTGTCACTGTGATACAGCAGAAGGAGGGACTGTCAGTGAGCCAGGGTTTCTGCAGGGGGTTGTGCACAGCACATACTGTATTCCACTTTCACAACAGACGATTGCAGACTGCACTTAAAATACCACATTCCTTCTTGCAATTAGTCTGTTGCTGTAACTTTGCTGTAACTTTGCTGTAACTCCGGGGCTGTGTTCAGCAAGTCTTTTTAGAAGCCCTTTCCTTTGTGTGGCGTCATATATATTTACATAAATATATTTAAGAAAATAAAAACAAAACTTTTTTTTTTGCATGTACACAAAAGGTTTAAATGATATACTTCTTTATATCTAAAGAATTGTGGCATTAAAAAAAACATTTTATAAATATTATGATTTGTCAGAGTAGTGCTTTATTTTTTTACATCGCAACTTCTTTGAAGCTGCTAAAGTCTTACATAAGCAGTAGCCCAGACCCAGCTGTGTTTCCAGTTCTTTAATTGGCGTGGGAAAGTAACAGGAAACGCGTGGGGCTCACCTGGTCTTGCAAGGACATCACAGGGTTGTTTTTGGTGGTGTTGATATGCAGGACATGGTATTTGTTTTTGCCGCACAGGTCGTAGGCAATGTTTGTGAAGGAGGTGCTTGCAGTTTTAGGGACCCGGTTGTAAATGATGACCACATCATCGCTCTCATCTAAAACCACATCTTTAGTGCCGTCCATGGTGTGACGCTGTTCGATCTCCCGCACTTCATGCCTCGCAATGGCCCTCTCTGACAAATGAAGAAAACACATTTTTAAAAAAAACAACACTTTCCCTTGTTGAGCAATTTTTCAATATTCTAGGAGTTGCATTAAGGTCAACTGCAACACGATCAACTGAAAAGCCAGTTAGCGGTTCCTTCCAAATCAGAGAACACTACCATAAAAATATTTTCTGTGTACTTGATTTCATTGATTCGGTGTTTATTAAATGGAAATGTCATTTGTGTCACCAATATCAAAACCAGCTCAGGACACACATCTACTGTAATCTCTTCGGTCCTTTTGTTCAGCACACCGAACCTTTTTCATATGAAATTGCCCGCGTTACCGTCAGCCAGAGAGCCCTCAGTTGCGGACGCTCAGATTAATGAATGTTCAATATTTCAGGGTCCCAGATATTGGTCTGATACTGTGAATGTTTTGTGGTCTCATGTAAAGCAAATAACGAGTTCACATCCAAATTTCGTTTTCTCTTAACAAACCTGGTCTCATGACCGAGGAGGGTGTAGAACCTCAAAACAGCACCCCCTACTGAAGCCTGTCAGCATCACACAGTATTGTCATGCTTGCCGCTCTAAAATCTGTTGCAAGATGCCAGCCTTCCTTCCACCCCTCTATCTGAACAGTGTGTGCTAAGCCAATTGGACCCAGTGAGCTGTATTATCGTCACACTTGAACAGCTGCACCTGGTGGTTCCAAATTACTGGTGGGTGAAATAAGAGAGAGTCTGAAACTCAAACTCCAGCTGGGCCCTGCAATCATTAACTAAGGTGCAATGCTACAGCAAGCAGAAGAATTAGAACCTGCAACGCTGAAGGGAGCTCAAGAACTTCAGTTTTGCCCTGGAAGGTGAAGGTCTATTTTAGGAATCGTATTTAACTGGATCCTAGAAATGTACTACACCCTGTTCAAATGGATCAGAGAGGTGTACAAACCAAGCCCTGCATTTTCAAATTATGTTTAAGAACAGGATTTAATTTGGTGGTCAGGTGCTAGGATTCAATAAAGAAACAACATTTTGATAAACTGTATTCACTGCTAACCAGTTAGTTTAGTTTATTTAGCAGACACCTTTATCCAAGGCGACTTACAGAGACTAGGGTGTGTGAACTATGCATCAGCTGCAGAGTCACTTGCAATTACGTCTCACCCGAAAGACGGAGCACAAGGAGGTTAAGTGACTTGCTCAGGGTCACACAATGAGTCAATGGCTGAGGTGGGATTTGAACCGGGGACCTCCTGGTAACAAGCCCTTTGCTTTAACCACTGGACCACACAGCCTCCTTCTAAGTTAGAGAAGGACCACACAGCCTCCTTCTAAGTTAGGCTGTGCAGCCTTGTTATAACTGGAGAATAGTGCTCATTAAACCATTCCCCCCATATCAACTGATCTATTTGGAGTTCAGTACAACTCCACATTGCTGCCATTGTAAACTACACAGAAGATTGCCCCATTGGTAATGTAGATCTGCTTTCCATACCTTCATAAGAACAAGGTTTACTGGCACCGTGGCTACGATCACATTCCTCCAAATAACCAGTACAGTTCCATGGCTTTTTGTCAAAATGTTTCTATTCCAACACGGTACAGCACACTACAAACACACAGAGATTGCCACAATAAATAAATGTTAAAAATTGGGTACTTATAAAATGTAGGTACAGTAACGCAGGTGGATACTACTTTGCCAAAAAATGGGCAATAATCTAAATCTGCATGAACCTTATAAACAAGTAAACCTTATTTCTCTCATGTAAAATCAGAAACATCCGAAAAATATTTCATGGGATGATATTTCAAGGTTTGTTTTGGTTTTTAAAAATCAAAACCACCAAATACCTCAAATAGTCAGACATCCTTTTCCGCTGCACTGTAGAGTTCTCTTTCTCCTGAAGAACCACAGAACCAGGAGGCCAAAAGGACAACACAAAGAAATACAGCTTTGTTTACTGTATCAGTCGAGACCGGAAAAGTCACTTACAAATGCAACACTTTTCTTTGTGAACAGTGATAAGGAAAGTTAATAGAATTGCTTATACTGCCGGGAACAAATAAGGCTGTCGTTCTCCTAACCTGGCACACTCTCTTAAAGCGAGAGAGAAAGTGAGATCAATAATGCTGGTCCTCAGACTCCATTTGAGAAGCAGTGTTGAAGGCAGTGTTTGGATTTCTGCACGCTTGCGGCAGACTTTCTGTCTCTGTGTTGACCTGCTCAGGCACCTACCTTACTGAAGGACGAGGAAGAAAACATACCACCGACACACAGTACAATTACTGTATTCCCAGTTCTCAAAACTCAGGAGGGGATTGCTTTCACCCATCTCCTTACCTCAAGTTTCACATTATTCTTTAACTTGCAAGCTGTTCAATTTGTTCTGGGGCTAATGTACTGTACTGTAATGAATGGGCATGTTCTTTGGAAGCTTTTATACTGCTATACTACAATACACAACATATTGTGAACTTTGTATATAAAAAATATATATTTAGAAAAATCACACTGAGATTGTAGTACTTTTTTTATAAAACAGCTCCCTCATAAGCAGAGCTCTCCCCCCCCCCTCTTAAGCGTATTATTGTATTTATTTTAAAACATCATTTACTACACCTTTCAAAGCCTTGGACTAGTGTCAACCTTCAGAGATAAAGTTAAGAACTGTATATGTTGTGGAGTGCCTTTGTCTGCTATGAAGAGGCTGAATCTCACAAATGTTGCCCTTTTAAAAATCAATCAATGTCAGTGCACAGCACAGGTTTAGATATATTGTCTAGATACAAATCAGCAGGGCTCACACCATGTATATACAAGCCATCAATGCTGAAAAAACTAAAACAAGCAAAACTTAAATGCTGGAAATGCTATGAAAAGAAACTGAAAATGCCTGCTCCCTCCCCAACAACATACTGTAATAGTATACATGCTACAAAGGTGTTTAATTGACTCGTTCATCTTATAGCGGACTATCTCTTCATAAAACAATCCATTTTAAATATTGATTGTCACATAATAAAAACTCTTACCAGTTTCTCAAGTCTGAATATCTGCTCTACAGTACTGTACTGCCTTGTAATTCTATTCAAATACTGTCCAGCACTACAGTGCTATCACTCTGTAGTGGGCTGTGGCAAAGTGGGTTGTAGTGCGAGGTGTCAAGATAACGACAGACAACAAAGTAGTGGTGAAGTGGTTAAACACACACAGTACACAAATACGAGTCTGAGTCCAGGGTGAGTGCTATTCGTGCTAGTGGTGCAAATGCAATTTATCTGGTGAACAATAGTGCAGTGTTGTCCGGGTTTATGCTGGCCTGTAGCGACAGCTCCGGATCGTGTTTGCCGTCTAATAATTAACAAACAGTACAGTTAGATGTAACAAACACTCATGGTTACTTTTTACTCGTCCTTTAGCGGTTCGACCTTAACCATAACAAAAAGAACAGCTCCCCTAGCTAAGTCCCCTATTTGTACCTTCAGGTCACGCCCCCTTGGTTGCCACATCGTTTTCCCTCTGGGCGATGACTTAATGTACCGCAGCTGTGCCCCCTTTCTAGATGGCCGACTTCCGCCTAACCCTGGGAATTAATTGTCAGGCCATCCAGTCCAGGGCACTCTGTTCCCTTCATACAACGCCCTCACAGGTCAGGAGACAGATTTATCACCAAGAATCATTCCGTCTGGCACATGGGCTATTTATTTTTCATATTCTGTAGATCAGGTATCTCTTTGAGCTTACAACTTTATTTCTCCCAGGAGGCCCAGGACCGTGGCCAGACCATAAGAGTCAGGACAGTAACATTGCTTGTACATGAAACCAATAGTTGGTGAATTCAACAGGCCACCTTCTACTACAGTAGTTCTGATGAGAAAGCCATTCTCTGTTCTTGACTGCATGATTTTCAGCAAAATATTGAACTGTAGCAATCAGGTTCCAACAATGCAAACTCATGTCAGAATCTATTTTTTTCAAATGCATGATTTGCAGTAATGGTTTACTGTACTGGAGTAGTTTATTTGACAAGTAAGCTTACCCACATGTCACAGACAATTTAATAATCCTTTCTGACAAGCTCCCCAACTGCGATGTGGTAATATGAGGTTTTGCTTTAAAAACACTTCCGCTCAAGCATCATCTCGCATCTAGTGCACAGGGGAAAAGTTTACATTACGCCAACATCAAATATCATTACATCCACTTGCATTCCCCTCTACAGCACACACCTAATTTGGGTTTATTAGGATTTACAGCAATGTCAAGATCAATTGCTATTTGAATTTAATACGATCCGTTACCAAGCTATTAAGATCTAGTAAATATCTACTATAAATACCTTTCTCAATTTGCTTTGGCATATGCCAAATACAGTCACTAAAACCAATGTGAAGATGGCCAGTACTACAGTAGCAGCCCTGTTTTTAGTAGGAGATGTTAAAACAAAAAAAGCAACTAGCATTAAAACTAATGTGAAATGAACAAAATCAGATTTTTTTTTTTACCAAGTATGAATCTCCTTCTGGAATAAAATGTATGCATTCTCCCCTGGAACAAAACAATCTTTCCAATGTATATTTAGGGACTGGCAAACTTACAATAAACTGGCAAAACAGCCTGCTACAGGTTTGCATATCATTCCCAGGTCATTTATTCTTTTATGTTAAGCTGCACTTCCACAGTGAAGTACAGTACATGCAACACCTCAACTCTAATCCAGAGTATGACTGCAGAAGCACCACTGTGGCGATCCAAGTCCCTTCCACGAGTACTGCAGGTTTAATACGTGTTTGGAATGCTAAGTTGGGAGATACTGTAGTAATGCAGAATCCTACACCTAAACCTGTAATATACATCTCCCAGGTGTACTGTAGCCTAGAGCCTAGATTTAAGTGCGCATGCACCAACATACACTACAAAGGCAAAGCAGAGCACAAGACTGCTGTGTGCTACTGTACATGAAGATCTCATCACCTTGGGATTGCATAGTCGCAAGACTGCCAAGAAAATGACACATATCTAACAGGGAAGCAACCTCTGGCAGGCAGAACTGCTACAGTATCTTCCTTGTACCAATATATTTCACAGCTTCGGTACCACTGCCTACCATGCAGAGTCCTTGTCAACTTCAATAACCCCCTGTACTGAAGCAGCGCAGGGGGCTTGTAGTCATCGGAAAAGCATATCTGTACATTTACATCTGCTTGAAAAAAATGTGTAAATTGATATTGCATTTAGAAAGGGCTGCAACATCAGTCTTCTGGTGTTTAAATGATTGAAGTACCGAACAGAATATAAAACTTACAGCTGCAAAATGTTCTCTTGTTCCGACAGCCACATTGCAGGTAGAAGTGTTAGACGGATGTTCTCTGAAAACCTTTCCCACCCATTAGGACACATAAAATGGGTCTCTTATTACAGCGGTGAGAGACGACGAGGAACAAGGCCATGCTGTGACTGAGCGATGGGTAATTGACTGCCGTTGAGAAAGGGGCCTGCAGACATCTCGTCTCCGCACAGCTACTGAGTATTGGAGAGCAAAGGCAATGTTGAGCACAGAAAACAAAAAGGTTACAGTTGTATTATATTTCTGTAGTGTTAACAGCTGCTGTAACAGCCAGATAAAAGGTACCAGTGACTCAGTCGGTAGCAAAGCATACAGTACTTGCTTCAAAAAAGGTCAAAGGGTTGACTTGGCACTTCTTAAAAGCACAGCACTTAGCACAGTGCTATTGTGGTTTCAATTACAGACAAAGTCCCAGAAAGAGAAATTGCAATTAGACTCTTGCAAGACACAAGGTTTATGTTAATATGTTCACTTTGTTAATATTGTTTGAATATCTTCAGCTTGAATTCAATTATTCCTGGGCTAAAAACAATGACGCCAATATCTCGAAGCATTAGGTTGATCATCTGAAAAACTAAAAGAGACATGACCCCATCTAAGACCACAGGTCAAAGTGACCATTCCATTTTCCTGATGAGTTCCCATAACACAGAACATATGCTACAGTATAGGCATCTGAAATAGTATTATTATTATTACTATTATTATTTATTTCTTAGCAGAGGCCCTTATCCAGGGCGACTTACAGTCGTCAACAATTACATTTCAAGAATCACAGTGCAAGTAATAATACAATTAAGAGCAAGATAAATACAATGATGAATACAATGACTTTGGTTCAAGCAAGTACAAGTGTGACAAAATACAGTTCAATAATACAGCAGATAACAGTGTCAGTGATAGTTACATCAGGATATAATTAAATACAAAATACTACAGATTAAACACTTGGCAGATTACAGTACTCTGAAGTACAGGATTACATGCAGTAAAATCGGGGGCAGATAAGAGCAAGTAGTGCGCGTTTAAGGAAGGATGATATGTGTCCCAGGGGAAAAACAGAGTTCTACAGGTTCTTTCTGAAGAGGTGTGTCTTGAGGAGGCGCCGGAATGTGGTCAGGGACTGGGCAGTCCTGACATCTGTAGGAAGGTCATTCCACCACTGCGGGGCGAGGGTGAGAAGGAGCGGGCTCTGGAGGCAGGGGAGCGTAGAGGAGGTAGAGCTAGTCTTCTAGTGCAGGCGGAGCGGAGAGGTCGAGTGGGGGTGTAGGGAGTGATGAGGGTCTGGAGGTAGCCGAGTGCAGTCTGGTCAAGGCATCTGTAGGCTAGTACAAGAGTCTTGAACTGGATGCGAGCGGTGATCGGGAACCAGTGGAGTGAGCGGAGTAGTGGAGTTGTATGGGAGAAGCGAGGCAGAGAGAACACCAGGCGAGCAGCGGAGTTCTGGATGAGCTGGAGCGGATGGGTGGCGGACGCAGGGAGGCCAGCCAGGAGGGAGTTGCAGTAGTCTAGGCGGGAGAGTACCAAGGCCTGGACCAGGAGCTGGGTGGCGTAGTTGGTGAGGAAGGGTCGGATTCTTCGGATGTTGCTCAGGAAGAAATCGGCAAAAGCGTGCCAAAGTGGAGATGTGCTGGGAATAAGAGAGGCAGGGGTCCAGGGTGACTCCGAGGTTCTTAGCGGAGGAAGAGGGAGAGAGTGTGGTAGATTCCAGAGGAACAGAGATAGAGAGATCAGAGGTGGG
Organism: Acipenser oxyrinchus oxyrinchus; assembly: GCA_030684275.1. Classification (NCBI taxonomy): domain Eukaryota; kingdom Metazoa; phylum Chordata; class Actinopteri; order Acipenseriformes; family Acipenseridae; genus Acipenser; species Acipenser oxyrinchus. The sequence continues at coordinate 31,616,386 of CM060260.1, forward strand.
GGAGGAGGAGGAGGGAAAGAAAAGGAGGTCAGATTTAGAGAGGTTGAGTTTGAGGTGATGCGAGTGCATCCAGGAGGAAATAGCAGACAGACAGGTAGAGATGCGGGAGGGGATGGTGGAGTCAGAGGTGGGGAAGGAGAGGAAAATCTGAGCATCATCAGCATATAGTTTGAGATGCTGTGTATTACCAGCTGAAGAAACGGCAGCAGGTTTACAGAACCTATTGTAGAAGCTCCCCTCACTGGGATGCATGATAAAAGTGACTTAAATATGACCAAGAATGAGCAAAGTAAGAATGCCCTGGAAATATGGAATTTTCATTGCATCCAAAAGAGACTGGACAAGTGATATCCTCGTTCTGCCTCTGTCTACAGCACAAGAGAGCTACATGTGTTTATTATGTAAAGCGGTATGGGTTTGTGCTTTTGAGACCACATCTACTTTACCACATGCAGCTTTAGAGTAAGTGGAGGAGGCTTTACATTTTTTTAGTTAAGCCAAATACTCAGATTTAGAGCATTTGGATGTTTTCTATTGGAGGTCAGGACAGGTTAAAAATAGAGGTGTGACCTAACAGAACAGTATGACATCATCCCCAAAGCTCAGTGTTGCACGCATCAATGATCGATTGGGATGAATAGCAGTAGCTGATGTTATTGAGTACTGGCAGATTTATTCCCCATCAATGATGAAAAAACAGCAGGACAGAGTGATTGATAAGAATGCAGTATGTTATCTCAGTAAGCAGTGTTAATGCTGTAGTGGTTGGCAGGTACTTTGCCAACTACTGATTACATGGAAAATATATTTTAATCCAGGGCTTGGGCTGGAACATTTCATTTTAATAAAGTTCACTTAAGGCCATTTAGTTCAATTTTAGTCGCCAGGTATCGAAAAGCAAGAGAGCCCAACAGCATCACCTACTGTATGCCAAGAAGCATAGAGTACAGTGCAGCACGTCACACCTGCGTACTGCACCTCACGCATTCTTCCAGCTTCAATTCAGTTTCTATGCCTGTCCCATCATCGGCCCCTCACTGAGACTGTTTGCAAATTGTGCCAGACTGTAGTGAGTACTACTGCCCCCTGGTGCTCATCAAACGTATCTTGTGACCCAAGTCTACGGATTTGAACCAAAATGGTTAAAGGCATTATTTAACCCACTACACAACCTCCTGCTGTGTTTGCACTTCTGATAATTTCGCCAGTGGTAACTCACTTAAACAAAGTAAAATGCAATGCTCTGGATCAGACAGGAATTTAAACAAGTGCACAAAGGTCCTGTTCTAGCTTGCATGCAGAATTTAATAGTAGTCTTGATAATTAACTCTCGTCTCATTATCAAGACAATGCTGCCACTGTGCAAACACAGATAAGGCACAGGCAACCAACCAACCACATCTCCGGCTGAAAGCTTCCCAGCAAACAAGGAATAAAAATAATGCTCTCTACAGGAAAAAAGGCAGAGTGAATAAATTTGGCTAATATGCAGCTCTGCTTCGAGGGACTCCTTTACTCACAAAGGATTTACATTTTAAGCCAAGTTTCATGGGAGGCAAAATATTGTAGTAGCAGAAGAACTAGGAGAACTACAGTACAGTAATCCATCGCGTATCTGCCCGTCATATCCACCCTAGCCGTTTACCTGCCATGATCAACCTCTTCAGCAACGTTAGTTTATTATTGAACAGAGAAGATTAGTTCAGAGTCCACAGTCGGATATGCAATGGATTACAGTATATATTTTAACAAGCAGCTTACTCTACAGTATTGAGTCATTTGACTGAACCAATTTAAGCATTCTTGTTAACATTAGCCCAAAACATTTTTTGTAGGCTGTTCAAACCACAGCAGCCTTTCATTTGTGTCTATTTGCTTGCAATGTGGATTGTGCCACTCACTGCATTTCAGTTTAACCTTGTGTAAGACGCTTAGAAAGGCAGATGAGCCCCGACTATTAGATCACTTGCCACCTTTCAGACATTTTCAACGATAACTACACTCAATGTGACAGACAGCAGTCATGGTAATGAAAACATCCCCGCTGGTTTTCAACGACTCTACAGCTGCTATAATTACATTGCACCCCTTGACAGGAGCCATACAGTAGTTACAGGACAGTGCAATTTGTGTTAGCCTTATAACAAGAGCACAAACGCAAGTGTACCGGCAATATGGGGCAAATGGAAGCCATGACCATATCGCATTATAACCTGTTCCGTGGTATAAAGGACCACCTTATAAAAGAGAGAACAGAGAACTGTACAGCTGAACAGCAAATACATACAATATTGTGGTGGATTTATTGAAGCCAACGTAGACTAGACTAAAGTAACAAGTACATTAAAGAAACCTGGCTGTATCCACTGTTTAAGACGCACTGTAACAAAAGGAGTCGATTAAAACTAGATAATAATGAATAGGCTACTTACACATAAAAGAAAACCAATTATAAGTTCAGTCACACTAATGGATTATATAAGATGAATTAACCATTTAAGGAACCAATTAATATGCCACTTCTCTACTTTCAACCATGAATACTGAAATTAAATGAACACATCGTGACTTATGAAATTGTAATATACAGGATATGTTACAAACATACTGTACCAAAGAATGTTACTTAAAAGAACAAGGAAAAAAAAAATACTGTACCATATTTAGAGCTACAGTAAAGGCCATGAATCACAAAAGCACTAAGATGGCTTGTTTTATAGCAGGAAAACAAAGCACACAGCAGTCATTAAAGATAATAACTCATAAAACATGCCATAAACTATACTGTGTGTATGTGGGTAATATCGGCATGAGTAGAAGTACCTACTGCAGCTATATTTGTTGAATCATTACCAATCCTTATTTAGTCCATTTTCATGTTCATTGAAAAGGCTTTGAAGAGCATACTGTGAAGTGGCTGAGGTATGCAGCTGATTGTGATGTCAGCCTTTTGAATTGACTTTGCAACTGAATGGAATTCCGAGAGGTGTCTCAGGTACAGAATGGTTTCTTCAGGTGACGTCAACCATGCTGATAAGGTGAATACAGTAAAAGCTCAAAGTGGCACGGGTGATGTCATCAATAGGGATTCTCTGTGATGTGCCGTGGAATACAGAAGGCAAAACAGGCTCGCCGATTGGCTGAAAGATCTTGAGCAGTCTGTAATGCAAATGTATCTCATCTGAAGTGTTCTACTACATACAAGATCACTTCATTAACCTGCAACGTATCCAAACAATTATGTAAACCAACAAAGAAATGCTTACAGGCCCTAGCATATAACACACTGTCCTCCTGAACTGTACTGTACAACCCAAGACCCTGTCTCTTACCAGCAGGAAGCATATATACTGCAAGTGTGTTTGTTTCACCTCATGGCACTCACAAGTATTCCACAAAGACTGATCTAGATGGAATTTAACCCTACCTTAGGTAGTTAACATTAGATTGCTAAGCTACTGTACCATGACACCAACACTATTAGAAATACTGGGATTATATTAAAATAATAAAAAATTGTTCCCCTGGCAACAACCACTTATTTTTGACATTAAGAAACTGTGTGCAAGGGAAGCAAGACGTTCAGGGAGTGGGTTTGAGTCCTGGGTCTTGTAATCAGTACAGTTGGTAAGCGCCAGATATAAGAAATGCCTAGTGGGGGTGGGGGGGGGAAGCAATTATTTAAAAATTACATAAATAAATGAATTCATTTAGCACATTCTTTAATAAAGCTGGGGTATTTGAAAAGACTTTTGCAATATTGGTCTAACCTTTGAAAGCAATTTTCATTTCTCTCTGAAGCATTACTGTTACAAGATAAAAACATTCCTCAAGATATCTGTTGAATTATAAATAAATATCGCTCCATATTTGCTCATTATGAACCCCTTGTAAAAAAGTGGATGGACACAGAAACCAGAATTTACATTAAAGCTGCATTGTCTCAATATCAAGTTCAAAGGCATACTTTTCTACAGTAATACAGGATCCCTGCATGACTTCCATACCCTTTTGTGAACTCAGTTTTAAGAGAAGCCAGCCCAGACCTTTGTTTGCTTCTCAGTTTGTTTTGAATTCCCTAAAGGAAACGTCTCCCACAGACTCCTTACCTTCTAACCAAACAGACGTTTTCTACAACCTGAATAAGCAAGTCGTGTGTCCCATGATGATAAAAATATTAAATAAATAAATCAGAGAAAAGAAAGCACACACATGAATGAGAAATATTTGTAGGTGTGTACTGTGCTGTATTTCTGATCAGAAAAAAAAACAGAAAAAAGTAGTGTTCTCGTATCTGCTGTCAATGGTGACAAGCATTTTCAAGGAACAACTGACTTATCTATGCTGACACAAGCGCCTCAGTTTAAGTACTTTCTTTTTCTGCTGTACAACAGAACTGAGTAACAAGTTTTTGTCATTTTTAAGTTTAAAAAAAAAAAAGAAAAAAACTATGCTAACAAAGACTCCCCTTTATTTACTTTACTGGTGGTTTGAAAAAGCATGAACTGTCCCTAGAGTAATCAAAGAAAACCCAAACTGCTGTTAATGACGCTTAATAATGTTACTGAAGCTTTTGGGAAGTTATCCAGTTTCCAGGCTCCCATCACCAGCAGGATATGACACGTTTCAGACTGTGCAAGATGAATAGATCCAGGGGGGCTGTTCAGCATAAACAGACCTGTTCCCAATCAACACCTTGGCCTCTGCCTTTTTATTCACCTTCCACAAATCAGATCAGATCTGTGAAGCATGCTGACACTGTTATCTGCTCCGTTATTGAATCGTATTTTGTCATATACTTGTACTTGCTAGAACCGAAGTGATTGTATTTTATCTTGCTCTTAATTGTATTAATACTTCTACTGTGATTCTTGAAATGTATTTTTGTTTACGACTGTAAGTCGCCCTGGATAAGGGAATCTGCTAATAAATAAATAAATAAATAAATAAATAAATAAATAAATAAATAAAATAAAATAAATAATAATAATAATAAATCAATCAATCAATCAAATAAATATTGAGTGATTCCTGTACATTACGTATTCTATTGTGTCTGATAAAGCATATTGACTTACTCAGTCAAGTTACGGTACAGCATGTTGATCAAGACCCCCTTCGAAATCAGCACAGCCTTCACACCGAATTGCATTTGCAAGTTTGGAACCTATAGTATTCTATAGTAGACCTTTGTAGATTCTATAGTAGACCTTTGTAACTGCAGTACTGTAACCATTACAGTACCAACTGCCCTTTGTCAAACAGGGATAATAAAATATCTTATGATACATAATACTGTTCTATTAATATGTCATGTGTATCCTGACATGCTGTATTGTAGACCACTCAAAGGAAATGTATCAATTTGAAGAAAGTACACTTGGTACACTGTTTTTTGTTCCTCTTCCATCTCTTTTGCACTGCACAGCACATCCTCAGAAGAGCTGGAGAAACGGGGGATCAGTACTGTCATCACTGCAGGCTTTGTCTTAAAACGATCAGAGCCTGAGGAGAAAAGCAAGGCTCACCTTTCAGCACATCTTACAGACTAACTCGAATTCCTAGACAAGCACATCTCACTGCCCCTTCTAATACACTGTATATCAATTATCTAGAGAGCCAGGTCAAGATTTCTCTACTCTTCTACTTTTATCCAATTACACTGTCTTAAAGCATCAGTGGTGGGGATTCGCGTTCATCCCCAGTTTCTACAGCTTTCATCTCTTCTTGCCTTTCTTTACTAGATTACTCCAATAGAAGACAGGCACAAGACTGATGTGTTACACTTTCTTGACAATTTACTGTATAGCAACACACTTTTAAAAGGAATTAAACCATTCTGATGGTATAACTCAGCATGAACTTGGCTGCAGCCACTGACCAGTCGGAGCAGGTTCTTTTATACTGTTCTGATTGTTTCTTTCTGTTCAGAAAATCATTAGTGATGTACTAAAGTTCAAAATGTAAACAACCTATATTGTACTTTTGCTATTTTCTTGTCTTTAAATGTGTTGAATTACTGTAGTTCACACACCCATTGTTAATGTCTCTACTACATTCGTTTTTTAAGTGTCATCCTAAGCCGACCCTGCCTACACACAACTTCAAGAGGGAATATTACAGTGCTTAACATTGAATTGTTTGTAGTGCTTAAGAGACTAATTCAAAATTCCAGTTGTCTGAATATCTTGTGCGATTCATTGTAAATGTTGTACTGGGCTCACCTAATGAACATCTTCCATCTATCTCCAATTGCTCTGTTTTCATGCCTACAGTTGAGTTGCCACCTTGGATAAGTGATCTTTATATGCAGTAGAATCAATTGAATAAATGACTGCACATTCAAATCCCATTAACCACATCCAATAAATGAATTCTAACACCATTGCTATGGAATTTACAGGTTTGTTGCTTCAAGGGCAGAGGACTGATTCGATGTTCAGCAGTTTCATTTCAAAATATTTGTGTATGATTGACAATTTCACAGCACACTTCTGCACTGTATGACAGAAGACCCTAACCAGTCATTCCAAAGAAACTCTGATGCCACATTACCTGTGTCAACACCATGCTCACAAATTATTCTCTCAACTACAGCAGCCAAGAAAGTCTTGACCCTATTCAAAGGGGATCATATCAGTACAGTGTCACTCAATACAAAACATTAAATGATTTAAAAATTAATAAATGGACTTCATGGCTCCCTGCAGTACAGTTTTTCACATATGCTTGTTTACAGTCCATGCAGGATCTAATCAAGATGCAATGAGGTCAGGCTTGCGTGCTGTGTTTAAAGTAGCACACAAACACATCTAAAACAGGAACAAATCCATAAGTCCTGTTCCTTGCCTGTAAACTACCATACCCCCCACCAACCCAAACTCCAAAGCCAGCTGCCTAACCGCTCAGGCTTGCCAAGGCATACGGTAGACGGGGCTTCCTTTTATTAAGGGCAGCTTAACAGATGTCTGAAGCTTCCACATTAAATTTCCTGAACAGGAACTAAAGGGAATTGGTGAGCCTTGTGTCAACTTCCAAAAGGCTGGCCAGCTCCTGCTGAAATTCAAAAGGGCAGCCTTTCAAAGAACATCAATATATTAAATTAACTTGGCGAATGACAGTAAAAATGACAAGCCAAGAGTGGTTTACAGTAGCACGGAAGAGGCAGTCAGGATAACTGTTCAAAATACTACTGTACAGCACTGTAGGTCTTGGGCACCAAATTCTGCAGGTTGAGACTTTATTTAACCATTTCAATATACCAAAGGTCTCTCTCGATGCCATCTATGGTGAGAGAAGCAAAACAGAAGTTCCCGTGTGCCCCACCGCCCAGTCTGACTACCCCTGGATCAACACTATGCACTGGACTGAACTGAACTACAAACCTGGGGACTAAACAATGGCCTTCTCCGTTCAATCACATCTAGAGACACACTCTTTTGTGGGTTCCACAGTTGTCACTGTAGATGTTGCACAAGACTCTTTATACTACATGGTTCAGTATTTCCTTCAAAAATACTTTCCTAGGAGTCTTTACCATGAGAAAGCATTATAAAAAAAAAAAAAAAAAAAAAAAAATCCCACATCCCAATACTCCTTCTTTCAATAAATCTAAAGAAAACTTGTACTGACCTTGACGTTTATACAATATGTTTTTTTTTCAGTACTGGAATTGCAATATATTCCAATGAATATCATCCCTGGGAATAAGATACTGAACAGTACAGGTACAAACACAGCATTTCCAGTCGGATCAGCAGTGAACTGTAATCAGGTTAAGTCTGCGAGAGCATTCCAATCTGCACAGCCTGCAGCACCGAGCTGGCGGAACAGACACCTCCCCCTCTCTGTTCACCGAGAAACTCTGTACCTGAGCCTTCACGACTGTCAATCTCCATGGCAGCCACCTGCTTCTGTGTGTCCCAGAATAGCAGCTGGTTTAAAAACAATTAGTGCCGGGTCAAACATTAATGGCACCCCGTGTTATCCAGAAAAAAATAAAAAAACAAAAACATGTTCTCCACAGCCCAAGAGACCAGCCCAAAAGAACATCAGTTTTATTGAACCAAATTACTGCCAACCATCCTTAAAAACTACAGAAAACAAAACAAACAAAAAAAAACACCTTCGGTGATAAGGACCATTCTCGGGTGGGTAAAAGTATAGCTCACACAGTGATCAGAAAGGGCGCTTTTTGCTACTTTTACCAACAAACAACAAACAACAGTATTGACCAATTCTGCCATAATTCAGATAGGAGTCTGTCATATGGGCACAGGCTATGTCTACAGAAGAAAGGTCAGAGTTCACCAGAACTTGTTTACTGGACAAGTCACCGTCAGAAGAACCTTTTGGTCGCTACAGTAACAACCTGATGACTTCATATTTCACTGTCAAGCTCCCAACAAATGCTCAAAACAGTAAGGTTATATTTAGCAGGTCTGGCATCACCGAGTTAACTTGTGGCAACTGGGGACTACATGTTAATTCTGGAATTGAAGTGTAAACTCATAAAACTCAGACCAGGTTTCACACACAGCTGTGCAGACAAGAAACGGCATACTGTCTGCATGTGCTGTATAACTGTACAGTACAGTATGAAACATCAAAGTAGAAGGACTATGAAAAATGGAAAGGAGTTGGCTTCCCAACTGGTCTTGCTGAACTTGGATAGCAAGACATCATGACCGATGCAGTCAATGCATATGGTCAGTCAGTTTTAGTAACTTTTAGTAACACCAAAGACAAGTCTAAGGAAACGACATGACTGAAGCTTTTAAACTGCCCTTAAAATCGGCCTCACAAGAACAATACTCCTGTGGCACCACAAGGAGTCTTCCTTGCGCAGTAGCTGAAGTGTTAATGCTGCAGATATCTGTGCTCCCTGCGGCTCTTCTTGGCATTCATTCATCCATCGGTTACAACAACAAAAAAACAAATACTCATAAATCGCAATATATGCCAGGAAATTCAAGCTTTTCATTTGCAAGACTCAACCAGATAACCCCCCTCTTCCCACGGAGTCCACCGTTACACAACCTTATCGGCAACGTTCTGGCAACACGGACCCCACCACTCCATCAAACTGAGAAACCCAGGCTTGTGATCTATATCCTGTGCAAAACAGAATCACAACAGAAAATACAATGGGAGTAAATGCCAGCTATTTAACTTGTTCATTGCTGGTTGTAAATGATTGGAAAGCAACTCTTCACATGCTGTTACATCTAACAGCACAAAAACATAAGACAGCTGGTGTATTCTAGGTTTGCATATGGTACAATTTCTGAATTAAAAACATTTGTTTTTATTATATTTTGCTTTCCCATGCACTTCAAAAGACGGAGATAAAATAATATTCTTTACAGAAGTCTGCAGCTACAAGGGAGGTAAAGAAAAAAGCTATTCTAAAAAATCTAAACACAAGATAAAAGGCCATTTTATTGTTAACAGAAACATTTTCTTAAAATCGGTGTCTATTTTTTAATATAATGGGGTCTAATGGGGATTTCACAAGGTCAGCGAGCCCTGACTTCAATTAGAAGTCTGTGCTAATTTGTGTCTTGCACATGTCAGGAGGAGTTGCAGTCTCATGAAGTATTAATTAGGACCTGAACTGCATTGCTCAATTAGCTCTTCACTGCTCTGGGGTGTTAATCTTCACTGCATTACAGTAACTCACCCAAGAGTGTAGACTGCTACTGTACTAGGGAACAAAGACTTCACTGAAGGGGCAAGATTGACTGCTGCAGACCAATAATAATTGAGCTTCCCTAGGAACCAGGCTGTATTTGAAACTTGTCTCCACACACAGTACGTCGTGGTCGTCCTTGGAAGATGTGCATTCAACGCATAACTTAAGGAAGGTCATTTTAGGATTTGATGCAGTCGAGAACGACGACATGAAAATCTTTTATCAGGCACTAGGGCGGTGAGACCATTCTAGAAGACATTTCTACAGTGACTTAACGGTAGGTTTTCAGCAGTGCAAACCAAAGCTTGTGGAAGTTACTCTATTTTATCACAGTCACTTCAACCTGGTTCAACTTGTATTTAAGTCAGCCCGATTAGTGTATTCACAGCAGGCTGTAGGCACTGTGGGCGTTCTGTGAACGACTCCTTCAAATGAACCTTAAACTTACATGTAGTGGCTCAGCAAGACGTCAATGGAACACAGCTGGAAAATAATCAATTATGTGTCAAAACCTATGTATATATGGTCTCATTTATGTAAAAATATATATGTAAAGCGCTATTGATGTGAAATGTGCTATATAAATAAACATTGATTGATTTAGATACGGTGCGGTTTTCATTAACACCTTTAAAATTGCACAATAACATAACAATTTACTGTACCACACTCCCTTTAAAAAATTGAAAACAAAATTCTAAATCATCCCTCATCCTCTAAAAAGTTCTGAATGGGTGATCTTGAAAAACCAGAAGAAAACTCAACACATGACTTAAAGACGAGGGGATCAGAAATAAATAAATTAAATAAAAAACAGAAAAATCTGATTCAGCGTCCAGCTTTTCCTTGTGAGCAGTCTCTACTGTTTTAATAAGAAGGGATCATATCGCAATATAAAATGCTGCCTTTTTGAAATCTCATCTAGCAAACTGTTTTTCACAGCAGGTCACTGCTACCAAGACAACAGTGAAAACATTTTTTTCTGGTGAAAGGAAGCTTGCTGAATGCATTTTCATAGGCTTGGGAGACAAACTGATTTCTGAAAAATTGTCTCGCAGGGCATAATGTTCTACACTGTCAGCTTGGCAAGTGTGTCCTCATTTCCAGTGCCTTATAACACGAGTGGAGACACAGCTAGCTTTGTTACTTTGTTTAAAAAATAAACTCTTTCAAAACCTATTGTAGGAGGTATGAGAATAATACTGAATAATGACATTACAAAAGACAGATTGTTTCAGTGAAGACAATTCTAAAAGGTGACAACACAGCAGAGCGGAATTTATGCTTACCTTTGTGTATACAATAGTTACTTTATATTAAAAGTTTCTGCTTAATATTTTGAGAAATTCATTGAGTATTTTAAGGCTGGAGAAAACGCAAAACAAAATTGGGAGTGAAATTATATCATTAAAACAATTACCACAGAATTATCATTAATCCTTTTTTTAAAAAGTCTAAAATGGAATAAAAGTCGGAATATTTAAATTAGATCAAAATATCAGTGTGGTGCACTCAAGCCCTACTGTACTGTAACATACAGCACAGTGGCCAAGAATCAGCTAAATTAGTTTAGCTGGCTCAAATGACCCTTCCTGACAATATGACTCCGAGTTTGTATTAATCACTCTCCAAATATACACAATTACTAAACTATTATCTCAGACAAATACATGCTCAAAGTAATGGGTGCCATCAGTCATCAGATAGCCAATCTCTGTCTCTGCTAATCAGCCTAGTCTACGAGCACATCAGGCACATACATTATTTACAGTAAGGGTCTCTTACACAGAGAGCTTCTACATCACATCTTAAAGACAGCTCACTGCAGAATGAACACTAGCTAGAACACTTCTTCCTCCAGTGTTTGTCATTTTAACTGAACACGATAATGTACTAGAAGTCCACACTCTCACTCCAAACACATCTTCTGCCCCCACCAAGGGGATTAAGAGCAAGTGGAATGTAATGCACTGTGACCCGACGGTCACCTCACTGGAAATGTATGGTCATGTTGACTGTTTTATTTTAACATTGGCCTCTTTTCACTCTATTTTGTCTAAAAAAAATAAAAAAATAAAAAAATAATAAACCTGTGAGCTAAGCCAAAGTGAAAGACTTCGTAGCCAGGTTTACATGAAAGGCCTGCTTGCAACCAATATAAGCTCCCTGCTGAACAATTTAGCAATCTGTACTGCTGTAATTTATACTGCTAGATTAGTGTTACATCACTGGAGCCGAGGACTGGGAGCCAGAAAACTCCATATTCATATCCCAGCTTTACCACTGTGACCTTGGGCAAGTTACTGAACGTCCTTGTATCCAAACCTTACTGTACCAGCTGTTAAGCTTGGTACACTGTATGCAGGACCCTATAGGAAACGATACGCTGCATCTCAGCTACAATAATGAGGAGATTAAATGGAATAACCCTGCAAGCTACTGCAACCTCCCCTCCCCACTTTTTTTGCTTAAACAGTATTTACTTCAAGGACATTACCCTGATGGTCAATGAAGACATGAGGAGACAGATCTGGGACTACTCAATTAATATGAACAGTGGGCAGATCTAAATACGGACGCCATTTACAGTAAATCATGAAAAATAGTGGACTGTGAATTCCAAGATCCACTGTAATTTTATCTTTCAGTAAAATATCAGGTTTGGTCCTATTTTAGGCAGGCTGTGTGGTCCAGTGGTTAAAGAAAAGGGCTTGTAACCAGGAGGTCCCCGGTTCAAATCCCACCTCAGCCACTGACTCATTGTGTGACCCTGAGCAAGTCACTTAACCTCCTTGTGCTCCGTCTTTCGGGTGAGACGTAGTTGTAAGTGACTCTGCAGCTGATGCATAGTTCACACACCCTAGTCTCTGTAAGTCGCCTTGGATAAAGGCATCTGCTAAATAAACAAATATTATTATTTAAACTGTGGTAGCCACCGTTCAGAGCAATTAAATAGACCCAACAAGTATTAAATACAAACCCTAGATGTGATTTCTATTGGGTACAGTTTGTTTATTAGGTGATCCTACTACAGTATGCTGCATTGTGAGATACTGTCTAAATGCAACAACAGAGGAGAATTACAAGAGTCTTTTCCTTCATATTCCACAAAGGCTCAGCACTGTATATCTGTGTTGCAACTATTACCTGAAGAGAATAGATTATGGCACTTTACAAATGTGCTAAATATTCCAAATGAAAACAGGACTGGGAGCAGTAGGCTCTTGTACAGCATGCCTGCTTCACTGTACAGTACAGCAAGGCTGAGCACTTAGTCTTGATAACATTGAGGCAGGCCTGCAAAATAAAAATGCAAAACGTGCAACAGTGAAAAACGGTTTCATTATTTCAATTGTGTGCTATACCACCTCACCCTGTGGCTGTTGTAAACAAAAACGGAGAATGACAATAAAGTAACCTATAGCTACAGGCAATGTTTTTTTTTCCCCACAGAGGGCAATTTCCATGGATAGGCCCTATAAAAAATAAAATGTCATTGTGACAAAATAATAATAATATATAGCACTCGGATGCACACTTTTACAGATCACAGAGTTTTTCTTTGCTCTATTATTGAGAACTTCTTTCAAAGTACCCCATCAACACGCCTGTCTGAGCAGATATCTCCAAAGATGAACGTCACCTTCCTATATATATATATAATCAATCACTGGGCATTTCACCTGTGTTTTTCATATAGTTCCAATATAGAAACAATATCTGAACTGCACTTAGTATCCGGCCTATTAAATCAGCATTTACATTCTAATGTTCCAGTAGTTACCAGAACTCAACCAGTGTAAACAATATTACATAGTAGCTACAAGGCCCAGGCATTTTGAAAAAAAAATGTAAAAATCCTGTGACACATTACTGTCACACAAACGTCTCCCTTCTGTAAACTGCCTGGACCAGCTGGGGGTTGTACTGTAATCTGTGATGTGCAAGTTCCACTGTACTAACAAACAAAAAAATAATCAAATTTGAAAAAGGGTTTCGCCCAGTTGTAATTGTAAAACATTTTGGGCTGGGATGTGAATTTTCATCCTAAATATAACATTTGAAAACAGAATGTTACTACACCTACGCTAGGCCTTCAGTGCCAACCCGTTTTACATTGGCTCTCTAGCTCTCTCTCTATCTCTCTATCTCTCTATCTATCTATATATTTTTTTTAATGGCTAAAATTCATTCAGAGAAAATAAAAAAATGTGTTTTTCGATTTTGGTGAGCAGAGGGGTAAAAACCAAAATAAACAATGCTGCTAATTACCCTGGCATGTGGTCAATGTCATAAATCCTGTTTTCCTTCAGGCATTAGGAGATCGCTTTCCTCCTCCAGGACTGTGGCCACATACACAATCTCATCTAATGATTTGCTTCAATGTTGATGTCAGGATAGGGTTGACAATATCGTGTCTGTTCACTGCTTTATTCCTCCTTAATGCATGTGTACTTGTAGCTTTGAAAAGGAGGGGGGTGGATGTGTTGCCGCCGAATACAACTGTGCACAGCAAGCTAAACAGGCTTAATATTACTCCAGTAAAAACATTTTATTGGAACCAAGGGAATAGGGGCTCCTGGACCTTTTCTCTTTCTGAGAAGTGCTTGTAAAAACATTTAAAGGCATTTTATATTGTTTTGTAAAGCTCTAGGAACAGCTCCAGTGGGAATGCAAAGACACGGTTTCTTAATCTAGGTAGATTTTGTTTTACCCTCACTGGACCAATTTCAAAACTGTAGTGTTAATTTTTTCAAACTCAAAAGAAAAGACTATGTTACTGCCATGAATAAAAATGTTTATAATCCAAGGATGCTATGGTACAACAGCATTTGGTAAAAATAAATAAATAAATAAATAAATAAATAACAAAAATTAAAAAAAGACACCCATATACTTATTTACTGTGAAATATTTCACTTGTTCCCGAGGTTTGATTGCCCTTTTTCAGCATCATATATACTTTTCTCCCCTTGGAGTGCTTTTTGCCACAAATAGCTAACATAATATGAATTTTCCAGCAAATTAAACCTGTTACAACAATGAATAGATGAAGTTACATGTTGCCTGTGCTGTTTCTGTTTTGCCCTGTGGAGACGTTGGTTTTTGAATTCGGTTTCATGAACCTAAACCCCATAGATTCTAATAAACTCCAGAGAGCAGTGCCGTGGGTTAGAGACGGTTGGTGCTGTCCTGTGTTTGGATCAGAAGGTTTAGATGGTGCTTATTAGCAGAGTATGTTCTGTGAGTCACTATGCTGCAAGTAATAAAAAAAAAAGTGGCCCTGTGGAACACTGTGGTGCCACCCCTCTCACAGGATTTCTTCACAAGGTTTTGCCTTCCTCCTAGTAGAAGATTTCATTATTGTTCATAAAAATGTGCTAAATTCCATAGCAGAGGGCAGTAAAGTGTCCTGTTATAATGCAGGAGTGTGCCAGCTATGTGGGAACTTGGTTGCCAGAGGGTTAAATATGCTAAGATGTATATAAATACGTATGCAAGTGGCTGGCTTTCAAATGGACGCAGCTTTCAATCCTGCAGCCCCTCCAGCAGGCTGACTGAACTGGGATGTTGCGTTATTGCTTGTTAGCACACAGAAAGCAAAGTGGAAGCAATACTGCAGCTCTACAACCATCCAGGCAGCCCCAGGGGAGCAGATCAAAACCTTCTAATCAAAGCACAGCACCAACCGTCTCTAACCCACAGCGCTCCTCTCTGGAGTTTATTAGAAACTGGGGGGGGGGTTTAGGTTCATGAAACCGAATACAAAAACGAACGTCGGGCAAAATCTTGCACCTCTGTTTTGAGAAGATTAAAGTCAAATAAACTCTCCCTTCTGAAATGTGAATGAAATACCCTTACATGTACTGTATTCCTCCATGATCAAAACACCCACCTTCTTGCCCCTGCAATTATTTACTAACTGAATGAAAAGGAATTCTAAATCCTCCACAACCGAACCTACAGTTTAAATGTCATCTTTCTTTGTTTTACACATTAAAAATCAACAGGATTACTCTTACTTGAAGGTCACTCCCATCTAGAAACTTCTTGCAGCCAAACTTCTTGAACGCAGTTTGCATGCACACACACACACACACACACACACACACACACACACACACACACACACACACACACACACACACACACACACACACACACACACACACACACACACACACACACACACACACACACACACACACACACACACACACACACACACACACACACACGTTTGGAACATTCTTATGTGCTTTTAAACAAACCGAATCGCACTCAGTTTGAAGTACTGCCCAAATGAACCGAGTGTGGATGGGCCCTAAAAGGTTCACTGGTGTAACTGCTCACAGATTTAAATAGCGTTTGTAAAGCACTTCTAGAACCTGTATAGATGAAATAATAAATGTCATAAATCTCATAAATCTCTGAAATAAAAGATGTTGAATGGACTGTTTTGTAGACAAATGTATTGATTGAACTTTCTGTAATTCATGCCAGCTCAGTTCAAATGGATATTGAAACTTCTGCTGAAACGTTTAGGAAACCACCATGCGCAGTGAACCGTAAAGGAAGTTCAATATGTTCAACTCCAGAGATGGATGGGTTAAAATGTTAAAGTAATACTAACCCAGAATCTAGAGCTTCAGTTGTGCTTCTCACATTCTGAGCTTCATCTGGCCCGTCCCGTTTTTATCGGATTCTCTGCTTTTGTCTCAAACAGAGTAAATCCAAAAGAACATAAGCTTCGCTAAGTGCAGTCGGCGTATTACACAATAAAACAGTTGACATTAGCCCTAAAGAGAAGCATTATCAGTCACAACATTTAAAGTAGACTTATGGATGTTTATAGACTATGCAGTGTTGTAAAGATTCCCAGATCAATTCAGGCTTAATAAACTGCAGGATCTGTGGACCTCAGATCAGGGCCAGGGCCTAGATGTATATGCTCCATCTTCTACAGCATACACTATAGAGGGGGATAGACAGTAAGGGAACAACATGTAGCTCTGTAGCTAAATTAACAAACCCAACCAAAACACACATCAGCGACAGTGCAGCCCAGTCTGCTAGGGTACACCAGCAGGAGTGCTCTACTGGGGCAGCCAGCCGCGTGATACAATTTTCAATCCGAGCTGCCTGCTGTAGACCCAATGGGTAAGGAACCTGTCTGATCTTTAAAGCACCTGGATCCCAAACCGGGATTTTTTTCTTTCTTATTAAATAAAGTATCTTAAATTCACAAGTTGTATTCATACTGCTGTAAATGCTGTAGCCTTTCTTTACCAATTGCATCGACGTGGAGTCGAGAATCACAAATCTTTTTATAGACACATTTTCCGTTTATATGCCATGTATTACACACCAGCGCCCTTGAGGCACATTTGCTGGTTAATGTAAAAAAAAAAAAATAATGATATAAAAAATAAAGATTATCCAAATGGAGGGGGCCACAGCAAGGGTCAATAAAGGACATCCAGATACTGTGCAGTCAGCAGTGTCAGTCCTACGCTCCTTGCACGGATAACAATTTACATGCACTACTCCGGTATTCATGAGTGCTTGTAAAAACACTGTTATTATACAAAACCATTCAACTTGACAGCCCCTGCTGTGACATTTCAAACAGACAGTGTGTATAGACTGATCACAGACACGGCTATAAATAATAGATCAAATGCAAAAGACTTGATCTTAAACTCGATATAAATACTCTAGGGTTTCACAATTACTGTACAGTCTGCTGCTAAAGTCCAGTACTCCAAACTTCAGAACAGTACACTTGCAATTCAAAGCCTGCTACATTAATTGGTGTCCTTGAAGCTTTTCCAAGTCTACAGTATTTTCCAAAAATGATTTTAAAACATTAATGATTACAAAACACAACAAGACTGTTCAAAAGGTTTAGGAGCACATGTTAGGCAATCAACTAACTCCTACATCACATAAAAAAATAAAAAATAAAAAATAAAAACCTTTTGCTTTTGAAATATATAATACAGTACTACACTAGACAGATATGGTGGTGACTGATGCAATAAGGGCAACAAAAGGGTGAGACGTAGTTGTAAGTGACTCTGCAGCTGATGCATAGTTCACACACCCTAGTCTCTGTAAGTCGCCTTGGATAAAGGCGTCTGCTAAATAAAATAAAAAGCAGACATCGAACCAGAGCAGAGAAAAAACCCAAAACGTATTTGGGAACCCCCATTCTTTAGATGACCAGGATTATTAAAATGAAAGCCAAGCATTAGTCCACTTGTGTTAATCTGATCTCACTGAATTCATTTTGTACAATTGAAAAAAGGGGTCTTGTTCAAAGTACAATAAATCAGGTCTGTACAAACCGAGTTATACACTGCAAGGTCAAGTGTGTAGTACTGCACGTCTGTTAGCACACCAGACTGCAAAGTAGAGAACAGCATAACGGGCATCTGTGTCCATCGGCAGGATGAAATGTACCCGAAAAGACAAACTGGCAGCCATGCATCAGTGCAAGAAGAAATACACAATGGTGTTTAGGCACTTGAGTTTTATCACCCTGGAATCTGAAATTATTGCGTTTTTGAGCAAAGCCAAGACAGAACAGTCTGACTTCCAACAGTTGCATCACAACGCTTACAGTACAGAATAAGGGTTTTAAAAAGCTATTACAGCTGCTGCGCTCCACACTTCTGTTAGGTGTACTTCGGAGCGTGGCTGATAACTGAGTAGAGTTTGGAAAGCATTTTGTGTGGATGAAAAATTCCAATCCACCCTACTTTGAAATACAATATAAAATGAGGTGCATGCCGTTCATCCTCCCAAAACTTCCAAAAAGGCCCAATCAGAAAGGGGGATAGCGCATGACTGCAGGTTGGTGGCGTACTACAGTATATATTATCCAAGTAACAAATCTCAGCACAGTGCAGTACACTAGGTCTCAACAGTTGGAGTACTAGATGGCGCTATACAGTGCTGCACACCCCCCATCACCAGCCAGGACGAGCACTTGAAGCAAATCCTGAGATTTGCTTCAAGGTCAGTTTCAAATCTAGTGGCAGCGATTTAATCTGGCTTATCTTGTAGAAACTCAAAATAAGGTTCCATGTGTCAGTTGCTTGGGTCAACAGGCTGGCAAACTTTACACAGCTGCTGCGGACAATGAGCTGCATCAAACCACTGTGGCAACTGCCACAAACTGACAACAGGTATAACAGTCAACACAGTAAGTGTGGAGGTGGAGGATGCAATAGAGCAGAACAGTGCTAACTAAAAGTTATTATAGTATCTCTGTTCACTTAGACGTACCTTCTGAAGGTATACTGTAGCCCATCTTTTATTTACAGTTCTTCAGCATACTGTAACAATGTGGAGTTCACTAGGAGTCTGAAATCCTATTATACAAATTTGATTGAATTCTGAATAACGTCACTTGACTGCACCAAGAGTCTGGTGAGCTTTAAATGAGGTAATCCTAAAATGTAATATTTTGTAAAATGTGCATAATGTTAAAACAGAACTTAATTTTTGTGTTTAACTTTAGATTTGAACATACTTCTTTAATAATAATAATAATAATAATAATAATAATAATAATAATAATAATAATAATAATAATAATGCTTATAAATATCTTATTCACTAACAATCATTAAAATAGCAATTTAGAAGTAATTGGGGTTATATGCAAATTAGAAATAATTAGTATCCGTTAGGCCTAGTCTTTTTTTTTTTTTTTCATGTGCTGGGTAGAAGATCTGTATTTAATAAGGAGGTGACCTGTGGCTTATGTGCTAGGCAGGGAAAGTCATCATCTTTTAATTAGCCAAATCTACACACATTAATGAGCTCACATTTGCATAAATTGCAAGTGCTGTTTTATTCACATAATTACAAAATATATTAAAAAAAGATTACTATGCAGGACCACAAATACAGGTTTAGTGAACAAAAAAATAATAAAATCACATAAAAATATCCTTAATTGATGTGGTTGCAATTACAGTAAGTCTCTGGATACAGTAAAACACCTTTATATTTATGCTTTTTAGTTTTTTTTATTACAGTCATTACAGTATACTGGCTTCCCATTACCAGTGTAATATATATATATATATATATATATATATATATATATATATATATATATATATATATATATATATATAGTTCCACCCATAGGAACGAACACTCAGAACCCAACAGTAAATCAAAAAGATTATTCATGCAGAAATTACTCATCACCATGGTTTTACTTCTTAGCAACTTGTTCTATGAAATGAATACCTTTCACAGACCCCTAATCTTTGATATTGTAGCATACTGCAACAGCACCACTGACGGTAACCAATGACCTAAACTATTACAAAACAGTTCTGCAGTTATCTTTAGCTGGACAGCGTAAAAGAAAAAGAAAAAACGAGAAAAATGGTGTATAATGAATATAGCAGGCGACACACCTCATCTTGGATCGTTTGCTACATTATCAAAGGCTGATTTGGTTTCTCGCTACACAAATCAGAGAAAATGACCCACAATCGCTTTTCTATCTACGTTTGTGGGGGTCACAGGTCAGATCAATTTTAGGTTGTTTGCATCTTACTTACTGCTAATCCACTTCTGTGTCAAACTGCTATTTAAGTGTTATTTAACCAACTACTGTCACCGCAGTCAGCCCACAGGATACCAAATTATATTGAAAACTGGACAGAAAGTATGGGCTGGTGCTAGTATTAATCTTAGCTAATGTCACATAGTTTTGGAAGCTGTATACCAACAGGGGATCAAGGAGAGCCATATTAAGGCCAGGTCACTGCTGTCACAACCTCACAAAATCGCAAAGAGCTGTCGCACACAATTTGCATTACTGTATCGGACGACATTGGCAACTGTGGTACGAGAACTCGATTGTAAGAAATTCAGTTTTCACCTCATATTGGCACCAGCGATATCAGAAGTTCTCTTTCTTGTGGTACATATATATATTTTTTTTTTTACTTTAAATATTTTTAAAACTTGGCTATTTTAAATGTAATTCTAAGGAATACAAAAAAAAAAAAAAATGTGTTGCTTCGAAATTTCCTAAACAATGTAATTCAGCCAAAACGATCTAGCTGCAAGCAAAACATGTGACCTGCAAGCCCTGTGACCTGAAGCACAGCTATTAATACTGTAACTACAGTACCAAGAAGCAACAGTATCATTTTGTTAAACTACAAGAAACATATATTCAGAATTAAAATTAAAAACTGAAGAACCAAAAGATGCACAAGAAAAAGTATACAAGTGATACCGTTGCTAGTTCCAATAAGTACTATACAGTAAGGAAACACATTTTAAAGCCAATTTTTTATTATTATTTATGTACACAGTGAGCACAGACATTTACAGGTACTAGAAATAATCTCATTCCAGGACTCTTAAGCACCAAGTGGTGCAGTGTCTGTATGAAGGGCTGAAGGGTAAAGGTGTGCTCTGTACAATTCATTTGAAACAGCATCCAGTGTTACAGCAGCAGCAGAAGCTGCAGCTCAGGGAAGGAGGACACATGTGCTACTGTAACAACATGCAACTTTTTCCTAGTACCTGCAAACTCAGCACGCCACAGGGAGAGAGGGAAAAAAAATTAAAAAAAATAAAAATCACAAAGCTGCTGAGCAACTACTATGTGTAGCAGAGTGGAACAAAAAAGAGACAGGTACAGTACTGTAGACATTGAGACCAGCCTAGAGCCTGCCACTGCAGCTTGTCTCTAAGGACCTCCCTGCTACACCACAGTAGGACTTACAGAAGTACTAAAGACTGTGTTAAATGGGTCAGCAGGGAACAACGCTGTTGAACACTTAACTTGCCTCAGTTTGCAGCAGAATCTGGAAATACTGAAGCCTGACACAGCCACTGGCTCTTGTGACATCAAAAGGAGGTATTTGTTTTAAAAGGAATAAATATATAAAAGGTTGGTCTACAAATACTTAAATGGATAGATGATGTGTGTCAAGTAACAGCCCACTTGTAGTATGTATTAATAACTTATTGACATCTGAACTTCTTTCATAGGATTCCAGACCATTACTCAGGCATCTAAATGAGCAGCTGGCTGAAGTCATTCCATAGACTAGCAGGATCTAACCCAAAGACAGAAGTCTCAATATCAAAATCCTTACAGTGCCGCAATGAACCAGTAACCAGTACTGTGGTACTACTGTACTCCAGTGCTTTTACACTGTGCAGACACAGGATCGTTTCCCTGCAGGCCAGCAGCACAGTACAACATGCAGTCGTACAGTAGCAGGATACTGTTCATTCTTTCACTTCAAACAGATTGAAAAGTACATGTAGCAGGAAAATGCAACAATTGGCAATAATTCAATTTAAATTGTCATTCACAACAGTGCTGTGTACTGTAGTGAACAGCATGTGGCTCTCCATTTGTACACCCTCATTCTGGGTAGCAATGCACAGCTTAGGGGCAGCCATTGATAAAGTAGCTGTCTTACTGGTCAAGCCTGTCAAACAGCACTGCCAATTACAGGGATTAAAAAAAAAAATCTTTACCATAGGATCTTGTTTTGATGCGTCTCTACAGTTCATAGTAAATCTCCATGAACTGCTACACATTTGCACTACTAAAAAAAGGTTACCATGAAAAACATGCTCATTCATTTTGCTTGAAGCTACTCTATTTACTGTGTGCGCATGTACCTTTTTACTTCGAGAATTTCCAATACCTCAGATGTACGTCTATAAACCAATAAGACATAGACACACCTTTAAAACCAGTGCCACTTATGAATTGAGTGAATTTTAAAAGTATAAATCTGCTTATTTAATCTTATATTATATTTTTAGAGCTTTATTATGGGACTTAAAAATCAACACTTTACCAAGCATTGAAAACGAGGCTTTAACCAAGCTATATTATAGTTATAATTTAAAAAAAAAAAAAGAAATGTTTAAGAACAAAAGAACGGCTGCACTACATGCAACGTCTCACACCTCACAAGAACGAATGAACACACACGAGCACTGCCTTATTCAGTCTGCATGTAAACCTACTTCCTTACAAGCAGTTTTACATGCAATTCTGTCCATAAACATCACTTCTGTAGACTAACGTTAGCATGTAAATGCTCAGGTGGCTTTTAGTCCTGGCAGCCACACTCCTGCTGATACAAGCAGTATTTCAACGATTAGGAAGATGAAACTAGAGACCTTTGCAGATCAGCTTCCCAATGAGCTGAAATTAACTCAGTGGCAGACTCATTGCATTTCCTTGACGTCCGGAATGCAGTGGAACTTCCTCCACAAAAACATTCTGCATAATCCAGACATCTGAGGCATTGGATACAGAAAGATAATAATACAAATGTAGCTTGGAAATACACACACACACACACACACACACAGACACACACACACACACAACCACCAGTTAGAGGATGATAAAAACAGGTACATTGCATTGGAATTTGTTATGAATCTTTTCATTTTATGAAAGTTACAATTAAACTAACAAACCTGCATCGAATGTAAAAGCTCAAATCTGAGATTATTCCTACTGAATTGGAATTTGCAGAGTTTCTTTTCTTTTTGTAACCTTTAAAATCTAATCCTACCTAGAAAACAAAGTGTATGGATACCTTTAAAGCTTTTAGCTCCCAGTGTCGTCTCTAAGCCAAAGCAATCCATTGCATCCTTGTGATCTAATGGTTAGCCTACATTTACAACTCATCTTAAGTATGGATTGTACTACATTTTTACTTTTCTTTTCTGGCACAGGACAGCATGTTGAACAGCAGCAGGGGTTGGTCCACTCTCGACACATACTGTGCAGCAGGAAGCAATAGACAACCTGTAAATCAACATGCCGGCCAGGCTTCTGATGACTCTATTAGGCAAACTGCCTCGGATGGCTCTTTGTTGCCATGGAAATTCTACTTCTCCTACTGCAGAAGTAATCTACAGATCACTGTAATTATACTGTACCTCCGGCGGCTTTAAAGCTAAACCCTCAAAACGGGGATTTGAAACAGCAAATAAAACAAAAGAAATCGATTACATACATAAATAAATACATAAATCTCATGATTAATACAAAGAGGCACTGGAAATATCTTCAAATATTACAGCACCATTACATGATTTGCTTTAAAAAAGAAATAGTAAAGGAATAAAAGCAATAAAAAAAAAGAAATGTAACAGCAAAATCTTAATACTTGTATGTCTTAATACTGGCTGCTATTTAAGTAGACTATATCCACCAAGATGCAACATCTCTTCACAGGGGTGTCCTGTCCCTGTGTACAGCGTTTAGGGAACCCAAACCTTGTTTGAGAGTTGAGAATTGTGTTGACCGGTGCTAGGATCTCAAATCTATGACCTGACTATTCCCCCTCCCCTTATTAGGTTGTATTGAAATTGCCTCTTCATTTATGTGAAAAATACCCGTTTAGAGGGCATGCAATGGACCCCACTGAATCTGTACAAGATACTGCCATCACGTAATTTCTTTATTCACTTCTGTTCGAGGAATTCAGTCAGTGGCTGCTTCATACAACCATTTGGAAGATCATTTCTGTTTGCTTCCCTGATGGTCACCACTGTGAGCTCAGAAATTAAAAGTCACTGATGTGGGAAGCTTCAGGTTAAAACCCAGCTTGGCACAACACAAAAAAAAAAAAAAAGGTTTCTCCACTTTACTGCAGGGATCCTGCAGCACAGAGAAACTGAACCTAAAAAACATTACAAATCAATTAGCTGCTCCAATCTGAGACACCGCTAATCAATTGCAATCAAGTCTAAGACACTGTATGTAAAACATACTGTACTTTGACATTTAATGTCCCGGGAAGTCTTGTAGATTTCCCAGGACAGCTGCCTCAAAAAGAGAACAATCCAGGCAAAACCAGAACGGGTGGCAACCCTAAGTTTATCACAGGATGACATTTTGCCTTGCAAATTTCATGGACTAGCCAGGCCATTAGTGCATCATTCTGCATAGCTCAAGGAAAAACACATGTTTCAGGTCAAATTAAGAATAGCTGGTGGTTACCGTATGCAAACTAGTTAGAATTTGTGACTCTGAAATTAACAAAACTAAGCTTCCTCTATTTCTACTAGGGTGACATCCTAGTACCGAAGCCAAAAACATGGTAGCACTAGTATAGTCTAACAATTTAAATCTTTCTGATACAGTAGAAGTGTACAGATTTAATTAATACAGTTTTTTCATCTTTCAAATTACAATCTCTTAGAAAGTTTTGCTGATCTCTGAGATTATCAAACTTACTTATTTTCTTCTATGTTATTCAAATTGCTACAGTATATCTAGTGTTCCACATTTTTGGTTTTTATCTTTAAAAATGGTTTTCCAGGAATTTTTCCAGAGTTTATTTTAAATATGTTAAAACAGGGATAAAAAAAAATAACTAATTGAAACATCTGTCAAAATTGGGGGGCGGGGAATCTCAGTTGTCACACTTTACATGTGGAATATGACGCATAGCAGTTCTAGTTTCTGATTAATAATGTCCCTGGCATGTATGATAAAGCAGAATCTGTGCAAGTCGAAGCCACATTTTCCCCAAGTTAGCTGGTACTTTGCGAACGTTGTCAAATGTCACTTTGTCATCAACATGATATTTTAATTGAATAACTTAAACTTAAACTGGGTCTGCTGAAAACCTAAAACTGTGACCCCATCTACAACTTCTGAACCACTGCGATTTGAAATGTGGAATTTTCCCACTAAAAAAAAAAAAAAGTCTCATTAAAATCTGAGATGGTGCTGTCTTCAGGGTGTCCTGATTTGTCTTGTAATGAACCAAATGATCCACTACAGTTACTGCATTTCAGGTTTGCAAAGTCAGCCAAATACTTTGTTCAATTGCTCACTCTGACATACATATTTACTATGTGAATGTGTAAGCAGACCGCAAACAAGGTTATGGACTGCTCCTCGTTCATCTTTTTTTGCAGTGCAGGGTTTATTACAGGGTAACAGTGTCACTAAAGCGTCCAGTACATGTGGCATGCTCATCGATGCTTCCATATAACCCAGATGTTCATGGTTGCCTTTTTAAACAAGGTGTGCTGATTCAGCCAGTCACAATCATTTGTCAGGCTGGTTATCAAATCACAAGCAGCAACTGGATTGCTTTAAAAAGCAAAACAGTTAACAACCCAATCCTATAACCAATGAGCTTTGTTTCTTTGTATCTTAGAAAAGCAGTCTTGGCAATAGGGTTAACCTACAATTGCACTGCACACGTGAGCGAGATCAGTCTATATATTATTTATCTGGACTTCTATAAGGGTTAGAATCTCCATGCACTCGAGAACGGTTTCTGCTGATCTGCGATGTCTGCGGTTCAGTCGAAGACGCACGTGATTGACGGAGATTTGCTTGGCTTATCTTAAACAAAGATCTCCCATCGTTAGTAATGAAACTGATCGATCAATAGTGTATACTAGGGGGAAAAAAGCTCATATTTAAAAGGTAAAACCCGACAAAACCATAACTTATTACATCTTCAGTCTAGGTCATATAGGTATTTCACATCATCAGACTGTTGGTGAGCATCATGGTCAGTTTTATGCTGGTTTGCATTTTAGTAAACATTGAACAGTCACATGTGTTGTAACTGGGATCCGTGTGACAAGGATTGTGGATGCACTGTCCCTGTTCATACGTCATATGTTTCCACAGTACCAACAACTCCTTGGCTTAAATAATTTATGAATTTACTTTGTTGCTACTTGAACACTTTTGTATTGTAAACAGTGTATTGCTTAGAAACAGAAACACAATCTTTGTGAATGTGGCACATAAAAAGTAGTTTAGATCAATGAACTTTTAGTTTGTGTACCTGTTTACAAATGTGTTTTTTTGCTATCCAGCCTTTAATCTTAAATAGTCTGGGAAAACATATTTCTGCATGTCTACTGACAGCACTTGCAGGAATCCCAGCTTATCACTATGGACAATTACACATACTGTACCTTTACAAAATGCACACAACTGTTCTGCTCTACAAATTCACTACTAATTAAAAACAATATAATAATCCTCCAAAAAAAATATCATTCATCTGTGCATTTTTGTACAGCTTTGCTCTCCAAAGCCATCTTATTTTTTATGCCCTTTGCTTTGCAGCAATGCTGTATTGCAGCTGGACACACAACGCATAGATTTGGTTTCTCAATAAAGATGCAAGTAATGTAATTGAACTCATTGCGACAGCCCCAGAAACATCCTTTTCCATAGCAGCATGACCTGTGAACTACTGTACAAAGCAAACTTTTCTTGAAATGAATAGTGCATTACAGTACGTAGCCTTCATAGGTCTGACACCATTTAAAACAGCGCTTTTTTTGTAAATCTTCAGTGTTGTCCTGATAACACTACTGTAACATACAGGAGTTAATTTACAGTGAGGTCTTCAAAAACACAAAGCAAGAAATAAGTTCAAGGATGTATAAATGCGAGCCTACTGTACACAACATGTTTTGAAGTTTACATGTTTTTGTTGTTAAGTGGCAAAAGATAAGCAGAACGTTCAGCTCGGAATGATTTTAAAATTAATTTTAACTCTCAGAAAGAAGGAATAAAATATTAACAAAAACATCCTTAACGAGCACCATTTAACACTTGTCAAAAACCCTTTTAAACCACAACCAGATATCTTATGAATAAGGCCCGTGAAATCGCGATTTACACAGGGTCTTCTTATGAATTATAAAGACTTCAGCCAAAAAGATTGGTCTACTGGAATGAATTTAATTTACTGTAGTTTTACCTCACAATTGAGTGTCTGAACTCTTGGAATCAACAATAACAGCAGCAACAATATACTTGTAGCAAGGCACCTGGAACACAACGGCATTAGAGCCTGTTTGTGTAAAGGACTGCCATACCAGGTGCAGTAAATATTCAGTAGGACTAAATGCAAATTTAAAAGAGGAGATTTGTTTTGGTCTGTCACAGCAACTAGAAATCATGTGCAGGAAAAAAAAAGGAGAACAAGCAGTAGATTTGTTCATTTAGTGCCGACTTTAGCTCCCATTCAATTCAGTCCCACAAGCAAGCTGGCATTGTACGCTTAACCCTTCAATCACCGATAGGGCTGCCTGGAAACTGCTGCAGGCACTTCACTGCAGGCAACACATACCCTTCAGTGAAGAACTAAATACTCCTTTACAAGGAGGACAATCGAGTCGTTAGCAAAGGGAGCCTCTGGACTGGGTTGGGTCCCGCGTCAGGGTTTAATGAGCAGTCTTGGGGAGTACAGCCATCTGTCCCGAGGGCAGACAGGGGGCCTGAATTCGACATTAGTCAGAAAATAATGGCCATGGGGAGGAGAGCGAGAAGCATGTTTCAGTAGCTCCTGTGCAAGAAGCAACAGCAACAAAACCCCAGAGATTCCTCTGAATACACAATGCTGCTGAATCACCTGCACTGCAAAACAAGGACCAACAGCCTTCGCAAGTGTCACACATAAGAAAGTTTACAAACAAGAGGAGGCCATTCAGCCCATCTTGTTCGTTTGGCTGTTAGTAGCTTATTGATCCCAGAATCTCATCAAGCATCTTACTGAAGGATCCCAGGGTGTCAGCTTCAACATTACTGGGGAGTTGGTTCCAGACTCTCACAATTCTCTGTGTAAAAAACTGCCTCCTATTTTCTTTTCTGAATGCCTCTTTATCTAATCTCCATTTGTGACCCCTGGTCCTTGTTTCTTTTTTCAGGTCGAAAAAGTCCCTTGGGTCGACATTGTCAATACCTTTTGGAATTTTGAATGCTTGAATCAGATCGCCTCGTAGTCTTCTTTGTTCAAGACTGAATAGATTCAGTTCTTCTAGCTTGTCTGCATATGACATGTCTTTTAAACCCGGAATAATTCTGGTCGCTCTTCTTTGCACGCTTTCTAGAGCAGCAATATCCTTTTTGTAGCGAGGTGACCAGAAGTGAACACAATATTCTAGATGAGGTCTTACTAATGCATTGTAAAGTTTTAACATTACTTCCCTTGATTTAAATTCAACACTTTTCACTATACATCCAAGCATCTTGTTGGCCTTTTTTTATAGCTTCCCCACATTGTCTAGATGAAGACATTTCTGAGTCAACATAAACTCCTAGGTCTTCTTCAATTTCAGTATCTCCCATATGGTATTTATAATGCACATTTTTATTGTCTGCGTGCAGTACCTTACACTTTTCCCTATTAATGTAATTTGTCATGTGTCTGCCCAGTTCTGAATGCTGTCTAGATCATTTTGAATGACCTTTGCTGCTGCAACAGTGTTTGCCACTTCTCCTATTTTTGTGTCGTCTGCAAATTTAACAAGTTACTATACCAGAATGTTAATCATTAATGTAGCTTAGGAAGAGCAGAGGACCTACTACTGATCCCTGTGGTACACCACTGGTTACCTCGCTCCATTTTGAGGTTTCTCCTCTAATCAGTACTTTCTGTTTTCTACATGTTAACCACTCCCTAATCCAGGTGATTGCATTTCCTTGAATCCCTACTGCGTTCAGTTTGAGAATTCATCTTTTATGTGTGACTTTGTCAAAAGCTTTCTTGAAATCTAAATAAACCATGTCATATGCTTTGCAATTACCCATTGTCGATGTTGCATCCACAAAAAAAAAAAAAATCAAGCAGGTTAGTTAGACACAATCTCCCTTTCCTAAAACCATGCTGACTGTCTCCCAGGATACTGTTACCATATAGGCAATTTTCCATTTTGGATCTTAGTTTCCATAAGTTTACATATAATAGAAGTCAGGCTTATTGGTCTGTAGTTACCTGGTTCGGTGTTGTCTTCCTTTTTGTTGATCTGTATTACGTTTGCAATTCTCCAGTCTGTCGGTACAACCACTGTGTCAAGAGACTGTTGCATGATCTTGGTTAGCGGTCTGTAAATAATTTCTTTCACACATATAAAAAAAGGGCTTTTCTCCAGTACAACAATCACATTGACTATTGCCTCACCCACATAGAAAAGTACAGTAAATACATGTGAGATTGCAGCTTATAAATATCCCTGCTGGTAGGAACATTTTACCTGAATTCAATGGCTACTCTCTGTGGCGCAAAACTCTTTTGGAGGCTGGAGCAATTGTAATGTCTGTTACAGTCTGAGGGAGATCTAGATTGTGCTTGATAAGCAGAGCTCCTGTTTTCCTAAACTGCTGCACTTCTGCCAACAACTTGCTTTTAAGCCCCTTTTCTTCCAATAATGGCTAGATAAATACAAGCCCTGGTTAGATTGATACTGGAGCAGGTTCTGTACATTTTACAACTCCCTTATAAAAATGCTGGTAGTAATATTCCTGTACTACACTCACTGTACAAGCATTGCTCATCCCCATTCTCCCAGGGTAAACAGGCAGTTCAAAGAGATAAAGACAAGCCTGCGCCAAACAAACAAGCGCACCGGATATTGTATTGTATCAATGGAGGTATACAACACAATCCAAACACCAATGTCAATGGTGAATGCATTCATTGAAATTCACATTTGTTTATTTCTCTTTGCTTTGTTTAATTTGTACTTACTTTGTTTTAATCACTTTTCTCCTGATTTGTCGAGATATCTTAATTGTTTGTTACTTGTTGGGCACAACCAGCAACAATTATCCAGAAGCTTCAAATGCACTGTAGCCTTTCTATACAGAGTGCTAAGCATTAACTATCCATCCCAGAGCTGATCCCAATGGGAGCTGGTGCAGCAACCCTAGAAAAAGCCTAGGGATTGAGCCGCTGTCTCTCTCTATTCCCCATGGCCGTTTTGGGACCAGGTAGCCCAATTAACATTCACCTTTGTTCAACACAGCTGGAGATCCTATCCAGGGCCTGCCAGACAAACACTACTTTATGATAAACTACTGCACTGCACATATTGTTCTTTCAACAAATGTGTGGCCATTACTTGCACTACATTGTTGTTTTAAGCCACATGCAGAACACAAGTATATATCTTTTGTATGCATTCTACAGAGGAGCAATTTAATATGATCTCTGATGCAGCCTCATAAAAAACTAGAGATGACTATGCAGTGACATGATACATAAATCACCCTACTTGTGGTTGTTAGAACAATGCTTCCCAATTTAGAACCACACATATAGCCACAATTCCAAGTTTCGCGACCCCATATCCTACCTCAGTGCGTCTGTAAACATTAGTTTTGGTGCCGTTATCATGTAAAAGGCAACATACAATACACTGTACAGCAAGTACAAAGCATGCTCTATTATCTTTATGGAGCCAGTACAGTAAGGTTTTATTACTACAATTATTATTTAGCAGATGCCTTTATCCAAGGTGACTTACAGAGACTAGGGTGTGTGAACTATGCATCTGCTGCAGAGTCACTTGCAACAACATCATCCGAAAGACGGAGCACAAGGAGGTTAAGCGACTTGCTCAAGGTCACACAGCGAATCAATGAGCGAGCCGGGATTTTCCACAGGTGGGTGTAGGGGACGCCACTAATAAAGCCACATGATCTAACAGTCATAGACTCTTTCTCACATGGGAGTGAAGGGTGGAGTTGTTTGCGTGCATCATATGTGTAAACGGCTAAAGAAACAAATTCAAGTAGACAAGCATTCCAATGCTTTCATCCGCTGTTATTTTTACAAGGTTGATGTACGTGAGAAATGTTTTTGATGAGATAAATATTTCATGGCACAGCATTAGTTTAGCTTTTTTTTTTTTGCATATTCAGCTGTGCTTAATTCTTCATTAGGGTAGTTTAGAACATCATCTCCCTCTTTGAAATCATCAGAACAGTAACCAATGCACCAGAGAAATCCATGGTACTGATAATGCACTCCTTATTCTGCCACTGCTGCTCAGAAATGCCCTGGCACATTTGATATATAAGCACCGATTAAAAGTTCAAGCTATTACTGACCCATCCAGTACAAGCCGCAGCAGGAGACCTGACCCTTGATGGACATTCATTAGGTCTCATCTGGAACATAATAATGTTGGCTCAGGAGCTGTTGTTGCTTTGGGAGGTGGCTGCCTCCCGAGAAGGGAAACTGGAGCATGTAATCTTCAGATTGGAAAAGCCAGCCCCAGCACCTACAGAATCAGGATCAAAGGGGGCAGGCAGGCAGAGGCTCCATTCTCTCCTTCCAGCACCAAAACACTTCTATTCAAATTAACACAGGGGCGGGTATACTGCAAGCCTGTTAAATAAATGAACTGCAACAAGACTTTAATTATCGTTTTTTAATTGTCTTTTTTTTGTGCAATAGATATTTCCTGAGAAAAACAAAATCTAAATCTCATTTCCATTAAAACTCTAATTGCTTCAACAGTAATCATGAAACAAATTTAGGTGGACTCGATTCCAAAAGTCTAATTATATTCATACATTTGTATAGATGATATTATTTTATTTTGTTTGTCAATGCAACTAAAGGTCTTAAGCTATTACTTGTTGTGGACCCTGTTTATGATCCTTGACAATATACCCTGGCTTGAATTCTACTCACAAGCAATGAAACAGGTGTGAACAGCATGATAAACAGACTTAACTCAATCAGTGGCTGCACATAGTGGGGAATAAAATACCAATGCACATAATATGAATAAGATATGCGTCTACATTCCAGTCACAAATGAATACATAAATGGAAATCAGGAGGATATGCATAAAGTATGGCAGGAATATAATTAAGCCCCTTGTTTGATATTGCAGACTGTAAACCCAAGCAGCTTTCAGAACAGCAGGTCCAGCTTCTAGAATCGAAGTGCAGTCTGCACTGCTCAGACCATCTTCCTGTGGCACAGCGGGTGTCACTATTACTTCATGCAATGGAATTTAATTAGTGAGATTCTTCAAGGGGAAAAGATACATTCCCCAAAAACATCATGTAAACATGTGCACTTTAGTTCCCATGACAACCTTTACAGTGGCCTATGCTTCAATTCTGTCATTCTTTACTCATACAGGTGCAATTTGCAGAGCAAGCAACATCTTTGCAAGGAGAAAACCTGGTGGATACATGCACCAATCAAAACCATGAACCTGCACGGCACTGGCGACTCTGGGTGGGTAGAGAGCCGTGGGAGGAGTCATGGAAACAATTTGAAACTGGAATCCCAGTGCATTCCAGAGTGTCCTGTTCCAACTACTGTACAAACACCTCTGCTTACCAAGACACCAGATCACAAAGCTCTAAGCAATCATCACGAGATCTACAGTTCCAAACTCTCTTGGCTCAAGGCTCCACTCAATGACTCAATAGGGGGGAAAAAAACACATTATTATTATTATTATTATTATTTATTTCTTAGCAGACGCCCTTATCCAGGGCGACTTACAATTGCAAGCAAATACATTTCAAGTGTTACACATTGCCAGAAACTGTGAATTCATCATTGTATGTATTTATTTCTCTTTACAATCTCTTCCTTTTATTATATAACAGTACATCCTGGTAGCGTGGGTATTTTAAAAGCAGAATATATACCGAGATATATATA
Organism: Acipenser oxyrinchus oxyrinchus; assembly: GCA_030684275.1. Taxonomy (NCBI): domain Eukaryota; kingdom Metazoa; phylum Chordata; class Actinopteri; order Acipenseriformes; family Acipenseridae; genus Acipenser; species Acipenser oxyrinchus. The sequence continues at coordinate 31,649,579 of CM060260.1, forward strand.
TATATATATATATATATATATATATATATATATATATATATATATATATATATATATATATATATATATATATATATATATATATATATAGATATAGATATGTATATATATAGAGATATAGATATATATATAGATATATATATAGAGAGATATAGAGATATATATATATATATATATATATATATATATATATATATATATATATATATATATATATATATAGATAGATATAGATATATATAGATAGATATAGATATGTATATATATAGATATATATAGATATATATATATAGAGATATATATATATAGAGATATATATATAGAGATATATATAGATATATATATATATATATATATATATATATATATATATATATATATATATATATATATATATATATATATATATATATATATATATATACAGTACTGTGCAAAAGTTTTAGGCAGGTGTGAAAAAATGCTGTAAAGTAAGAATGCTTTCAAAAATAGACATGTTAATAGATTATATTTATCAATTAACTAAATGCAAAGTGAGTGAACAGAAGAAAAATCTAAATCAAATCCATATTTGGTGTGACCACCCTTTGCCTTCAAAACAGCATCAATTCTTCTAGGTACACTTGCACAAAGTCAGGGATTTTGTAGGCATATAGTCAGGTGTATGATTAAACAATTATACCAAACAGGTGCTAATGATCATCAATTCAATATGTAGGTTGAAACACAATCATTAACTGAAACAGAAACAGCTGTGTAGGAGGAATAAAACTGGGTGAGGAACAGCCAAACTCAGCTAACAAGGTGAGGTTGCTGAAGACAGTTTACTGTCAAAAGTCATACACCATGGCAAGACTGAGCACAGCAACAAGACACAAGGTAGTTATACTGCATCAGCAAGGTCTCTCCCAGGCAGAAATTTCAAGGCAGACAGGGGTTTCCAGATGTGCTGTCCAAGCTCTTTTGAAGAAGCACAAAGAAACGGGCAACGTTGAGGACCGTGAGACGCAGTGGTCGGCCAAGGAAACTTACTGCAGCAGATGAAAGACACATCATGCTTACTTCCCTTCGCAATCGGAAGATGTCCAGCAGTGCCATCAGCTCAGAACTGGCAGAAAACAGTGGGACCCTGGTACACCCATCTACTGTCCGGAGAAGTCTGGTCAGAAGTGGCCATGGAAGACTTGCGGCCAAAAAGCCATACCTCCGACATGGAAACAAGGCCAAGTGACTCAACTATGCACGAAAACACAGGAACTGGGGTTCAGAAAAATGGCAGCAGGTGCTCTGGACTGATGAGTCAAAATTTGAAATATTTGGCTGTAGCAGAAGGCAGTTTGTTCGCTGAAGGGCTGGAGAGTGTACACGAATGAGTGTCTGCAGGCAACAGTGAAACATGGTGGAGGTTCCTTGCAAGTTTGGGGCTGCATTTCTGCAAATGGAGTTGGGGATTTGGTCAGAATTAATGGTCTCCTCAATGCTGAGAAGTACAGGCAGATACTTATCCATCATGCAATACCATCAGGGAGGCATCTGATTGGCCCCAAATTTATTCTGCAGCATGACAACGACCCCAAACATACAGCGAAAGTCATTAAGAACTATCTTCAGCGTAAAGAAGAACAAGGAGTCCTGGAAGTGATGGTATGGCCCCCACAGAGCCCTGATCTCAACATCATCGAGTCTGTCTGGGATTACATGAAGAGAGAGAAGCAACTGAGGCTGCCTAAATCCACAGAAGAACTGTGGTTAGTTCTCCAAGATGTTTGGGCCAATCTACCTGCCGAGTTCCTTCAAAACTGTGTGCAAGTGTACCTAGAAGAATTGATGCTTGATGCTGTTTTGAAGGCAAAGGGTGGTCACACCAAATATGGATTTGATTTAGATTTTTCTTCTGTTCACTCACTTTGCATTTAGTTAATTGATAAATATAATCTATTAACATGTCTATTTTTGAAAGCATTCTTACTTTACAGCATTTTTTCACACCTGCCTAAAACTTTTGCACAGTACTGTATATAATCTTTTTTTCTCAAGCACTTTTAATTTATTTGACAAATTGCTGAGAAACCATTTTACATTACAGGGATTCTTCCTTAATCACGTTTAATTCACATGTTGTCAGAAACCCCTATGTCAGCATTTTACTTTGAGTCTCTTCAATGTAATATTTTAAAATAACACTTAAACTGAAGGATATTAAATGAAACGTCTAGTCTTATTTAATCTGTCAGAAGAGACTTTTAAAATATCCTGAAACTCAAAGTGGTGTGCTGAGGACCTCTTATTTCACAATGGCATTTGTCTACTTCTTATACAAAGAAAGGTCTTGTTTTATTAGTATTTGATCTATTGCACACAATATACCTGAAATTATAGAACTATTTTTTTGAATATTTAACTTGAGGACTAGGATCAACCTTCCTTAAATGGTACCAGTGTGATACACTTGCAACCTGTAATTTGCAACTTCAATAATAATTTTTGAAGTGCAGCTAGAAAGCTACATATTTCAGTGTGCCAATATTTTAAGAGATTGTTAGTGCTGCACAAAATGATTTGGATAAGCTCTCCACAGGTAAGGGTCATTGCCATTTGGTGTTAATTGGGCTAACTTACCATTCCAACTGAATAAAAATGTCTTCTGAAACAGCTGCTTGGGTTTGTGATAACTGCTTTTTTTACTGTGTGGAGAACAGCGACCCACACTTGATTCAATTGGAATGGGAAATTAGCCCAAATCGACACCAATGACCCTCACCTGCAGATAAATTAATGAGTAACCAAATATGTGTTTATTGCAGCAAGCAGTGAATACTCTACAATATGTGAATATTGGTCATCTTTGCATGAGCTGACAATTGGATCCATATTAGTATTATATGTGGTTGTTTCAGCGTTGTGTGCTAGACCAGGTGTCTCCAGCCCTGGTCCTGGAGCTGCTGGTTTTTGTTCCAACCAATCTCAGTTACTTAATTGAACCAATTATTGGCTTAATTAGTCAAGATTAACAGGTGTTCCAGATCTTTAGCCACTGATGATGTAAAGACACCTAGAAAACCTGCTGGATAGGGGCTCTCCAGGACCAGGGTTGGAAACCCCTGAGCTAGACAATCACCAGAAGACATTTGTGGATACACACATCTTAAAAACAGACTTTAATGCTACTGACGAAGAAGCACATGTACCAGTTCTGTTCTGGTATTGGGGGTTTTCATCCGCATGCTTTACCTGTGATAGGCAGTTCACTTAATTTTTTCATGGAAAGTAAATCCCAAGATATGCCAAGCTGACAGCGATCAAATGCAAAATGTTAACACAAATTCTGTACTGATGGCACTGAACCAACACAGTGCTTTTGTTTTTTGTTTTTTGTTGTTCAACCCCCCCCCCAAAAAACATAAGCAACTTTCGATGAATTATGTACCCTCCCCAGCACGTATTATTACTATGCCACATGAATGTTTAGTAAGCAGGCTGAAGCGTGCAACTACCAGTTCCTTGTTTTATAGCTAGTTTATTCTCCAAAATCGGCATGACAGCCCCCACCCCCTTTCATATTTCCCATAGTAATATACATACAGTGCATTCTTTGTGCGTGTGTTTATGAACTGCAAAGCATAACCTATGCAGCGTATTTCTTTATCAAAAGAAGCAGTGTCTTTGTGTGTATAGCTAGATGCATTGTGATGGCCTTCTTTACCTAAACAATATTTTCATCATTTCTATACTGTGCGAGCATTACAAATTAAATCTATTTTGATGTGCAACCTTCCTTCTGCCACAGACCTGCTATTGTTCGTATTTTTTTGCAATGACAAGAGATAGTATAAGATACACCGTGATGTGCAATGCGATGCACGTTTTCAGAGGCTTACCAAGCTTGCCCCGAGATTCCTCCAGTTTCTGGACTTGGTTCTCCAGGAAAAGCATCGCCACTCCAAACGCCAAGACCGCCAGGAGCTGAAACTTGGGAGGCATCATAATCCGTAAAAGCCCCATCAAACCATCAAATCACGACAAGTCATATCGCGATCATGGAATAAAATATAAATAGAAAGGTGGGTTTTAAAAAAAAAAATGCAATAATGCTTTTATGATCCGACAACCACCACTGTTACTATTTAACAATTAAGATAGTCTACAATGGTAATACAACGTATTTAATAATCAATGTTGAGGGGCAGAATGTGCATCAAGCGTATCCTTGCCGGACCAGCAGCTCATTTCACTGGATATGCATGGAACGAAGCGCCGACTCAATCTCAGACTAGCTAACCAAGACCAAACTCTCCCACCTCGGACGCAATCCACGATACCTCTCTGTCTCTCGTTGCTAATAGGCGAAAAATCACTTGCGTCTTCCTACAATCAGATCCGACTAACCTGAACCCCCGCCTCTCTACTGCGCCGATTGGAACGACGTAAAGCCCCAGGACAAGCTTTGTGTGTTTATTCGTTAACTAAAATGTCAGTCAGCGATACCTGCCAGTGAATGGTTATTTCCAGCGCCACTCGGAGAGATCCGTCAACTTGTAGGACCTTCTAAGAGGAAGCATGTTATGCCAGTTTGAAATCTAAAAATAACTAGAAGTTATTTATTCACAACTAGAAAACCCCAAACATTTCAGTTGTACGGAATTTAAAATGAGATAGATATATATATATATATATATATATATATATATATATATATATATATATATATATATATATATATATATATATATATATATATATAGCTCAAAGAGCCAGCTGCCCAACGTTTCTATATGTTGTAAATGGAGGCTGTACAAGGTCCAATGGTTAAAGAAAAGGGCTTATAACCAGGAGGTCCCTGGTTCAAATCCCACTTCAGTCACTTAACCTCCTTGTGCTCCATCTTTCGGGTGAGATGTAATTGTAAGTGACTCTGCAGCTGATGTATAGTTCACACACCTTAGCCTCTGTAAGTCACCTTGGATAAAGGCGTCTGCTAAATAAACAAATAATAATAATAAAATAAAAATAAAATAATATATTAATAATAAAATAAAATTATATATATATATATATATATATATATATATATATATATATATATATATATATATATATATATATATATTATTATTTTATTATTATTTATTTCTTAGCAGACGCCCTTATCCAGGGCGACTTACAATCGTAAGCAAATACATTTCAAGTGTTATAGTACAAGTAATAACACAATAAGAGCAAGATATAAAGATGTAGTTGTTCTGTTGGCAGTAATTTCTAAAATTGGAATAAAAAGTACCAACCCTCTATATGAATATGATTTTTAAAATGGCAAATTTGTAGGAAGAAATACATTTTAGGTAAAGAGAATGCGGGTTAACAAACAATAAAATATCAGGCAGTGGTGGGTGATACCTTCTTTTTGTGAAGGGTCCTGATTTTGTACCTCGTCAGAGTTGTGGTTCAAGATGGCGGGCGAGGTGTATTTGTTGTGGCTGCTCCCTATTTTGCAAGCGGTAAATATTATATATATTTTTTTGATATTTGTGAAGTTCTTCTTTTACAATTCATACAGAATACATTTAGGCTATTCAATACTGTGTCCAACACTAGCCTCAAATTTGATCATAACTAGATGCCCCGATGCTGGAGTCAGGTTATGTGAAAACGAAAGTGCTTTGGTACCGCTCGGATTCAGTGACGTGGCTATGATGCTCGGTTATACCGGTGTTACATATTTATGTTGTTAAACATGAGTATGCCTTTCTTAAGCATAACGCCGGGATCTATGAAAAGTACATCGAATCTTAATTGTGCTGTAGTTTCGATAAAATGTCAGTCATATGAACATAATAAATGATTAGCGCCTGTGGTTTGTGTCACCGGCAATTAAACGACAAATGTCTTTTGATTACTGTTTTATTTCTTCTCTCTATCCATACATAGCTGTGATTATATTAGTCCACATATAAGTAAGTGTGTTACATCAACATTAAGGACTCTGGAAATCACTCCTTATGAGTTTTTAAACACTTGCATCAAAAACATGTTCCTTTAGGAAGCTTTTGGCTACAGCCATTTGGAGAAAACTCAATATTGCAACAACATCATTTGGAAACAATTACCAGCATCTTTAAAATAGTAATAGTGCTCATTAACATGTCATTTGAAGTCATTCATACTTTAAAGAGAGACATGGTATGAGTGTGTTCCAGTGTAATCTTTTGTTCTCTTTGTATCTTCATCTCTTTCCCCACAAAGGCACCCTTGTGGCCTCAATGTAGAACAGGAGTGTCCACAGTTGGCTATTCCACTCCTGGTCTTTGTATCAACCCTGTTCTAAATTGTTTAATTGAACCAATTAAACCTCTATCCAGACCCGGAAGTAGTTCATTTTACAGGGTGATTAGAAAGTAATTTACCACATCGACGCACCATATCATTGATGTGGTGAACTTGCTTTGTAATCTGTCACCCTGTATTATTTCACCTGTTAAACCTGGAGTGGAATAGCCTGCCAGGTCTGTGATTGAAAACCCCTGTCTTAGAATTATGTCTAACTGCAAGTACGTCTGGTAGTTTGTTTTAGTATGATGTTCATTAAGATTTAGATTGTGTTAATTGCATCAATATTTAATATCCAATCACATTAAAGAAAGTGACATACAGACCATTAGTGTGAAATTAACCATCAAATTACCCCCTTACATTTGAGTATTAAATCATTAATGATAAATAGATAAAAATAGATAAAAAAATGAATGGGTTTACATACAGTACATATGATTCTCACACATAGGAACATGTTTTTTTTCAAACAATGAAGTGGCACCGATAGCTTGGCATCACCGCGCACAAGCGACCACCGTGGTCTGGCCGGGCACCTGTGGGCTTGCCTGTAAGCTGCCCTGGGCTGCGATGTCCTCCGATAGGCAGCTAACGGCACACACTTCGGAGGACAGCATGTGTGCGTCTTCGCCACAAGTCAGCACAGGGTTGGTAGCTGTGAGCTGAGCCTAAAAATAAACTTGGGGATAAAGATGCTTTTATTGTCCACATGAATAAAACACACTTTTTTATGTTTACAGTTGTGATTGCTTTCTTGTCCCTTTATCAAACTGAGAGGACCTACTGCACTGTGAAATTGTGTGTTGCATAGTAATGTAAAATAAATGAACTTGTGCGATTCTCACAAGGTGAATACATATCAAATCCCATTTTGTTGTAAAAAAAAAAAAGTGGACAATATTGAAGCTACTTTCTGCTATTGCCTACCATGTGCAGCACTTTTTAAAACATCTGCTTAATGTACAAAAAATGCCTGTTAAAAATGAATACTCAGTGATCCACTTAGGATATGGAAAATGTTGCTTATGGTTTAAGAAGTCCTGTACAGTGTGTATTTCATTGTCTGGGATGCCAAATAGTCCTTTTAAACCCACAAATAACACTTGACTTTTGGTAGTAATGTACTGTAGATAGTCTTACAAATGCATTCTTATAACTTTCGTTCTCAATAAAGGAAATTGCTGCTTTTTGATATTTGAGATGTGTGATTGCCTATAAAAAGTTCCAATCAATATATAAGACCACTTGTGCATTATATTTTGCTGGGTCGATTTATAGTCAAGCTAATGTCAATCAATTTTGTATGTTTGGTGGCTACAGTATTTTTGCTGACTTTTTTGGATACTTTTTTTTGTAGCAATGATTTTAGATAGATTATTATGCTTCTTAAAAATACTTGGTATGAAAATAAATACCTGTATGTAATATTTGTATTAAATATTTGATTTGTTTTATTAAGATATCGACCTACGGCTCAGAGTTGTCATCTGAGGCATGCAGAGAACTTGGCTTTTCCAGTAACCTCCTCTGTAGTTCTTGTGACCTCCTTGGGCAGTTCAATCTGAACCAGCTGGATCCTTTCTGCAGACAGTGCTGCCAAGAAGAGGCCCAGCTTGAAACCAGAAAGGTATGTGAGGAAATCTGAGCCTTTACCATTGTGTTTTATAGTTTTGTTCATCTAATGAGTGACTCACCAGTAATACAGAGTGAAACTTGTAGTGTCAAGGTGTAGCAGTCAAATAAAGTTCCCCTTAGTCAAAAGAGAGGTGGGTAGTAAATATTGCAAGTTCTGTTGTTATTATTGTTACGGTAGGTAAGCAAAAGGATTTTAAAGCCTAGGTTATCTCCCTTTGGAGAGTGTCATGAGCTAATTTGGCACTGTATCTTCCAATACATTCTGCTCTTGCAATGAAGATAAATTGATGTACGGTTACTCATATAATTGGAATAATTACATTTATTAACTTAATTGCAAATAGTCATCAATTAAAATTCATAATGGATTATTCAAAGCACTATTAGACTGAATATATTGATGGCACTAATAAATATTTAAAAGTTTGTATGTTTAACAGTGCATTTGTATTGGGTGATATTTTGTCAATTTGTCAAATGGAGGAAGTAGATCAGTTAATCCACAAAATTGCTAATCATTTCATGCAGCAGTAAATAAGAATAAGCACAATTTGGTTTTGCCCTGTATAAGAAGTATTTTTATTTTAACCTCCGTGTGCTCCGTCCTTCGGACGAGATGTAAAAGTGAGGTCCTATTGTAAGTGACTACAGCAGCAGTTGGTGATCATGCAAGGCTAACCCCGTAGTCTTTGTAAGTCACTTTGGATAAGATTGTCTGCTAAATCAGTGGTTCTCAAACTTTTTGGACCTCACCCCCCTTCTTTTTGTGTGTTGTACTTTTGGCTAGTATTAAGTTTGGCAGATTTGCTACCTTGGGGGATTTTTATGGTTTTTGAAATTGAGTTTTTCACTTGGCACGTTCAAAAAAAAATGCCACACAGTTTATCATTTATACTTTTAATTCCAAAAACATTCAAATAAATGTTTACTTAATGAAGTATGTCTGCTAAAACGGTATCTCATTTACAGTAACTTTTAACACCAAAAAACAACAACAAAGAAGGCCTTCTAAAAATCAATTACAGTATTAATCGTTCTTATGTCCCTTAATTTTAAAGTACTGGTATACTTTTACGATAAGCATTTGCTGTCTCTGTTTTAAAACTTAGCTATGGTTCACAACATAACACAGTGGAATGATCACAGTGTCATACAGTAATTGGTAATATGGAGATTTATTACAGTCATCAATGTCTGCCTGGGGACTGTCAATGGAAATTAGCCTCCTGGCTGAATTGAAAATGCAAGGCATCTTGTGTTATGTAAGTGTTATGTAAGTGACGCTTATGTTATAATAAATATAAATAAATACAATAAACAAACAAATTGTAGGACAGCATAGCCAAGCGTGAAAACTTTAACAATAAAGCTGAAACAAAAATGCTTTGATTTCCTTTGAAATAATTTCAAACTGGTTAATGGACTAGCAAGCACTGGCAAAATCAGCTAAGTTTTGTTTTGTTATTATTTTAACGTTTTGTTTTGTTAATGCACTTTGCGATACCTGCACAATGGGTGTCTTCAGTAATAGTCATGTCTACAACGTGTCGACAATAACAACCAGCCATTTTGTTACAGGCTTTCTAACAAGTCTGACACAAACAATTTTGGCTGTTACTTAATTAAACCCTTTAAAAAAAATGCTTAACATAAAAAAGAACAGTCCTACTACAGTAGCAGGTGCAGTTTACACTGCCTCAGGTTTGTGATCGCATCATTAATTCCAGACTTTTTAAATCCATTGATGGAAATCTCCGGGTCTACTTTTAATGTTTTCAAACAAATTGGCTTCATCACTGCCATTCTCATATCCACTTTGACATCTGACACATTATTTCCCTCGTCCAGTGCTGTTTTAACCAGTTCTGTGTACCAGTTTGCCAGAGGGCGGATCGCTACGATCACTGTATGCAACCCTCTGATTGGTGGAAGTATTATTGGCGAGCCAATCAAAACCGCCAATAAAGCCAAAATAAATTATCTGCCCCTTATACAGTATAGGTTAAGATGTGTGGTGTAATGAAAAATAAAAAATCCTGAACATTCTAAACCCCCCCCCAGGATACAGTCTGCGCCCCCCCAGTTGGAGAACCATTGTGCTAAATGACTAATTTAATAATGCTGAACTATTAAAGGTTTGGGACGTCCCCAATCAGTTTCAGCAGATTTAATTAATTTAGGGTGATCAGCCAACACAAGTGTTATAAATTGAAGGAAGCGTAATTATGGCATTTTGGTATCCAGTCTTGAATTTACTGTTTGAAAGCCTTAAATTAGGCTTTTGAAGCCTTAAATTAGGCTTTTGAAACCTTACGATGCCCCCACAGTATGTAACAAATACCCTTTACTGCCATATGTGAAAGGGCCTGATGATCAGATATGCAAGAATCCAGGTTCAGTCCTAGTTAATTAAACTGTTTCCCAGTTTAATAGCTTCTCTGTATTTACTTAAGCTGACTATGTACATTGCGGTAATTGGATCACAAGCCCATAAAAAATATTATCCTGCTGATGTGCTTAATTAATTTTGATTTTGGGGGGGTTGCGGGGTGGCCTTTCACATGAAAAATCATGCTGACGCTCAGGTAGAAGACCCTATTGTGCAAAAATGCTAGTGTGACAATCCAGAGGTGTGGTTTTTCCAAATGAATAATTGCTTATTTTGAAAAACGTAATTAGGTTTTTTACAGATTTAATCCTTTTAGAATTTTTCTTGTTTTGTGTTTTTATTTTTCTTCTGATTGCCGTGGGAAAGATTTCCTACATCAGTCATATCGATTGCAGTGCATATCCCTTTTGAACAGAAGGCTTTGAGATCCAGAGTGTCCGCTGCCACTGTGTAAAACAAAGAAGGATGAGCTGGAGGTGAGGCTAACTGTGCGTGAAATTGCGGTAGCAGAAGAAATTGTCCACATTTTGCAGTTGCTTAAAATAGCTTCCTCTCTTCCGTGAGCTGATGTCTACCAGCTCTCTATTTTGCCTGATCGTTACAAACAAGTGCAAGCAGTAGCATATGTTCGTGACTAACGACAGGTAAATAAAAAATCGCAATTGGCATTAGGAGGCAATTTTACTTGTTTTTCCAGATGTGCTGATCACCTTAACAATTTGTGATTCAACTTTATTGCGTATGTTGCTGTAGTAATGGCAATGTTACGGACGTCAAAAGGAGTCCTACGTTTTCCCTATAGAATATTAATGCTCTGTTATTGTAAAAAATTGGATAAATAATGCACACGAGATTTGTGTTTTTGAATGGTCTCTAGTGCTGTTATGGCCAGGCTTATGTGAAATCCTATTTATTCCTGAAATATCACTTAACTGTAACCCAATCGATTCCACACGGTTCAGTCTTATATTTCCAAGTTTGGGGGGGGTGGGGCATGAAATATTTTATCTAGAAATAAAATCCGTTGTAGTCTTCTCTTAAACACTCTACAGTATAGTGCTTCATTCAAAAAGTGTCAATCCAAATATCTCCATTCCCCTTTCCTACAGTAAAAATGAACTCAAAATAATTCAGCATTGGAACTTCCCAGGCTTATGGCGCACATATCTTTTGAGTACAGTGTGTTCCCGCATTGCTATTAGCCAGCTTTACTCTGTTGTTTAATTGGTTAAAGGTGAGTTCTTGCTCGCTGAGAATTAAACTTTGGTCTAAGGAGTTTTTGCTTTATTTGCCAGAGAACACGTTTGAAAGTCTGAGCGAGTAATAGATGTAGTTGTCAAGCATTTCTGTTATACTTCATAAATTTCATTAACAGCAGTTCTGTGGGTATTTAAATTCTTCAGTAAATTTTAAACTTTCCTTAAGTGGTGTTTCCTACCAGGTGCACTTGAATTGAATCTCATAAATTTGATTTATTTATTTTAAGATTTTATTTGTAACATTTGCTATGTCAACTCTTGCATGACACCACTGTGAAAAGAGTGTGGCAGTGCAAAAGATAATAGCTGATCTTTGACTGATCAGAACAGTTTGATCTGCATTTCAGTTGCAAATACGTATCTTATAGTGACAACGTGTCATTTTACATTATGTAGGTGTGTTGATTACATAAAGCTTTATATATTCTTTTACTTTTACGTTATTTAACAGTGATATATGTGTGACTTTTATTAAATTGTTCAATTGAGTTAATTTGGATAAAATCTGTGTACAGTGTTCGTATACAATATTTTGACATGGTATTGAATTTTCTGCTCTGTACTTTAATGATCCATGTTTGACAAATGTGGATCTTCAGCAGCAGTTTTTCATCTAGTTTACACAATGTTTTGTTGTATACACTCACTACATTGTAAGGAGTGTAACCTTTAGTCTTCTATGTTCTTCACAAGGGCATTTTAGCTTCAATTTCCAATTATCCAGACTTTATTGAATGTAATTGATATATGAACAGTATGCTGTGTGATAGATTGGAGGCATCATTTTTGAGTTCCAGGGGTCTTGGTTTGAATTATAGAAGTATCAAACAGTACTCTGTGTGGTTTGGGAGTTGCTCACAATGAGGTGACACATATGCTAGGTGCCATTTTTCAATTGTAATTTGTGTTGAGACAGCTTTGACAGCGCAAGTTAACAACTGAGGCGTTGTGCATTCCTCAGTAGGCAGGAAGAAACCAATACTGCAAACAAAAGTAGCTTGTGTTCAGTGTTATAGATTTCACTAATTAACTTTGTCTCCTTCCTTCCAGTGAGAAGCAGCACAGAAACTGCACTGTTTCTCCTTATGAGAATTGTAATGCCTTTGTAGCAAAAGGCATAATTATACCCCAAAATAGAGAGTGATTGAAACTTTAGCTGTTGCTACAAACCAGATTTTTATAATCCTACTGTTTATAATCCCGTTTTAACTAAATAAAGACCACATAGCATTGTAGTTAATGTATGTTCTACTGATTTTAAAATATATATATATATATATATATATATATATATATATATATATATATATATATATATATATATATATAAATAAAGTATTACATTTGCTAGGTCTCAACAATGAGATGAAGAATAACTTTTGCAGGACATTACTTTCATAGTTTTATTTGTGTAGAACCACATGGATATGTTCCCACAAGCTTTGTGTATGCACTGTTTAAACATGTATTGAATGACACAAATAAATATTTTGCAATGAAAACATGCAGGTGAAGTGTTGTGTGATTTTGAAAACATAAACTGCGCTACACATCTAGTAACACCTTTTATGAATAATTAATGTCTAGAACTGCATCTTATAAATGTTTAAACTTTTAAGTACAGACAAGTGCCATGGCCTGACCCATTAAGTCAGGCAGCTGTTTCAAATTGCTAACATTTATTAAACCCAAAATAACAGCTTAATACTCTAGTGTAGCGAAGGACTCCCATTTGAATCACTCAGTGCTGCCTTTATGTAGTCCGTCAACATTCTAGTTTGTAAGACTGTAAACTCTTTATCTGAAACCACAGGGAATCAAATTAGCAAGTGGTTTTAATTATTCAGTTGATGTGGGTTTACTAGTAATCATGGAATATAATGATGCATTTATTTATTTTGAGAGATTATATAATCACTTAAGGATTTAGCTATTAAGCGTTTGTTGCACAGTTGATTTCAGTTATGCTGTACAGTACAGAAGGTGCATCTCCGGTTAACAAATAAGTGGCTCTTTAGTCCTAATGCTGGGCCTTGGCAGTTGGGTATCATTTTTCTTTAACTGGCATACAGTTTAATTCACTTTGAGAAGGCCATATTGGGTTAATGTGAATATAACTGCTCAAGATATTTCTGGATGATGACTAATACAGTACAATGCAAAGACATGTTTGCAGTAACTTTTTGTTGAAGAATCTTTCTAATGAGACATGTAATGCTTTAGGTGGGACTTCAAAGGTAAATCCATCTGGATCCAAGAATCTCTGTCCCCATAATAAAGTGAAGATATGTATTTGATTTTGTTTTTGCTCTTTTTAAAATCCAGAACCATAATCTTGTCCAAAAGCAAGTAATACCTGATGATCCACTTGCTTTTGTTTTTAAAGGTAACTTAGTTTAAATTGGATTGCAGCAATTGTTTTTTACAAACAAAAATAACACAAATACTTGCTTTGTTTTCTTTTGGCAGAACTACGCTGGGGCTATTCTGGAAGTCTGTGGATGAAAGTTGGGGAGGTTCCCTCAAGTCCAGGGTAAGTACGTTTTATTTGTCAGTGATTATACCCAAGAGTACAAATAAACTGTGATTCTGGATAGAAAAGTACACATTACAAATTACAAACTTGTGTTTTTAAAGGGTTTAAATCATTTTAAAGCAACATAAAATCACAAGTGTTCATTAAGGTATAAGAGTTAAAGATCAAAGATGTTTTAGACTGTATATGTATATATATATATGTGTGTGTGTGTGTGTGTGTGTGTGTGTGTGTGTGTGTGTGTATATATATATATATATATATATATATATATATATATACCGAGCATCAAAGGAAACTTGTCACTATTATAACACATTTATTTACGAAAAAAATAAGGTATATAAATGATTGGTTTCTTTTTAATCACTCGATCATTCATCCTTGACCATGACACGCTTGAGTGACTATGACTGAAGCATATGCACTTAATCACCTAATTAGTGAGACAATTGATTGGACACTGGATATGGAGTGATTTCAGCTGTTGAACTGCAAGCTTGAATAAAAGCAATAAAGAAAATCAGAAAAAAACAATATGCCACGTCTGTCAAGAGAGCAGCGCTTTCGTGCAATCGGCACGTTGGAGACACTGGACTAGGGCAGCGTACTGTGGCTCACCATCTTGGATGCTCACAGCCAGCAATTTCAAACCTGGCTCAGTTTGTGTGTGTATATATATATATATATATATATATATATATATATATATATATATATATATATATATATATATATATATATATATATATATATGTGTATTACACACCTAGAGACAAAATCCATGTTGCAAAATATGAGCAGTATTTACCTTACTAGTTAGATAGCTTTTTAAAATTTGACAATACACAATAACAAAATAGAAAGAGCCCCTTCAAGTTACCAGGGGTAGAAATGTACTCAAAGACACTGCACAAATTATATCCACAGATGACATTTTGCTTAACTGGTAATTCAACTTGTAATTCAAAAGCCAAGGCTGGTATGTTCTGGGGGAGGGAGCAGTTTTATTTTTTTCCTTTTGCCTTTAGACATAGCTGTCATGTCTGTACTATGAAAGCAAGATTCTATGAAGGTCAAATGCTCTTGAAGTGTTGGTATTTTTAGGCAGTATTGAACTGTGTAACTTGTCATTGGTAATCCTCTTGGCACAAACCTTCACTCCAATCTGACTCCTGTGTCTGATGGGCATCCATTAGGATACATTTTCCTGCCGATTTCCCACGAAAAAAGGCAACCAAGCTCCCATGTGTCGTCTTTGTATTGGACTAACACGGATTTGCTTGTTTGCTCACCTTCAGTCCTCTGATGTTATATAATATTGATTTGGTTTGTTTTAAAAAAATGTACGCAGATCTTAACAATATTCCCTATATAGAAACGTTGTCTTTTACATGCATTTATTTGAACATTGTCGGCTGAAGTCACTTGTAAGTAAGTGGTTTAAACATTCAACATAGATAGAACTGGTTGAGATGCCCAGCCTCTCCAAGCTGTATTTGTGGAACACTATTAAACCAAGAAACTTAAAGCAATCATAGCGCATCAGAACCGAAACAAAAAACTGGGGCTGAAGGCTTCAATTTAAAAGTCCTACTTGGATGATAAATATTTGTTGTTCTTTTTTTAAAGTCACACATGCATGATACTTTATACAAGCTACACTTGATTTAATCTTTATACAAAATGAAATTGGAGCTTGTTGGAAATTGAAACCAGTAATGTTAAGTGGCCAAACAAAAATCTTATTTTTACTTGAGATGACTGATATTAATGGACCTCTGAAGAAATAGCATTTCTCAAGATCTAGGGGTAATTTGTGAAGCTTGCATGTGACTGACCATTTGCAGGTAGGTTATGTGTTTTTGCAGAGAGCTCAATTCCATTTGAGTGCTGACTGTGATTTAAATGAACTGTCACCTAGTCATCGTAACATCACTACAAGGTGCATTGTGAGTGGCAGCTCTTATTTGTTCTGGACAGCTCGTTGATGTGGCAGATAGTAGGGCAGGATTATTCTTTCATGATTCTAAGCCTCTTTACATTCTGTGCTCACATACTTTGTTGTTGAATTGCATGTCTGTTTCCAACCTTCTAATTTGCAGCAGGATTCCTAGACTATCATTAGACTGGATAATGGATTTTCAGAGAACAGTGTTTCAGCCTATAGTAAACACACACACACAAAATTACATTTCACATTCTAGTGGTCAATTTTTAGAATGGAATGAGGTCAATTCGCCTGTATGACCTAGAAGTTGCTCAGTGGTCAGTGTCAGATTTCTAAGGACATTGACCATTGTAATACCTTGTATTGACTGGTGGATCCAAAAAATATTCCCATTTTCCCCTAGGACGGTTCCCTCAAGGCCATGAGAATAATGGTGTGGCTTGAGAGTGTATTGCAATACCTTACGCCTCGCGGTTACCAGGTAGTGTGAAATGAATTGAGGACTTCATTATCCTGTGAGCTGTCGGTCAGGAATATTCAAGTGAGAGGTTTGCCAGAACTACAATCCACCTAGGGAAAGTGAAATTAATTAAGTCTTTTCTATTCTAATCACCTTTTAAGTTACCCCTTAAGACAGCATGGCAGTTTAATCAAATTTTATTCTGGTCCACAATACATTACATAATTCCATCAAAAGCTGGTATTTCTAACTTGAATCTGAAACTGATTGTCTCTCAGCATCGTAAATTTGATATCCTCAGGCACTGGATAGTATTAAGTAATCTTTTTGTTGCCTCTGCACACATTTGCATTTTGTCTGGTTAAAACCAAATGGAAGACACTAGATTTTGGTGCAAGTTTACTATTTGCTTATTGTCTGTATAGTACAGTACGTCTATTTGAATTGCTGTTTCTTTAATAAACC
Source organism: Acipenser oxyrinchus oxyrinchus (assembly GCA_030684275.1). Taxonomy (NCBI): domain Eukaryota; kingdom Metazoa; phylum Chordata; class Actinopteri; order Acipenseriformes; family Acipenseridae; genus Acipenser; species Acipenser oxyrinchus. The sequence continues at coordinate 31,666,601 of CM060260.1, forward strand.
ACTGTATGAGAACATTACATACTTTCACTCCATGTTGATTTCAGTGCAAATCAAGGGTATATAGTTGGCAAAACCTTTTTATGAAACCAGTGAACTGCTCACACTAGTATTCTGGCAGATTTATATTTTGATGTAAATATTTCCATTTTCTGCTATTGCATTTCCTATCTCCTAGAAATTGTAGTAAGGATTGATCAATTCATTTTGTTCCAGTGAGGGTAGTTCAGTGTAGGAATAATTAGGTTTCCAGACCCAAAAGACACATCACACAATACTATCGGGACAAAGAGCTACACCAGATTCCAGGGTGTGCACTCCTCACTTCAGCAGGTGGAACTTGATCAAGTAAAACTCAACTGAGAAGATACTTGCCATTCTCCTAAAGCTTAACAACATTCATGATTTTTTAATTATTTGTCTTTCCTGCAGCTTTTGTCAGAAGCGATAAGCCTAAAATGTTCAAGGGCCTGCAGATTAAGGTAAGAATGTTTTTATTTATTTCATTTTTTTTTTTTCCATGAAGCTGTGTGGTTGTAAGATTGGGCAATTCCGTTGACCAAAAAAATAATTGTCACTCACCTCTCTACCACCGTTTTGAGGCTCAGCCCAGTTTAATCCACTGACTCCTTTTTGGGATTGAAGACTGGGCTCCAGGCCAAACAGTGAAGACAAAGCACATCTGACATGGTCTCGGCCATTAATGTCTGAATTATTTCAACCCCCTATTTATCACTGCCCTGCGAGAATGACTTCTAGACTGGTTTAAACAGCAAGTTCTAGCATGCTGGTTCCTTTAGCATCACACCCAGGTCCTCCTGCCAATAATTTCTCAGATTTTTTGTTCTTTGAGTGGAGAGAAACTAGAGAGCTGTGAGAGGCTTCTGTTTTTGTTTTCTGTTTCAAACAGAATTTGCTAGGTTTGCTTGCAGGCTATACGAAACTTGCTCTAGTTTGACGTTCTGATATAAACACAAGTTGATGTGCCAAAGAAAAAAAAGAAAATACCAAGAAAAAACCCAAAAAGATTTAGATATTCTATTGTAAGACTGTTACATACAGATTTATTAGAGAAAAAAATAGACCAAGTACAGATGTAGACAGAGTAGTGGTGGGATTAAAGTATTTTCATTTGGATTAAATGTGTTGGAGATTTGAGACATTTTAGGCATGTTGTGTATGCTTGCATCACATACCTTGGAGTCCTATGTTTCAAATCTATTTTAATGGATCTTTATAGATTTGAACTCTATATTAACCGCTTTTGTGTTTTCCACCAGGCGTCACTTATTGATCTGCTGTTAACATCACTAAAGACAAAAAAAAAATACAGTGGAACAAGGTCTCCTGAAAATCAGGGCTATCGAGTTTAACAGCAGCAGTTTGAATATCTGCCATGGATAGGTGGAGTAGACCCCATTGTTTTGAAGACAACTGTAAGAACAGTGGCTTCTAGTAACCAGTGAAAGAGTATAGGATGTAGCTATTGGAGCAGTCCGCACTCACTCGTGTGTTTCGTTCAGTGCCAGAGCGGCTCATTAAGGAGACAGTGAAGGATGGGTTTGCACTTGAGAATTCAAAAAGGCAGTCGGGCATGAGAGATGTGCAGTGATTTGGTTTATTTAAATAGCTGGAGTAAGTGTTTGAAATGTGTTAGATTTCGATGTAAAAAAAAAAAAAATCCTTTCCGGTTTTGATGTAAGCTTTCCACAGAAATTAATTACCCAAGCTCTTAATTGAAGAAGGTGGAAAAGCATGATAACAATAATTACTTTGGTAAAAGCACTTGGGTGAAGCTCAAACTGTTGTAAGGATATTAATAGTGAATAACATTACAGGCCATTCTTCATCTAATTCTCTGGCTTTTTTATTTCAAAGGCAGTATATGTAGAAGCTGTTCTAGTTTATGTCTTCATTCCTATGCTTGAAATGGAATGATGAGGAAAGCAGATTAGGTACTTCATTCAATTAAGCAAGGTAAATTGAACAAAACTCATAGGCTTATATAAGAATTGCAAATTATGTTTGTATAAGCACTGATTAGGAGTTTGATGTAATAGGCAATACAGAATCGCCAACAGTAGAAAAAAGTGAAATATTTAGAGGTTGAAACTCAGCAGGTAACACTGGTTAAAGCATGGAGAAGAACATGGTGTGGTTGTAAGATTTGCAGGTTTCTAACAACTAATAATAACATTGCATGCCCTTATTAGATCTCAATTACACTCAGACCTTAAGAGCCAAAACCAACAACTGCAGCCACCCTTCAATTCTTTAAATTTTCCCTTCAGATTTTATGATCAGAAAATGTTAACAGGTTGATGTTTTCTATGTAAAAATGGCAGTTTGTAAAGTAGGTTTTTTCCCTTCCCTTTCAGTATGTGCGTGGCTCTGATCCTGTTCTAAAGCTACTGGACGATAACGGGAACATCGCTGAAGAGTTAAGCATCCTCAAGTGGAACACCGACAGTGTAGAGGAATTCCTGAGTGAAAAGTTAGACCGCATATAAGTTCTGCGGCAACAATCTAATGATTTTCAATCATTGTTATTAATCAGGGTTTTTTTTTTTTTACATTTCTGAAACATGTAAATTAAGTGGTTAAAATGTCATATGACAGCCGTTTATAGTTTCGCAATAAAACAAATGACTGTTTGTAGTCAAAAAGCCTTCTGTACCGTTTTGTAATGGATGTTGGAAAAGGAATTTTGTTGGATCTCACTGTTGACTCTAACTGTAACGATACCGTCAGGTAGGTGCACGTTAGTGAGGGTGACACAGTAAACCTTTCAGAGGTGTGTGTAGCCTGATGTCCTGTGCACTGCCACCTGAGGATTCTGTTCCATAAAGCAAGAGTGAGCGAAGAAAGAGCACGAGATTGTAGCAGAATGAGTGACGAAGTAATAAAGATCATCTTCTAACTTTTCATTTGTTCATCTGTTTTTCATCTGTTCATTTTGGGATGATGCCTTATTTTAGCCTATTCATTATTTTTTTTTGGAAGATACATCAACTTTAGAACTGCCTGTCACTGGCTAAATTGACATTTCTCCTTTTGTCAGAGTATAAAGCCTGTATCTCGAAGGATTAGGACACTATCATCCATACAGTAAATTCACATGGCAGCCGTTTTAGGTCACGGGTCAAAGTGAAGGATAGCAATAGATTTTGCTCGAGGAGTTTCTGGAACACTGAAAATATGAAGTTGCCAGCTGAAATGGTTTATAGATGTTAACAGTAGTAGTTGCAGGGATGCTTAAGTAAACCACATGTACTTCCCCCTGGGGGAGGAGAAATTGTGAAAGTCTGATAGATCCGATTGTCAGATCTTCCTGTTACCAAGGGAACAAATGTCACTGCCTGCTGCTGTAATGTTTTATTTCATTGATCTTTAAAAGACTGGGGCTGAATTAGCCAAAAAATGACATAACCTGTTAAACTAATTATAATAAATGTATCCATTAGTACTTGGAGATCACATTGCTGCATGTATATTACCCAATATGCTGTACACTTTGGGGCATTGCAGATGGTCTGTAACTAAATGGGTGTAAAAGCTTTTGTTCTTAAATTAAACATCTTCCAAATTCAGAAGAACGTGATTGTTTTTGGACTGTTTACTAAACACCACTACGTTAATGTGTTACATTCTGTGCTGGCAGCTGGGTTTGTTACAGTAGTTTTATTTAGTACCAAGGCTAGCCTAGTTAAATTAATATATATAAAATTAGGCATTATTGTGTGGGAATACTAACTTCAGTGGTTCCACCATGCTGAGGAACACAACCCACATAGGTAGCTGAACCAAACACAAAATGTTTAAGATCCTGGCCTTGGTTGCATACAAATGCTGTTTGTTCAAAGTATTCTTATTACTGTTTAAAAATGATTTACTAAGAGCAGCTACTAACCTTGGTGCGAAGGAAAAAACCCTGCTGTGCATTACTGAGCTTCACAAAATTTCTTTTTATGACTGGAAACTGAATTGAGGTTCAAAAAGAGTTCGCACTGAACAGAATGCTAAACAGCCATTTCAAACAAGCTTCGTTGTAAATTAAATGAAGATTTGCATGCTAGTTTGTAGATATTGTATTAAAAGAGATGTGAACATAGTTCTAGTGCACTACTCTGTGCTGCAATAAACCAGTAGAAACGAGTGACCAGAATACCTTGCTGACTTGAAATTGGTTTTACAATAACAGCAGATCCAATTGGACAATGCAAGTCGGCTGTCAGTCACAGAACCCCTCTGACATTTTAAGCTACTTGCTTATTGAACAAACAAAGCATTAAAATGCATAATACATCCCACAACAATAACTAACAACAAGTAAAGTAGCCAATTACTTGCTAGTCTGCATCAACAGCACATTAGTTAAAAAATAAAGCAACCCCAGGGATCTGTTCTTCACCATTAATTTAGACAGTTCATCAACCTTTTAACTAACCAGGACACCCCCAGAGGATGTTTCTCATGGTCCAACATCCAAATAATATAAGAATACAATGTATTAATAATCTACAGTATTAGATTATTAATACATTGTATTCTGCCATTGTAAAACGTTGTTAGGTTATAGTTAGTACTTATTACATTGGATCACAATGACTTTGAAAGTCTTGTTTTTGCCCTTCCATAATAATGCCATTCTCTCTTCATTTATTCTCCAGTTTGTTGTTCTATTCATTCTTTTCTCCCCTAGGGCAAAGTTACAATGTCTTAGTCCAAGAACTATGCACTGTGGCTTCATGTTTGTTTGTTTTTCCTGTTATGTATTGTTCCTGGGCTATTCCTTTTGTTTTGTCGGGCTCTGTTACTTCCATCAATCCAAACCACAGAGGGAAGAGTGAGAGGCAGTCCTTCCTTAATCCATCCTCTAATTTCAGATTTCCTCACACCGCATTCTGGGAGAAAAACCCCCTTTTGTGATATCTCTCTAATTCGTCTTGTAAACTGCGATCATGAAAAGAACAGGGAGTCAAACCCCAGGTCACTTCTTGGTGCAGTCTCCCCCCGATAACACTGTAACCTGGATAACGAATTGTGTCTTTTTACTACCTTGCCCTGACCCCTAGGTTTGGGTCGTCTATCGGCTCCACAATCATTAGGTGTCCAGAGCAGCCGTCCTCACTGACGATAATAACGTAATTATAGGTTTCATGAATTTTTCTGTTGGCTTCTGTTTAAGAGTTTTAAATCCTATTTGGTGGGGAATAAATACCAACCATATTCTAGAACACTGTTCCATCTGGACGGAGGCCAAACAAGCAGTTTATTCATATTTATTCATATTTGTGAGCCACAAAGCTTCTAAGCCTGAAACCTATTTAATTATTTATAAACTGCATAGCTTTCCATCTAAATCTAATAAAAATGTAGCAGTTGGATATTTTAAAACTTCATATTTCAATAGGCTGAGCAAGCAGATCATAATTATAACTTCAACACTATACAAAAAAAAAAAAAGTTTGTAGCTTGAGTAGTAGAGTAAGCATGCATTCACTGGTATCGAATCAAAGATGGCATTAGAGAGCACTACAAAAACTACAATATTAAAATCCAGCATGATAGGACTGAAACATTTTACCTAAACATCCCTTCAATGAGAGATGATGTTCTAGATAAAACCAGTTTGAAAAATAGGTAACATGTTTTATAACAATACAAAAAATGCTGTTACTTGGCAAATTACATTTATTTTATGCACTACAGTACACAAACACTGATGTCTGCAGTTAGTGAAACGTTCAGTAGAAAACAGAATTATGAAAGTCTTGTTGACACATGAATATTCAAAGCTCTCAGATTTTTCTCAGTTGAGTGCGATATTTATCATGCAGCTGTCTGCCATGAAACCAGTGGTCAGTTCTGCTGGCTGCTATGACAATAATAAGACATTTAAGTGTGGAAGACATTTAAAATTGATTCATAAAAAGTTAATTGCATATAAATATGAAATCGCAGCTCTAATATGATGAAATCGCAGTCTCTTTTTCTCTCTCTTGGCACGCACAGCCTTAGTTTAGCAGCTCCAGGTAGGTAATAGGTACTCTTCCTTTCTGGGTTCCCCTTTCACCCATTAGCCAATCAGTATCCATTCCGGGAACACTATACACGGTAATGACCTGGAAACAACAACAACAAAAAACTGTTTTAGTACACTTTCTTTGAAGGTTAATACAATGCATTCTATTGGCAATTTGGTCAAATAGTTCTGAACTATAATTTTGGAGCGCTACTAAGAGGACTGTGTTTTAGCAAATTAAATATGTATGGTTATCCTCTTTCTGCCCAGAATGCTTTTAGTAAACAACCACAAAAAAAAAAAAACCTTACTAGATTATATATATATATATATATATATATATATATATATATATATTTTTTTTTTTTGTTTGTTTTATTTTTTAACAAGACTGTAAAACGCTCACATTTTTTACCAAGCTTAAAGTGGAACGAAAAATGTCATGAAAATGTATTTAACCCACTTTTGTTCTCCATCATCTTTGCAATTAAAAATCAGTTTGTGTCACTGCTAATATTTGACCACATGGTTGCTATACTGTAGATATGACTTGTGTCTCAAAATAATTAAGAGATTACTCACCTCATCTGCCAGTAGAGACAACTCACTGCTGTCCGCGGCATCATAATCATAGAGCACTCTGGCCTTTCTGGTGCCACTCGACGCCCTCAGCTCGCTGAAGCCTGAAGTGACAATGGAATTGGCTGGAGTGGGCAGCGAAGAAGAAACAGGAATGGAGGGGTCAGAGGTGCTCTGCGCAGAGCTGGAGGAGTTCTGGTTGTTGTTGTAAGTAAGTGTGGTTGGAAAGCTGCGGAAATAAATGCCAGTAGAAATGTGTGACATGGTTCATGGTACCAAAGTTACTCAGATACTGTAACCACAGTATTGACCTTGAATGCTAGAATGACAGTGAACTGTGCAGTACCAAAAATCTACCGGGGATCAAATTTCAATTAACGCGCTGCTATCCTTATAGTGGCTTATAAAAAGGATGATAAAACAAATAAATGATAAATGTGCACAATTAGTTAATTCTTACACGGCATTAAATGCCAACAAACATTTGTTATCTTAAACACACATGTTGTTTGGTTCTTTTTAACACCATAATTAAAATGTAATCCTAGATTCAGTGACTTTTATTGGTATGCTTTTTTGGAATAAAATGCTAATTAATAAAACTGCAAATCTTTCTGGTTATAAGAATTCGTTGAGTATTTCTTCTCATTAAAACCTTGTCCTTGGTTGAAGAAAGCTTTCATTCTACATATTTAGTTGCAAATATATACCCGAAGAATGAGCGTCCTAACTATATTGAATGACAAATTAAGACAAGTTTACTGAAATCCTTTTGCAGATATAATATGTTAAATGCAGTAAATTTTTCAGGGCTTTTAATTTGTATCATTAATCTATTCTGCCAACACAGCGGAAACTAATTAAACTTTTTTGTCCATGAACAGAAAGCTGCCAACGCCCAAGTAAATATACAAATTAAACAGGATCTGCCTCAAAAATTACATCTTCAAGAGACCATACCCTCTGGAGCCAGACTGCAACATATATATATTGTGCTGGACTTGGTGCAATATGGTATATTGAACTTTCAAAATATGGAATTAATTGAAATCAGATGATGGAATACGGGTTGCTGTTTTTACCTTCCAAGTTGCTTCTGGAGGTCCACCATGTACTGGTAACATTGTGCATAATAAGTTGTCTGTGCTTCTACAAAGTCATTCAGACAGCGGAGATGGTGTGCCTGCAACACAGAAAAATTAAAGCAAACCAGCAGGTCAACGTCAATACAAATCTAAAAGGCTAAGAATGCTAAGTGTATTTTTAACCAAAAATTGTGACATGTATTATATAAAGACAGACAGATCGGCATATCCAAATATCCCCAGATTCTGATGCTGACAACTTGTGCTAACCAAGTTTCATCACATATTGGAGAAGTGCTTCTCCAGATATATTGGTATCTATACCCCGGTATGGAAACCTCTCAAATTTGGTATACATACAGCTGCCTTCACTATAGCCTAGTTGACAGGAAAATTCATCCCAAGAGGAGGATAGCAAAAAAATGAAATCCTCAGAAATCGCTGATCAATTGGTGAATCAACACAGCAATTAGCAAAAAATAACAAATCTTTGTTTTCATTTCTTCAGCAATGCAAACACTTACATGCGTGCTGCCGATTCCTTCAAGCAGAAGTCTGGTGATCTCTCCCTGCCGATCAAACTCGCTCTGTGCTATTCTAACCTCCTGCTCAGCCTGTTAACAAAAAACAAAAAAAAATTGATTAGTGAGAATGCAAATATATAAAACTGCAGCCAACTTGCACACATTAAAGTCAACTGCAATGTAACCCAGGTGTAGATACAAATAATCCGATAGTAGTTTTTTGGTAACTATTGCTTAATACAGTGCTGTATGTAAAGTCTGCCTGATACATGTTTCAGCATTTCTACTCCTGTAAATGTAAGACAAAATGAGATTTCAATAAATAAATCTGCATTGAAGAATTATAGTGTATTTAGTCCCTTTATTATAACCACCAGAGAGACAAATTATCCTAATACAGGGAGATCTTCAACTTAAAACAGCAGTGAGAGTGGTCATCATAAATAATTTCAGAGAAAGGAAAATACACCAAACTTGTACACGTGCACCCAAAAGTGACAATATTTTTCTAAAACTTCGTTTTTAAGAAATATCCTGGAACGAGTATATCGGTGAGCACTGGCTTAACCCATTTCTAAAGGTCAAGTCTTCCTCCAATAGAAATCTGCCTTCGCCACTATACCTTGCAAGATAAAACCTGTATGATCGCCACATTCTCAGCTGCACCTCAGTCTTTGACAACTGTGTTTATGGAGGGTGTCACAACCCACATAAATCTTAAGTAACAAAAAGTCTTGCATCTTGCAAAGAATCTACTTACTTGTGTCACTTCCTCGGTCCAAAGCTGGCAAGCATTTAAAACAATGACATCATATTTAGAATGAAAGATGTGGACAATAGAAATGTGTGCAAAGTAATTTGTATCAGGTAGAACACAGCACACGCACTCAGTGTCTTACAGATCACTAAGAAGGACACTTGTCAGATTAATATTGATATAGCTACTGGAGAGACAAGGCTAAGCTCAAAGAGGAAGTGAGTAACTTAAGTAACAAATGTACACAGGCATTTACATCGAAGGTTACTACTTTACACGGTATGCTTCAGTGGCCTTTCAATCTCCTTGTGACTAAAAAATAACAGCTTTGTCCTTTAGAGAGTCTTGGGTGGCTTGCTAAACTCCCTGCATTAATTGAACGTCCATGCAAAATAAAAATGATGTATTACAAAACTCTTGGAAGTGAAATGTAGTACAAATCCAATTCAGTCACAGCAACCCACATTGTCCTCTTGGGACTGTGTGCCACATTAATAAACATCCTCAGTTTTGGTATATTCTGCAAAATTAGGAGACTACGATAAAAAATAAAAAATAAAACAATTTGATCTTGGCAAGTTCTTTCTGAAAGTTTTTTTTTTCTTCCCTGCAATCATGATTTTATCAGTTTGTAATGTGGATTGTTGTCCAGAATGAGCCATGTATGTTGCAAGGCCAGTAAAATGCATCAAACGTACAATATTTTATCATTTGGATGATGAGCACAATATGAGATCCACCCTCCCTTCATCTATTGTATCTCAGTTACCTAACACACTGTATGTGTAATCTCACAGACTACAAACTGTTCAAACACAGACATCTATCAACTACAACAATAAAGTGTGAAGATACCTCCTCTTGCTTTCATTTTTAACAGCATATTAAAAGAAAAAATGAAGTCGTAGGGCCTGGTATTCTGACGTTGGCGAGTAGATTCTGAGTAACTGTACCTACTCTTATCAATGGCTTTTGGGTCATTCCAGCTCACATGCTCCAAGGGGGAGTCGCTCGACCCCTTGTGTCAATGACTTGCGTCAATTAAGGTTTTTTTGGTTGAAAGACCTTCATATACTAACATTATTTATCTAGGTTTCCTGATGGTGAAAAGTCATCAAAATGATCACGTGTGGCATGATTACACTCTCTTTTTCACATACAGACAGCACCTATCTCTCTATCACATGTGCTTTACGTACCATCAACCATAAATCAAAGAAACGCCTCCCCAGAATGTCGTCTACTTGGGCTGGAATGATCCTTTGATTTAAATCAAATGTTAAATGTTCTGTTTTGCTCAATGAAGCTGTTTTGTTTATGGAAATATGCAAACATGTGGGGTATCTTTTTTGTTGCTGTTCCAGACCTTTATAATAACCACAGATCTGCTCAACATAAGTTACCAAGCATTGAAAACCAGGCCCTTAGTGCAAAAACAGTATGATGTGTATATACTCTCATTAACTTTCATTGAAAACATATATACTATAAAGCACCTTCACAAGCTTTTGCAAGTATACATTAAAAGGTACATGCAAATTCTCAATAACTACCAAATTCTGACTTGACTTCATAAAGATTTGCATCCCCAGGCTCTGTTCAGCAACAACCCCTCAGCTGCGACAGCAAGAGTAAGTATGAAAGTGGAACAGTAAGACACCGAAGACAGCCAACAAACCTTCAGCCACTTTACATGCAGGAAGCTGAGCATGTAAGAGAAATTTTTTACCATAGGGTTATCGCCCTCGAGTGGAGAAGAGTTTAAATGCTGAATTATACAGAGAACACAAGAAGAAGACTTGAAGACAGAACTCTGCAGGCACAGTAGACAAATTCAATCAAGGCCGTACTCATGATAGTCTGTTCAACCTTTAATGAACCAAGAAATGAACAGTCCATTCAAAATAAATACTCAGGATGCAGTGCATAACATAACCAAGCTTTATCAGAATTGGATATGCTGTAAGATACAGCAACACTAATAGAAACCAGTGCACTTATTTGACAAACGTTTTCAAAGACAGCTGGACAGGCTCCACCTTACATCCCTAAATATAGCTTGTGCTGAAGAATCTCCTAACCAAGTTTCATCAGAATTCGTTTCTGGAGATATATTATTATTATTATTTATTTCTTAGCAGACACCCTTATCCAGGGCGACTTACAATTGTAAAAGTTATCACATTATTTTTACATACAATTACCCATTTACACAGTTGGGTTTTTTTACTGGAGCAATCTTGGTAAAGTACCTTGCTCAAGGGTACAGCAGCCGTGTCCTCCACCTGGGATTGAACCCACGACCCCCCGGTCAAGAGTCCAGAACCCTAACCACTACTCCACACTGCTGATATAGAGAGCTCTTCAGCACAAGAAAGGGGGGGCAGTGATAATTTTATCTGTGTTAATGAAAGGGAAGAAACAAAAACCACCTCAAAGCAAAACAGCTGCAAGCCCAGGCGGCCATCATGGCCAGGCAAGTCAGAACAGGGTTGTCTTGCTTGGAGCTTAAAAATAAGTCCAATGAGAGAAGGTGGAAAACACCAAGGTCGTATTACCAGTGTTACACTGAAGCTTTTACATAGAAGCCAACTCATCCTAATTAAGACACCAATGCTTCTGGCTCAAGGCAGGAGAGTCGAGACATATATCAATGGGTCAATTATTTTATTTCACCTGAAGGAAAGGCGTTAAACAAGGCATCTATAAAATAAAATAAATAAAACCCTGAAGTAGGATCGTTGTAGAGTAAAAGCAGTTTCGTGTGCAAGTTTTGTGGGAAAGCTATCCAAAGGTCCCACAATATCTGAATAAGCTAGGGCACAGTGTGTCTTTGAGTTGCTATGCAACTGGATATAAATATAAGCCATAAAAGGAAACCAATTTAAGCAGTAAATAAAGTAAAGGTTAGGAGAGACACAGCAGAAATTTGCACAAAAAAAAAATAGTGTGTCACTAATAAATTTAGGCTTCATTGGCTTAATTAATTAACATTTACAATAATATGTGCTTATCAGTGCCAAAGATCAAATGTACCCCTTCCAGTGCTCTTCGTTTGTATGCATTTGCATGCACAGCAAGGAAGGAAAACGGCTTCAATTGCTTAGCAGTTTGAGGCAATCCATTTTTTTTATTATACAGTATATCTCATGATCATTAAGACAATAGCCAATATTTGGACTGTCTCGTTTATACATCCTACTCACTGCTGCTCTAGCCTCTGCTGCTCGAGCTTTCTTCAATCTCGTTTTCGCGGCATCCAGATCGAGTCTCTTGTTCTGCAACAATTTGCGTTCTTTCTGGAAAGACGGAAACCAATACAGGGGCAAGTTATTCAACATGCAGCATTTCATCCATTAAAAAAGACCCTTTTTGGTAAACAGTACACTGTATCGTTCATAACTCAATTAGAATAATTGAGAACTGCTGTTTAAGCTGTGTCACAAAACCTTTTTTTTTTTACTGTTGTGTATTGCCAATATCTCAAAGCATTAGGTCTTTATAATGTGAAAACTAAAAAGGGACATGACCAATACAATACATTGTTTTATTGTTCAAGAAGAAACAGTCTAACTTTCTGACCGAGCAGTCCTTCTATTTTGTTTCCTGTTAAAAGGAAGTAGGGAATGCTGGGTAGAGCTGCAGCTTTTCGCAGACAGCAATGAAAGCGAATGTGTGGTGCCAGAGCTGTATCAAGACAAATTGAAAGGCATCAAGAAACCTTATCGGACACTGCACGTTAAGGTGCCATGTTTCAACACATTAACTTTGCCAAACACAGCAAAAACAGGAAGAAAGCCTTTTAACTTACTGACACTGTTTTGAAATCCCCTTCCAGGAAGTTTCTAAAAGGTGTTAGGAAGTTAATGGCTGAGCTTTGTATGAACTCTCTTTCAGCAATTCCAATCTGCTTCTGTGTTTCACCACACTTTATGAGAGCATTTCCTGTTTAAAAAAAAACAAAGAAAATGTTACTTACTTAAGCACACAAACACCCCAAATGAATGTGAAGATCATGTGTCAGTTACAGGCATTGTGTTTTTGTTAAGTTTTTTAAGTTGAATAATAAAAAAAAAACGCACTACTGTACCTACCATATGCAGTTCCTGGTCCAAACTCATTTCCAGAATCTATCATATACTCCCCCAACTGTTCATTATTGTTCATTCGAGTAGGAGCTTTTTTTTCCAGTTTCTCGTACAGAAATTCTTCTATTCGGACATCTGCAAATTAAAACAGCAAAACCCAATTCAAGAGGAAGGTCACAAGACTTCACAAGAAATCTTGTACCAAATAAAGTTATCTAAGATTTATTTGTCCCTCTACTGCTGCAGTCTGTGTGCAATTATATATATACATATATATATATATATATATATATATATATATATATATATATATATATATATATGTTTTGGTTTTTTTTTTTAATAAAATCATAAAACTTTTTTTCTGGCAACTCAAGACCCTAAACCTCAGACAAAATAGAGGTGCTAAAACATTTTTACAACAATAAAAGGCTGTTCCAATACTTCACATTATTTAATAAACATGTTTCAGAAACTGGTCTGCTGCAAGTCAATAAGCAGTCATCTACTGATGAGGTCAGGTAAACAAACATTCATGCCTTCATCACAGTACAATGTTGACTTTCGTCATGGAATGTATTCTCAGCTTGCTGCACATTGTATAAAATTGCGGTCAGTCCAAAAAAGCATTCTTTCTTATCTGTGCTTGCCATTATATTCATACCAATGTTTTGGATACTTGCTGGGAGAGATGGTGACGGAGGTGAATTCTGCAGCTGTTGCATGTCAATGGCTATCCCTTTGACAGGAGCTACATATGCTGCCCAGGTTGCACAAAGATACCTCAGTGTCTCTAGTTCCCACCCAGACGGGATTAAGCATTTCAAAAGGTCACTGAATTGCCGTTTCACAACATAACAAGCTCTTCTATAACTTCTAATCAGAATATAATCTACATTATAAACCTAAAATGCAGGCTTAGACAGTATTGAACAGTCCGTTACCAGAAACCCATCTGCATTCTCCTATTTCTTTACACTTCTGACCTCCTTCTACTGTTGTATTTTGTTGGTCAGGTCATCATCTTTTCTGGCTGACGTCATGACCTCCATGATATTAAATGCTGCTTATGTTTCATGTATGAGGATTGTGTTAGACCAAGAGTCTATCATTGAAAAATGTCTACATGTATATGCAATACAAAAGTAGGTATAGAAAGAGTACATGTATTTGCAGAATGAACATGTGCAGTTAGTATGATCAAGATGTACGGCCGACTACACAACTGATCAAAAGCACCAGTCCTGTAAGCAGTCAGTTTCAACACTTCTGAACTCCTGCCGTTACTTCCTTTCTAGAGGAAGGAACACAGTTTTAGTTACTACCAAGTGTTTGTTTGTTTTCCCTCCCAAACCTACTGAGCTGTCACAGCTTGGATATACCACAATGCTTTGAGCGCAGTAAGACGGAAGTCTCCATTGAAAATCAGCGGAGTCGAGTCTCTTGTTAAATAGAATATCTTTTGAAACGCCCTTCTAATAAACTGCAATATTATTGGCTGAAGCAGTTTTGAGTGAGGCTGGATTTTCATTGGTTAAAATATTAATCTGTGCTCCCATTGGCTAGAAAGGTTGCAGTGTTTTTGGCACAATGCGAGATTGACAGTTGGAAGTATGCAGGGAAGTTTGTCTGGTTGATTGGAAATGTGCAGGTCTGTACAGCCTTTCATATTAATGAATGGACAAATTAATTAATGAATTATTAGATGAATTAACAAATACATTTATGAATTGCTGTATTAATTGATGAATTTATGGATGAATTGCTGTACAAATTGACCAATTCACAAATTGACAAACAAATTGACAAATTCATGGCTGGATAGCTTTGGCACAAATGGCGCTCCTTGCTGAACGATAGTGCAGGCATCTGAATGCTACTCAGAGGGAAGCTGCCAAATGTCTGAATCAGATCAATTGATCAAACGCTGCAGCTGTCCATTCATATACTCAGCTGCCTATGAAACAGACTGGTCCACAAAGATGTACTGTGTAAGCACAATGATGTCACAGATTTTAATTTCATTACTATTCCAGAAAATACTGTCCAAGACAACTGATAATAACAGTCCACAGAAAGGAAATAAGACTGGAATAAATCTCTCCCCACCGTCACCCCCACCAGAATAAAAAAAACACAATTTAATTAACAGCAAGGGTGTTGTTTCAATGCTATTTTACTTTCTAGATGCCTTGTGTACAGTATAAAATGTACAGAATCGTGCCTACTGCATTGTCTGTGATAGGTGTTTTCTTGAAAACCAGATGAATCATCTCAATGTGATTATGCTTGTAAAACACTTTGTTGGTTTTAGACACTAAGACTTTAATGCAATCTTAAAACTGGTGGAACCAGGTTTCTGAATTCGACAAAAAAGCCTATCAGAAAAATGTGTCTTGCTTTAATAAGGTAAGGTTAAAAATAAGACAAATATTATCCCAACTCTGTGAAACGGGTCCACAGTCTATACTATCCACCTGCTATAGCTTCTTTCCTATCCTAAACCAATGACTGGCATACCTTACTGCCAGCGGTGACAAGCTGAACTTTAATCTATAGTAATATGTACTGTATTGCACCAGATTTTTTTTTTTAATAAAATCATATTCTTGCAATAGAATGGAGACTTCTATCAAACCTGCACATGTGAGATGAACGTAGTTTGTCTTTTTTTCATTACCTTTACCAGAATGGATACATTTGAAATAAACTTCAATTAGGTCACTTATTGATCTGTAATAGCTACATAAATAAATACAACTTTACTTGGGTTTGGCTGCAACAGAATTTCTGTCTGCTTCATTATTTTATCTGTCCAGTGTCTTGTGCATTCAGCTTTGGCTAGAAGATTCTCCAGATGGGCATCTAGTTCAGTCTTCTCAGCCTGGCCAAGCTTCTCTTCTGTAAACTGGTGTAATAATGGGAAAAGGGGTTATTATGGAGCATTGTGTTACATACAGACACTGTAGCAGCTGAAACAGGTATTCTTGAACCAGTTTCAACATGACCCATACAGTATTTAAAATAGAATGAATCATTGTTTCCACATTAACACTCAGAAAACACAATAAAAACATTAAAAACTCCCTTTCGGTTTTATCATCATAAGTAACTCTGCTATAATAATAATAATAATAATAATAATAATAATAATAATAATAATAATAATAATAATAATAATTATCAAACCATATGGTAAAATACAGCATGAATCATGTAAGAACATTGGGAAAGGACACTGGCTGTTTTGGGTCTATTCTGGGTGTTTCTGTGTTGTTATGTGTTGTGTTATTTTATTAGTTAGTTTTAAATGTTTATAAACCTTAATTTGCTTTTTATGTCCGCTATGGTTTTTTTTATGTTTGTTTTTTTTGTATCTGCCACTTCTCTCTGTATCCTTCTGTAACCCTTCCAATCTGATCTCTCTACCTCTGCCCCATTCCTCTTCTCTTTCTCTCTCTCCGGTGCCCTCTGGAACTGCCGGTCAGCCTGCAACAAGGCTGATTTAAGTTCTGTTTGCACCTCTCATCTCTCTCGACTTTCTGTCTCTTTCAGAAACATGAATCTCCCCTGAACTTCTCAACTCCCTCTGCTCTCTCCGCCCTCTCGGTCACTACTTTTGAATTGCATGCCATTTAACTGCATTCTCCCTGTCATATGCTTCTCATAGTTCTCAATCACCCCCCTACTCACTTCCTTGATTTCTTCCTTTCTTCTATCTGTACCTCTATTACTGTCATTCTTTTCGGTGTATTTTCATCTCTCTATCACGCTCCGCTCATCCTCCACTGGCCAACTTGTGAATGTCTTCTCTTCGCTCTCCTTCTCTTCCCTTGTCCCCCTGTATTGGAACCAGCTACCGGTTACCCTCATTTCTTATTTATTAGCGTCTTCCCAAAATTCACTAATTCAACCTTTATTTGTAAATCCCTATTTATATATATATATTATTTTCCTTTATTTGTTACAGATCGTATATGTGTTTGTATTGCATTTTTAACAAACATTTTTAGACTGAAAGTGAAAGTAGACTGGCTGTAATAGTTTGTAGATTTTAGAAAATAAATACTATGACGGTTTTTTCCCCCCAGTTTTAAATAAACAGTATGGAAATCTATTTGATTCAATTAAAAAGGCAAATACTGTTGAACCAACGCCCTGAAGCCCGCTTCCTCTCGAAACTGATTAATTATATCCCGTGACACCGCACAATAGTTGTAACAACAGCACAGGCCAGCAGCATCGGCGTTTCTTGGAAACATTTGTCAAAGCAGTGCACCGGAAACTCCAATCAGGACCGGTAATAAGACGGCCCTAAAGTAACTTAGTTTCAAACTTTTGTAAAAAAAAAAAAAAAAATGCTACTTTTAAATAAACAAATTATTTACCTGCACTGCTCGGCTTAGGAAAGTGCCGGCGTCAGCTGCTAATCTTTTGACGTTGAAATCCATGATATTACTATTGTTATTGTTATTATTTTACTAAAACCAATCCATACATCAATGGCAATGATGATGGGGATAGGAATGTGTCACTTGACCAGTTCTTTATTAGTTCTTGACTCTTAGGGACGAAGCGCCACAGTCCACACAGAAAGATTCCTATCCTAGTCCCTCCTACGGCACTGGCTCATCATCACGGCTAGTGATAGTTTGTTGCACAGTAGTACAAAACGGGAGGAAGAGGAGGGACTGTACTTTCTGACTGTAAGTGTTTTTATATTGTTATTATTACACACGGGCAAATAGACTTTGCATGCCGTAATATATATATAGTATTGCAGTTCTGTTGCCACGAATGTAGCAATACCAACGTTTTAATTGACTACCACTGTGACTAAAGAGTACAGTATAACGTGGTTCCCTTTCAATTTGAAGACGACCACCAATGACAATACGTATGGGATATGCCTGCCCATTGGGTAGGTATCAAGAGCTGCCCATACTCCTGGGATCAACATCGACGCATGGGGTGGGGATGGCACGCCTGGTCACAGGGTTTACTAGAGGTTTTTTAAGAGTCTAGGGGTTTCCTGAAGAAGACGTGATCAGCCAATAAGAGATCTGCATTTCCCCCACATAAGTCTAAAACAACGACCAGATGCTAGAAAAAGAAACAGTTGAGGGCGTTTCAGTTGAAGGGCTTGAGTGAGTTTAACCAATAGGTGAGTCGAAGAATGTCCTTTTTTTAGACATGTGACCAATCAGAGGCAGAGGAGGGCCATAAATCTCCCAGGTTATCCTCTGCCTCACTTGAAGGCCCTGCTTTAGCAACCAATGGTAAAGGCAAAGCTCTGACAGCTGACCAATCATTAGTGAGCAACCCCAATGACTCTGCTACCCCAGTCCATTTTGTCACAGCACGCCACTGACATAGACCACTACTGTATGGCAAGACTCTTGATTGTGTGAGGCCCCAGAATGAGCTCCCTGAACCTGACTTTTGGACGTGCAGTTGTTGTTGAAAAATCAACAAGAATCACAGCTTCATTCTCTTTGAGACATTCTTTTAGCTGTTTCCTCATCTTGAATTGGTTATGGATATTAAACGTGTGTATACACATATTACCAGCTTCCTTATTTGTTTTTTATATTAATTCTTCCAAATTTCCGCAGGCAGTGTGCTTGAACGTCACAGTGCGTGATTTGATTTCTCTGTTCTTAGTTTCTTTGTCTTCTTTTTGCATTATCCATTGTTTCCAGTTCACAAGTGTGTGTGTGTGTGTGTGAGGTCTTTATTGCTGATAGCAATTCCTGTCCCTACATTGGTCAGACTCTCTGTAAGAGCTCTGCTTACTCTCAGGTGAGCAAACCAAAGTCTTTGGTAGTTCTTCAGCATTACTGGTCTTGCTCACTTTTTTTTCTGGAAAAGAGCATTCACTTTCATCTGGAGAGTCTCATGTTTTACACATTGACAAGTTTGCTGATCCTCCAGTCTCAGTGATTTCTTCTCCTTATTTTGTCATGTTTTAAAGCTGGTAATAGTCCTGTGGTCTTTCTGCAGTTGCTGGGCTGCATATTTATTTAATTTGTATTTCTTGAGAATACAATGCTTAAATTTCAGGTATTTGTTGGGCATAATCTGAACTTTCATCACATTATGAAAAAGAAGTGCCGCCTTCACATTCTTCCTCACTTGGCATTCTTTCAGCATTTTCTCAGTAACCCTGCCAGGAGAATCTATGGGTTTTTTTTTATTTTTTTATTTTATATAACCTCTTTCTGTATTTTTCAGTTTGTCTTTCCAACTTTCTTATCTTTTCCTCAAGGAACTTTGCTTCTGTGGCTGTGACGGGGTGTGGGTATGGGGTATGGTGTGGGTATTCACTGACACAGGAGACAGAAATCGAAGTTGAAACACCGCACAGGTGTTCAGATTTATTTAGTATTTTCGTTTGGTTTCTTTTTTAAATTATTTCTTTTAGCCCGCAGAGGGCGCTGTTGCCCGTGGTGTGGCCACCAACTATGGTATCCAGCAACTACGGAATACCACGGCAGGGTACACAGTACACTGTAGGTGCACTCGAGGGTGCTCAAAGAATAATGAAAACGAAAAGGCAAAAAGAAAAAGGGAAAATAAAAGACAGTAATGAAAACTACAAAATAAAGGTGCTGCACTCTACAGCAGGGTTTTTCCCCAGTCGCCGCTACTCGTGCGACCCGGGTCTCCGTCCTACACTATGCTGTTCCTCAGCTCACTTTAAAACAATATCGGGGTCTGCCCAAAGATTCCACACTTTCTCTCTATTTATTTAGATTATTTTCTTTAAGTTTCTTTTTGGAAGTTTTCTCCCGTCCGTCCGTCCGCGGTCTTGCCGAGCAGCGTGACCGCTTGCTCGTTGTACAGGTCTAAAGGGGCAGATCTGAGGAAACAACAAAGTCCAGCAATCCCCCCAAGACCCGACTCCCAGTCACTCAGAGAGAGGGAAAGCCCACACACCCTCTTCCCCACCTCTCTGTGTCACTGCCATCACTGACAGGAGAATCCCACGGGGTTGCCGCCCTGTTCCTGCAGCACTATGCATACGTCAGACGGCCAGTCCAGGTCTCCCCGGTTACAGTGGCCTTTAGGGTCTTTCTGCTTTAACTTACCTTGCATCATCTCTGTAAAAATGGACAGCTTTTATACACACAAATACACAGCTCAGCCTTGCTATATACAAAGACATTTCATTAAATCTGAAATGTGCGACACCCAACCCCCAAAAATGATTTGAAGTACACAAGTAAATCATATCAATAAAAATCATAACCAACACTAACTTCTCATAACCAACAGATTTCTTGTTTTTGAGAAGTGTCGGTTATGAGAAAAATTTTAAGATGTCGGTTATGAGAAATTTCACTTCTTTGTCCATTTTCAACAATCAGGTTTTGTGTTCCTCACCCCCCTTCCCTCTGGACCAATTCGCTCGCATAGCTGGATTTGTCTGGTTTTGGAAAAATGGAAAGTTGGCAACCCTAGGTTATTTGTCTATGATTACTGACCTTCCCCTCAATTTAAATCAACATTTTATTTTTGGAATGTCATTTCTTATTTTTTTATTTTATACACCATGTGTTTCGGGTAGCATTATTAATTATTGAATGTGCCTTTTGCACTGTAACTTGATAACAAAGTTGAAACCCACCACGGCCTGCATGTACTGGAATTGGTCACGTCGTTTGATTTCACTTGGGGATTTGATATTTGTCTGCACATTTATTTTGTATATTTATTAATTTTGCATTTTGGTGTTTTTGTGATTTTATATGTTTCCTTTTTTCACATTTTATATTTCTTTGTGTAGTTATCACGTTTCCTGTGTGTCCTTTTCCATGCTCTCCGTGGTGTGGTTGTCTTTGTATACTTTTAGCCTCTCTACAGACCCTTTTGTATAGTTTTACTAAGTTTTATTGCTTTGACCCACGGTCTGCACTATTCAGCGATGTGTATTGCTGTTGTTTACTTACTGTTTATTTGATTATTTATGATTACCAATCCTGTTCTCTTTCTTTACTGTATTTATTTGGTTATTTCAGGGTTGCCAGGGTTGGACAGGAAATCCGATCTTAAGGGAATTTGTACAGAATCAGTGACCGGACAGCAGAAGTCTGGTTCTTGCGAATCCTGTTTACTCATTATTCATTGCCATTTGGGTATTTCCATTCTCACTGAGTCAGTATTTTCAACTCTCCACTGTGCAAGGGGAATTTTCTAATAACTATGTAACTTGGACTGATACAATGTTGATATAAAATTATTGCTGTTAGTGTTTTGTGCTCAGTCAGCAACCTTTGACGTTTTGTTTCCTACTATTGGCACAGTTAATATTTTTCTTTTTTTTGTATTTTTTTTCTTAATTTTCGATCATTAACCCCTCAAAATAAAATGAATGATTATTGTAACCCCATCCACACGCCTCTACAGGTATTCATGCCACTTCTAGCTGTTAGGTAAGTCTTCTAGAAGTTTGTTTCCTTCATAATGAGAATTCGTCATTTCCGTTATTTGTCATTTTCCCTCTGCTGCACATCGTTGCCTTCAGGAAAACCTTTTTGACCCTTTGACCCCCCCCCCTCCTCCCCCATATTATTTGTTTTTCATCCCTGCACACCACAATGTGTGATGACATGTCTGTGAACAATCCAATGAGGTGCAGAAGTGGGTATGATGTTTTGAGTGGGGGAGGGGCATCCTTTCAGGAAGCAGAGCCATGTGAGAACAGAGCACATCCCACTGGGACATCATGAGTGAAAAAAAGGGGAGATGCAGGAGACCAGGATGCAAGGACACTCCAAAAGTCAAGTGCAGGAAATGTGATGTCCACCTCTGCTTCACAGCTACCAGCAACTGCTTCCTGACATTTCACACAGAATGAGCGATTCAATGAATAGAGGAAGAGATTAATCAAATGGAGAAAAAAGGCAAACCCAGTGAACTGCTTTTTTTTTTCTTGGTAATCGTATTTTTTTTTTAATGGCCAAAGTTTGATTGCGATGCTATAATTAAATTACTTAAAATTGTGCTTGCTACACAATACAAATGTTCTGAACAGATTTTCTTATGAAAATAGTGCTTGTTTCTACTATACTTCACTAAATAAATGTTTAGTTTTGATGGTAGTTAAATGGTTCCTGGTAATAAATTTTTGTTTCGTACAAAAGTATTTTTAAACTTTAATTATCATTTAAGTAGTGGCTAAACAATATGGCAATTTCACAGTATACATATTAACTTACCTGTAGTGTTACAGTGCAGTGCTCAACCATTAATAGGACATTCAGAAAATGATTTAAAAAAAATGTTTTATTGTAACATTATTAGAAAATTCAATACATAATGAATTAAACAAGTCCCCAGATATAGTCCATATGCTTAATAGACAAGATATTATGAACCTATATTGTAATGAAGTGTATACTAAAAAAATGCTTCCTATATACATGAACATATATGAAGGAGGCCACCTTTATGACTTCAGTTCAAAATACATGACATATATTCATTTAACAGATGAATGTATGTCATTTGTGTTCAATTTGTAAGACATCCTGTAAGCTGATTAGTCTGTGCCTCTGATGTGCAAATGTGCTGGAACCGGGGGTGTGGGAGGCACATGTTAGGGCTATAATAAGAGCTACCCTCATTGTGGGGAGGGGGTATATTCAATGTGACCAGGGATCTAGTTAGATAGTGAGGATGGGTTTGCTCGAGCACGATTGCACTGTTAGGCTCTGGCATTCTTTATGTTTTGAACTGAATGTGAAAGCTGTAAAGCACACAATGACTTTAATGAAGAAGTTTTACGTTTGAAAGGATCACACAGATCACTACAGCAAGGAAAATTGTTATCTGCTTATTATCTGCTTATTGTTATCTGCTTAAGTTCGTCTTACTATTTTTCTTTGCATGAGGAATCTGCTTTTAAACGGGCAGTTACCATTTTATTCATGCCTAAATGCTTATATTACTATGTTGAGTTGCCCACTCCTTCTCTTTTGTACAGCATATGCAATAATAATAATAATAAGGCATGTAACTCCAACTACAGAAGCCACTGCTATTCCCAGAATATGGTATTTTTTATTGTCATCCTTAATATTAGTGGTAGTTGTAGGAACAGCTGGTTTAGCAATGGTCACTTGTTCTATGTTGGACAAGTCTGAAGCAAGTCCTGTCTCATCAAGAGCACGAATGGCTAAGTAGATGACAGTGTCATTGGTCGTTTCTGGCACAAAAGAAAATTCTTCCTTGGATCTAGCGGGCAGGGGTCGAATTGCAGTAGTATTGACCTTGGTAGCATTGTGAAATCTGTTTCTGAGTTCCTGAACGTTCCCACTTATTCTTAATTCATACTCCAAAGCTGAAACATTCACAAAAAAAACACAATAACACATTGTTAAAATAAAACACATTGTAGTTATGACTGACTTTATGCTGATGTAATATTTTTTTAATTTTCATGCGGTTCAACAATGTTGCCATATGTTAGATCCTAGAATTTTAATATACACATTTTACAGTGTATTGCCATAGATTATGTGTCAATATTACCATCCCATAATATTAATTACCTGTTCCTTCATCCAAGTCATCCCCTGGTGCTGTCCATGACAACATAACTGTATCATTTTCCATGGCAGCAGCGAAGTCAGTAATTCTACAAGGAGGGTAGACATCTTCACCTGCTGGAGGCACTTCTGTTACTATAAATGCCCCTCCAGATTTGGTCCTGCTGAAATCTTCAACAGGGATGAGATTATCACTGACTGGGGGTTTTGGAGGGTTCCAGTGTAATGCACCTGCATTCAGAAGAGACACATTTATCAAAATCTATACCATCTTTAAGAGAAATCCTTAGAAGAATGCTTCTTATTGGTCCTGCTTTTGGACATGGTGGGGTTACGCATAACCATAAGACAGACCGCCAGACTATGGTGATGCCACCACTTGTGTCTCCCAGGTGGCAGAATCTTTTGATGGGCACTATCGCTTCAATAATATACTGTAGAGATTGTCCTTGACCATAGTCCAAACAGTACATTTTAGTATCTACCGGAGCTATTTTACATATTTAAAAAAAGATGAAAAACAGCCTTCCTAGTGAGTCTTTGCTAGAAAAAAAAAGTTTAACTATACATAGAGTACAGTAAAAACATATCTTACCATTTTCAAAATAGCTTCTTACATACATGGCATGTGAGGCCGATGCAGGCTCTTGCTTGGATTGTTTTTTTATTCTTTTGATTCTTACTTTGAAACTATGTCTGCCAGTGGTGGTTGGTCTATAGAAACCAGAGTAAATGCCGTCATTTCTGATCAGGTCGGCACCTTAGAGCATAAAAAGAAAATGTGAAAATCAGATTAGTCTTGAACTTTCTGAACGTGATTGACAATGATGTGACAAAGAAAAATAATCTGTGTCATTTACCTCTAAAAATGTACTAAATTCTACTCCGTTACACAAACAAAATTGAATGCAAATCTTTTAACTGATACCTTATATTACCTAGATGTTCATAATATTTAATTTAATACCATATTAAGTGTATGTACATTATTAGATTTGTTTTACAGCAAACCCCGGGTAGATAATTCAAAACTACCTTACTTCTGTATGACTGTTACCATACAAACATGTTCAGCCACACACATAAATGTACAGTATACTGATACAATACATGCAACATACAAAGCTGGACCTGATATAAAACTGTTTATAAGGTGTCTGTATTTTATTTACCTGAGCCACTATCGAAAAGTTTTTGGGTACTTGGAGAACCTTTTTCAGTTTCAATAATAGCAGTGACTTCAGCATTAATAACAGGGGAAAAGTCTTGGAAGATCTCTACAAAAATAGCTTCTGGTTGACCTGGTGTTTGATAAGTATTAACAAGAACTGGCGTGTTTTTAGAATCTGATGGTTTTGTTAATACTGTGAGCGCAACATTCTGTTGATTGTTGTCAGTATTCAAAATGTTGTACATCCATGTGCCTTTCTAAAGGAAGAAAAACAAAACAAAGGTAGCATTTCTTTAAAAGGATATTTAATATCATATACATTGTCCTAAACAATGTTTAATGTCAATACGTGTGTTCTATGATTCTCTATTGCTGCTTAGATTTGCCATGCTCACTAACCATTCCAGCCACAAAAAAAAAAGCAAGCCTCCTAAAGGTTGCATGTGGGGAATTGTGGTGGGGAAGCATATCAGTGTTGAGTAGATTTAGTACACAATGCTTTATCTATGAAGGTTACCAGAACTTTGTTTTTTGTAAACAGTCATTACAGGTATCAAATGTTTTGGTGCTCCAGGGTTCAAATATGGTCATCATTGCCCCCCTATCTGAAAACAAGTGATTTAAAATAAATAAATTAATAAATAAATAAATAAATACAATTTGGCAGTACCTTTGCTGTATCAGGAATTTGCAGAGTCCCAATATGTAAATGTTCTTCGATTTTAAAATCGTTGTTTTTATATTCTTTTCTGTCAGGGTCGATTATTATCATGGTTGGTGTGCTGTCAGTCTTCCAGGTCACTAAGAAAATGGTTTTATTACCAACAGCACTGTCAACTTCTACTTCCCCAACAAAAGAACCCTTTGGCTCTATGTCTTTTCCAGTGTTTTCAAGCTGTCATGAAAATAAAAATCCTTTGAGTTACGCATTTCAAACAAATTCCATCAACAGGTTGAACTTAGCTTATATGTTATCTTGGAGTATGTGTATTGATATCCTTAAACTTTTAAACCAAACACACTGGGCTAGGGGTAGAACCCAATAGTTGACTGTTCGACTAGAAAAGTGACAGTCGACCACAGAAACCGGTAGTCGACTAATCGCACTCTTACATTTCAAAGCAGCAGCAGCAGCAAGTCCTATTTTTGTGTGTGTGTTTATAGTGTATACTGGTCGCGAACTAGCGATGTCAATATTTGAATTGTATTCAGCTGATGGAATTGAAAGTATTTGTAAAGCACGCTGTGGCAGTTTGAAGGTAGGAAGGTGGGATAACATCTGGTCTCGACAGGTGGTGACGCTAGAGCGATCATCCTGCAGGTCCGCACCAAGATGGAACATACCTTAAGTACTGTATAGAGTCGGCTTGCGGCGGCCATCTTGGGAAGGGCAAATCACACAGGTGTTTCACGTTACGCTTCCATCAAAGTCATTGTTTATCCGTGCAGATAAATCAACAAGTGATTGGTCATGGAGGATTGATGGGGTGTGGCTTGGATGATAAAAGGGAACTGTGTTCATCAGAGGGATGATGAGAGGCAGACAATCCCATCAGCCGAGAGGGTAACTTCAGGAAACGGAAGAGTAAAGGAGAGGAAGAAATGGAAAATATAAATATGGGAAGTAAAAGAAAAAATGATTCCGGTGGTGAAAGGGAAGAAGGTTGGCATGAGTCAGGAAAGAAAAACAAAAGGGAAAGTAAGGAAGTTGAAGACAATAAAGAAGAGTTAGGGGTGATTATAAAATCAAAAATAAAAGATGAAAATTTTAACAATGTTAACCCGTTAAAAATAGCGGAATGGATTAAGATGGCTGTAGGGAGAGTAAAGGCAGTGAAAAGAGTAAATGCTGGAGGTTTATTAATTGAGTGTATGAGTAAGACTCAGAGGGAAAAAATGCTGGGGTTAGAGGAGCTAGGCCAAATCCCGATTGAGAGTTACACGAGGCAGGAAAATATTTAAAGGAGTGATATATGGGGTGATGATGGATATTACAGTAGAGGAGTTAGAGGAAGAGTTGGAGAAGGATCAGGTGGTAGAGGTAAGGCGCATTGGGAAAAGGGATGAAAAGGGGGAGGTTCAATCTACAACAGTAGTATTAACGTTTGAGCTAGAGAATATGCCTGAGCAAGTAATTATAGGATTTCAAAGATTTAGAGTGAATGAGTATAGCCATCGCCTATATGATGTTATAAGTGTCAACTATTTGGTCATATGGCAGGCTCCTGCAGGGGTAAAAGAAGATGTGCTAAGTGTGGTAAGGATCATGAGTTCAGGGATTGTGATATAAAAGGACAGGGTAAGTGTTGTAACTGTGGTGGGGAGCATAGTACAGCATTCAAAGGATGTGTGGATCAGATAAAAGCCAGGGAGATTCAAAGAATTCAATTTGAGGAAAAAACTTTGTATGCAAGTGCAGTAAAAAGGTATAAAGAACAAATGGAAAAAAATACAACGAGAAAAGATACAGATGAATTCAAGGCAGGAAAAGGCAATCAAGAGTATTACTAAAGTGACTGAGAAGGTAACAGAAGAAACGCTATTGATGAATAAAAAACAATTCTTGCTGTTTATTATTGAGGTGATCAATTGTACTGCGCAAACTAAGAGTAGGACAGAGAAGATGCAAATTGTGAGTAAAGCTGGAGAAAGATACTTGGGAATAGAGGTAATGTCTGTTGAACAGATAAATGAATTACTGGAAAGGGGGGGGGCAGTCGGAAGTGAATAGATAATGGGGATAAGAATTTTTCAATGGAATGCGCAAAGTTTAATAGCAAATGGGCAAGAATTTAAAAAATGTATAGTTGATTTTAAGCTAATAGATATTTTCTGTATTCAAGAGACATGGTTGATTCCAAAACTAAATTTTAAAATACCTGGGTATATAATTATAAGGAAAGATAGAAAGGAAGGTAGAGGTGGAGGAGTATGCATAGGAATAAAGGAGAATATTGTGTTTTCTGAAATTGTTATAGCTACCGAGTTGGAGATAGTGGGGGTACAAATTAATGTGGAGGATGGTGTGATAAGCGTTATGAATATGTATAAGCCTTGTAAGGAATTAGATAAGGAAGAAATAGTTAATATTATTGAACATATGAGGGGTGGGAAGAGTATTTGTGGAGATTTTAATAGCCATAATACATTATGGGGAAGTAAGATAAATGATAGAAATGGAATGGTGATTGAAGAAATAATAGAAGATTTAAATTTGGTGGTTTTAAATTCTGAGTATGATGTAAATACTGGGAAAAGTTCAGCGCTAGATTTATCTATTGTATCAGCGCAGTTGGGAGTGGATTGGAAGATATTAATGGCTGAAGAAATGGGAAGTGATCATTTCCCTATAATTCTTACGATAGATGGGAAGACTAAGATTGATGAGCAGGTGCAAGAAGAGAGATGGGATTATAAAAAAGCAAACTGGGAAAAATTTCAAAACATCTGTAATAATACTATAGAAGAAAATATAATACACGATGATGTAAATATTTTTAATGAAGGGAATAATAAAGGCTATTACGCAAGCAGCAAAGGGAGCTATTCCAATGAGGAAAACTAAGAAGGGGGCAAAACCAGCGGTACCTTGGGGGAATGAAGAGGGTTCCAGACTGATTAAAGAAAGGAAATCTTGTCTGAGAAAAGTTAAAAAAACTATGTTGGCAGATGACTTAATTAAGTTTAAAAAATCAAAAGCAATGGCTCAAAGGGCTATTAGGAAAAGGAAAAAGGAATATTGGCAGGATTATTGCAGTAAAATAAGTTATGATTCTAGTGTAAAAGATGTGTGGAATAAAATTAAGGCAATGGCAGGAAAAGGGAAAGGAAATAAATAATGTCCTTTAAAGCAGGATGGAATAATTATAACGGATGATGAGAAGAAAGCCTCTATGCTGGGGTTAGCATTTGCTAAGGTGAGGCAAGATTAGAATTACAATAAATAATTTTTAGATAAGAAGGGACCATTTTGTATAAATAATTCAGTAATATTGGAAGATAGGGAAGATGTCAAAACAAAAATAAATGTATTATTTTCAATAGGTGAAGTGAAAGCTGCGATTGAAAAAGGCAAGAATTCCTCGCCAGGTGAAGATAAGATTTCTTATATTATGTATAAAATGTTACCAGATAGAAGTTTAGAAATATTATTCAAACTTTATAATAAAGTGTGGGAGTTGGGGGTGTTGCCTAAAGAATGGAAGAATGCTGTCATCATTCCTATAAGTAAGGCAGGAAAGGATCCGGGTGAAGTGGGATCTTATCGACCAAGAGCATTGACGGCTACTATATGTAAAATTATGGAAAGGATGGTGTGTGAGAGAATGTGGTATTTTCTGGAGTCAAAAAAATTATTGAGTGATTAACAGAATGGTTTTCGTAAAAATAGATTGACGACTGATCAGCTGGTAAGATTGTCTACTGAAGACAAGGAGGCATTAAGAGAGAATGAGGTGGTTGGGGCAGTTTTTATTGACATAGAGAAAGAGTATGATATGGTCTGGAAAGAAGGCTTAATATATAAAATAGCATCATTGGCAATAAAAGCGAGGACTCTTTGGTGGATTAGAGAGTTTCTGAAGGAAAGAGGATTTAAAGCAAAAATTAAGGGGAAGTTCTCTGAAAGATTTGAGATGCAAAATGGAACTCCTCAAGGAAGTGTTATCAGCCTGTTGCTATTTAATATAATGATAAATGATCTAGCTGAGGATATTTTAGTAGGATCAAAAGTATCTGTAGGTCTGTTTGCTGATGATGGGGTTATTTATAAAAGGAATAAACATATTGAAATAGTTAGGAGGGAATTGCAGGAGGCATTGAATAAATTGGAAAAGTGGTCAAATAAATGGGGCTTTAAAATATCAGTAACAAAAACAGAGGTGCTATTATTTTCACGAAGAAGAAGAGAGCAGGAGAAGTTAAATTTATTATACCAAGATAAGATTCTTAAAGAGGTAGAGGAATTTAAATACTTGGGAGTGTGGTTTGATAAAAAATTAACTTGGTGAAAACAAATAAATTCTATAATAGATAAATGTAAAGGAAGGATGAATATTCTAAGAAGTATTTCAGGGACGAGTTGGGGAGCAAATAAAACTAGTATGATGATGATATACAGAGGGTTAATTAGGAGTGTAATAGATTATGGAAGTCAGATTCTAGTGGGAACTTGTAAAAGTAAGATGGAAAAATTGGATAATTTGCAAGCTAAAGCAATAAGGGTATGTATAGGAGCTATGAAATCTGCTCCAATAAATGCTATGCAGGTTTTAGTAAATGAGATGCCATTGGAACTAAGGAGGAAATGGTTAAGTATAAAATATTGGATAAAGGCTAACTCTATGCATTCAGAATTTCCTCCTTGAAAAAGCATGGAAGATAGGTGGATTAATCATTATAAAAAGGAGAGGTGGGAAACAAATGGGGGCACGCTGGGGTATTGGAAGCAAAAATGGATAAAGGAATTGGGAATGGAAAATTTGAAATTGGTAAAGAATGTTAATATAAATGTGTTTCCGAAATGGATGATGGAAAAACTGTTGTATAGAATTGAGTGAGCAAGTGAAGAAAGGAGGGGAAAAAATGGAACTGAAAAGAAAGAGTCAAGCTTTTGTAGAGGAGAAGAGTATGGAGGCACTGTGTATATATACAGATGGATCCAAGGATCCAAAAACAGGAAGAGTGGCAAAGGCATATTATATCCCAGAATTAGATATCTGTAAAATAGCAAGGATATCTGACCATTTATCGGTATTTGTTGCAGAAATGGTAGCTATACTATTTGCAATAGTTAAAATAGCTGAAATAAAGCCTAAAAAAGCGGTCATATTTTCAGATTCATTGAGTGTTCTTATTGCATTAAAAGGGGAGTTTAATGATAGAAGAGATATCATGTTTGAAATAATGCAACAATATAGGGAATGTACAAAAATGGCGATCAAAGTGATTTTAGTTTGGATTCCTGGTCACTCTGGCATTTTGGGCAACGAGATGGTAGATCTGGCAGCAAAAAATGGATTAAAAAGAGAAGAAATTGATGTGGTGATTCCTCTGGGATCGCAGGAAATGGGAGGCTATGTGAAAAAAATGAAAGTAAAAGAATGGCAGAAGAGATGGGATGAAAGCACAAAATGAAGGTTTTATCATAATATCCAGAAAGAGGTAAACAACAGTTGGGTGAACAAAGAGTTGGGAAGGAAAGAGGAAAGAGCGTTGGATAGGTCAAGGATTGGGCACAGTTCTTTAAATGAACATCTTTTAAGACTGGGGAAACATGAAGAGGGAAAGTGTGACAAATGTAAAGTAGCTGAAACAGTAGAACATTATTTATTAAAGTGTGAGAAATATGAGGAGCAGAGAAGGAAAATGGAGAGGAGGCTGAGAGAAATGGAGGTATATGAAGTCAATATAAAGAAATTGCTGGGAAAAGGGAAAGAGGAAGGGAGACTGAATAGAGAAAGGATACTGACGAAATATATAAAGGAAACAGGAAAAGAAGGGAAGTTATAATAAATAAAGATGACAGAAAAATAAAGTAAAATAAAGACAGACAAAGGACTACAGATAGAGGGCGCTAATCATCTAAAATAATAGATGGAATGGGCCCTATATATTAACCAGAAGAAGAGGGATGATGATGGGATGGGATGGGATCGAGAAGTCGGCAGTGCTTGTTTTATTTTAAACCGAGGTGTCTTTGCCTTCAGTTTTTGAGCAGGTAGCAAGACGGAGACATTGTCTGTGGACAAGGGCCAGGTCAGCGAACAGAGCAACTACGTCGCTACTTGGAGCTGTCAACTGGGATCAACTGCAGCAGGAGGCGGACACTTCCTTCCCGCAAGGATACTGTACATTGTGTAAATAGTGGTGATCGAGACACACCACACAAGGACACAAGGACATGCACGGTTTCAGATGGGCGAAAAGTGCATCTGGGGTTGCAATCGATTATATAAAAATGATCTTGTAGAACATTAGTAAATATTTAATTCCAAGTAGTTTTAAAATATCGTGCATAAATGGTTTTACAAAATTGTACATACGCAAATAGAGCACCAGATATTATCAAATACATGTTTTATTAGACTAATCCACCATTTTTACGTTGACTGGATACCCCTGCAGTTGAAGTCGGTTTTATGCCTTTAGTTGAACTCAGATCCCAGAAGGGGAATCAGAAATGATACAAACAAAAGGCAATGTTTAAAACTAAGAACAGGGTACAATATTGAATTTTGCCAAACCTGAAGACTGTCATCAGATATTTCCATAAAGGCATCCAGTAATCCATTCGAAGAAAAAGTATCTGAGGTGGAAAACATGAATCCACCTAGAATAGGAAACATTTAAGTTACATTAAATTATGCGTTTATGTAATTGTAAAGAAACAATTGTGATTTACAAATAAAACAACCTGTTGAACTAGATAGATATCATTGTTTTATTGAAGATTGGAAGTTACTTCTCTGTTTTTAAAGAACTGTTTATCCTCACAGCATTGATTTAAAGCCAAAAACAACTTCAGGAAAATGAATACATCTATTGCAAAACCATGTGGGAACTTTTGAGAAGATTGTATCTTTAGAATCTAAGCATTTATTTTAATAAGCACCAAATTGTGTTATTATTATTATTTTTTTTATGTAGAGAATACCTGTCCTCTGCGGAAATTTTTCCAAATCTTTTTCTGCATTTGGTCCCAATGCTATGCTGTGGATTTTGGTGCCTTTCTTCGTAACCTCATCAAAACAGCTTCCAACTGTTGAGTCTTCCCCGTCTGTAAGCAGTATAATTTCATCTCCCTCTGAGCTACCATCCTTTTCAAGTACCTACATATTCAGGGAGATATTTAAATGCTTTAAAAAAAGGTGCTACCTTGAAACAACAAGAACTGTAAAATGATTAAATCAGTGTGTAGACAAATATTTAAGTTAAACAAATAACACACATTCTACCGGACAAAGGTGTTTCTCTCCTTTCTTTGATAGGTCATTTTATGGAGTACCTCTAACCTAACATGGCTGCTAGATTGAGGTCATGTTACATTGAAGTTACAGCTGCAGCGACATAGTACACATGGAGTTATTGTTAGAATTGTTGCTATACAAATGTATTCTTTGATTGTCTTATGTTCTGTTACCATAGTTGGCCATAAATAAATGAACTCTTTCACTGCCACATTGCTGTATTCTCTGATAGTGTCAATAAAAGTGCATTGCAGGTGTAGAAATGAACCTGCCGCATTGTTTTTAACCTCGGGACATCCAGATCTGTGTCATATTTCTTCATGTTTACAAATCACTTAATCAGATATGACATGCAGTACCCCTTCGATCAGTGGTTCCCAACCCTGGTCCTGGGGACCCCCTGTGTCTGCTGGTTTTCATTCCAACTGAGCTCTCAATTACTTAACTAGACCCAAAATTGAACTGATATTGCTTAATTAGACCTTCTTACTGGTTTTCAGCTTTTAAACAGTTGCAGATTTCAAGTTAGCTGTAACATTTTATAAGTAACTTGAACTCTGTAACAAAGAGCTGAAAACAAGTAAAAAGGTCTAATTAAGCAAATTATCAGTTCAATTAAGGGTCTAGTTAAGTATTTGAGAGCTCAGTTGGAATGAAAACTAGCAGAAACAGGGGGTGCCCAGGACCAAAGTTGGGACCCCCTGCCTTAGATTATGCTGCCAGCGATGCTTTGTTTTTTGTTCCCAAAAACTCCCATTTCTAGTTCCAATGGGAATTTTAAAAGTACAAATGAAGTGCTTTGAAAATAAAAATAAAGTACAGTAAGAGCCACTGTTTTGCATAATGCTTTTTGGCAAACTCAGATATGTACTGTAGATTGGTTACAGTTATACTTTTCCCACCCACTGTCAAACATCTGATTTGAGAAAACAAAACTTTTCATGCTGGATCAGTCTTCCAAGCTGTATAACAATGCAACTTGACCTGCTGTACATTCCTGATAAACTGGGCTAAACCCTTGCATTATATGTTTTAGGTCTTTGTTAAAAGTTTGATTGTATCAAAATAAAATGCATTATTATTTCAAATCCTACCTCAAATCCCATCTTAAGGCCACTACAGATATTTGTGCCACCTGAGGCAGTTGTAGGTAAGTCTTTAATGAGTTGATTTCTTGTGTCGTCATCTGAAATTTCAGTTAAATGTCTTTTGATTAAAGCATTGCTATTAAATGTAACAATAGCGACTTTGGAGTCCTCTTCTAGTATGTACTTCAGGAACAGTACAGATGCCTGTCTCAGTCGTGTGAGTCGTCCTTCCTAAATAGAAAGAATCAGATATCGGTAGCATTCACAAATAATAATAATTCTGTGTGTGAGAGAGAATCCTGAAGGGCAACCATGCTTGTAGCATCAACAAATTATGACTTTTTTCATATGTAAGGTTACAGATTCAGTTAAAAGATTTAATGAACGATCAAGACGCTGCCTGCATTTCCAGATTAGCCATTCATGAAATTCAACAGTAGTATATTCCTATAGTAATTTGAAGTAGTTACTTACACCACCCATGCTTCCAGACACATCAAGGACTAAACAGAATACCCTGTCTTTAGGTTGCAGCACTGTAAACGTAGGCGTTGGTGAATCAAGGTATACAGGTTTATTAGAATTATCCTTGAAGTCTTCAGATTCACTGATAACATCCCAAGTGCTTCTGTAATCACATTTCCTGTTCTGGTCATTTAGTGCTTCAGCATTATGACTTTCACTGTCACAAAACATATTTACCTGAATGAACAAATACAGATTAATGGTACATTGTGCTATACTAAAAAGCTCCTGGACAAATGAACTAACATTCTTATATCCCGCAATATACTGTCAATAGAACCCTCAGATTGTTGCAATGAATCTTTCTGACAACCAATTTACTTATTGCTTTACTAACTTTTACGCAACAGCAATTACATTTTAGCGCTAATTTGAATTTCACTAGTCACCCTTGCTTTATTCTTTTATCTCAGAGCAGGGACGCGGGAGGTGGGAGTGCGGCCGCACAAACCTGTCATTGGAGGGGTGCAGTTAAATCGTTAACTTTAGTTTATGAATGAGCATTTGCACTGCCTGCAAGAAAGCCATGAATCAACGTTTCAACCAATGTGCATGCTGTCTTTTAGTGTTTCAACCAATTAGCACTAAGCATTGCTATGCAAGGGGGATGTTCATTGTTCCAACCTATCACTGATAGTATCAGCACCAAGCACTGTCATGCGAGAGTCAGCGCTTACATAGAAATGCGTCCTGACCTAGCAGCTGGTTGCACTATGATAACTGACTGTGTGTTTAACAATGTGGGATGGCAGAACATTAAAAATGAATCTCTATAACTTCCAGAATCACATTTAAACAGTCGGGAATAAAGTACATCTAACTTAACATGTGTCAATATATTTCTCAATAAACAAATCATAACCTTCCTGCGTTTCTTTTTAGTAATAGAACCAGTTCACGTTCTGTATGCCACTTATTTTAATTTAACCAAAGAAATCACTCTAAACTGTATTTTTAGTGGTGCTGTGTTCTCTATCGGTTTTTTTTTTATGTATCAGCAGGCTGTGTGGTCCGGTGGTTAAAGAAATGGGCTTGTAACCAGCAGGTCCTTGGTTCAGAATCCCACCTCAGCTACTGACACATTGTGTGACCCTAAGCAAGTCACTTCACCTCCTTGTGCTCCGTCTTTCGGGTGAGACGTAGCTATAAGTGACTCTGCAGCTGATGCATAGTTCACACATCCTAGTCTCTGTAAGTCGCCTTGAATAAAGGCGTCTGCTAAATAATAAATATTATTATTTTTTATATTCACTATGCCCTTTTATAACTGTTACTGCAACAGCCCTGGCCATCGAGGCACGATCATTTCCATTAGCAGGTTCATACTATTACTGCATTTGGAATTTGAGATTTTTTTTTTTTGTATGGATTCAAGTAGCGAGTGACATTTTATGTTTTCGGTAAGAACTCAGAAGAGACGTTCAATCTTTAAGAAATGTATATTAACAAGGTAAATGGTTTTAATGGATGTATAACTGTGTTTCTTGCCACGGCATGACAAACTACCATTTATATTTTTAGCTTCCAGTAGAAAATTGTTTTTCCATTGACCATTGTTGATTGTTACATTTTGAGTTGAATATTTTGTAATTGACCGCCCCCACCCCCCTTTCATTTTCAGCACCCCCGGTTTGAAATTCATTCCCGCGTCACTTTCTTAGAGGGTGGTTTAGTGTATTTATTTGTTAAATGTTACCCTTGAAATTTACCTTTTTTTGTTGCACTGTTCTAAAGTCAAATCTATATACTAATCCCATTGAAGTTTATTTTTTAAATGCGTACTATCAATAATAATAGTACCCTTTACTGTGTAATTATTATTATTATTATTATTATTATTATTATTATTATTATTATTATTATTATTATTATTATTATTATTATTTTAACTGTTTAAACAGATTACAATGTTCTGAGATTATTCAAGGAAATACCTGAGAATTGTACCCCCTCCAAACAGACCATGCATTTCCAAAATCTAGAAAAGTCGTTGTTAACGTACTGTAGCCAATGATTCGTTACTGAACCAGGGGAGCTCTGAGGAACATCTAAGGAATTGGAGATGGTTTGGGTAAACAGAGCACTTCTGTGGTTGTTATTATTACGCACAAATACATGCCCAGTGACCCTTTTCACTAAGGGTTAATGAAGTGCCCTTACCAGCTAAAATAATTGTTTGTGCTAACTGACATTCACACAAGAATGAATACAGTCCTGGAATACTTACTGACTCTAAAGATGGCATGAACATCATGGAGACATTTGTATTCTGTGTTGAGTGGGGTGTAAATACACAGAGATCAGGAAACTCATCATTACATGGTGAACAGTCTCCTGGAGTACTGCTAGGCATACAGAAATCTCCTGCTATGTCTTTTGGGCACCTGCTAATACAAAACAAGATCTGGTAAGTTGAATAACTTTGCACTGTTTTTTTGTGTGGTATTTTAGGTCAGCTGTGGCTATATCTCAAAAAAAAAAATAATCAAACACAAAAAAGTGATTCATTTTTATAAAGGTATAATACAGTAAAATTGTAAGAAAATACAATTGGCTTTTACCACTTGTACTATATCTTTTATATGTCAACTGGAACTATAAATTATTTTACTGTCTGGAATTTTGGAATTCACTTTTACTGAGTACTTCTTTAAAACACTGTGACTTCTTTGTAACGTATAGACATACTTTTTTATCAACCAAAGTCTCTTTTTGCTAGTAAGAGCCAGTGAGGATCAAATTTTCCTTTTGTATTGCTAGCAATAAACTAGATGTGCACTAGATGTCACTGGCCCTGACTGCTATGAACACACTTTGCTGCTCTAGCTTGTGTGCAGCATACATCCATGGCTTGCAAATAGAACTGAAGAGAAGCTGTACCTTAATACAACTATATCAAAACGTAAAACAAAAAAAACAACAATAATTGACAAATTGGAATAAAAACCACTCCAAATGATTGAATCAGTCATATAAAGGGAGAAAATATATAGTATATCATATATATGTGTGTGTGTGTGTGTGATTTCCATTGCATGAAAGTCGGTGTTAAAACTTCATGCTGATATTGGACTCTCGCAAAGATAAGCACCAACTAAGACATAGCTTCTTTTACTGTAAACTAATGTGATTTATCTGTGTTTCCTTCCATCTGATCCTTCTGCCTGGTGTTGATGGCTGAAGTTTAATCCTGGCCCACCCTAGCACATCAACATATATGAGAATGTAATTTGAAGCTACATACTTATGTAAGAACATAAGAACATAAGAAAGTTTACAAACGAGAGGAGGCCATTCAGCCCATCTTGCTTGTTTGGGTGTTAGTAGCTTATTGATCCCAGAATCTCATCAAGCAGCTTATTGAATGATCCCAGGGTGTCAGCTTCAACAACATTACTGGGGAGTTGGTTCCAGACCCTCACAATTCTCTGTGTAGTCAGTGCCAATGCATAATTATCTGGCAACTGGCATAGATGATAAAATTTTTGTGTTAGATTAAGATTACAAAAATGTAATGTTTACCTTGTTGATTCCAGCCTTGATTTTAGATTTGGCCGATAAAATGGTGTGCTCTCATCATATTCATTAAATACTCCCCAGCGAAGATGAGCCCACTCATGAACAAACACTTTTTCTGAAGAAAGAGTAAGTGCAAGCCACCAAAACAAGGGATTTGTGACATATTCATTCAATAGCAAAGTGTCAAATATAATCTTTAAGAATAAAAGAACATCTTTTTGTAACACACAAAATACTGCAAAGTTATCCAATATCGACAGTAGTATTACACTATTTCAAATTCCATTGATCTGTTGATGAGCTCCTGAGAAAGTCCACTCTGCTTATAGTCCCCATTTTGTTGCCCTTTCAAGTGATATTAAAAAGGGTTTTACTTCATGTATTTCCATCAGTTCAGAGAAGTTTTAAATAGTTTGATATTAACTTAAAATGAAAGACTGTGTGGTAAAGATGACCTGTAGGGTTAATATTACAACATTCAAACATATAAATAAACAAACAAACATTAAAACATTTTACCTCTTGGTCCATATTTTTTAATAAAAGCATCATTGAGTAAAAAATCTGGGGTGAAATGGATGTAGCGTCCCTCTTTTCCACAGCCACGAAATTGAAGGGTGTATGGACCATCTCTATGCCTTGATTCAGCAATGAAGACATTTGCCTTTATATATTGAAATGGAACAACAACAAAACAACAGTGAAAACACAAAAGGAACAATCCAGTTTAATCAATTAACCCTTTCATGCATGGTGACCTCATGTGGGGAATGGATACAAACAGACTCTTTTCCAGTCTTTATATGGGGACACACGGAAGAGGCAAATGCATAATTGCCTCATATGAGGCTAGGAGATACGGAGTGTGTTGTGGAAAAACAAGTGAAAAAAACAATTAACTGAAATATTTATCATGTGTCCAAATTATTATTTTTCAGCTATTTTCAATATTTCATGAATGAAAGGATTCATATTCACAGTTTAAACTAACATTTATGCATTAAAACACAACATGCATCACAGGTATTTTTTTCAGCCTACAAGGTAAAGTAGTGACAAGCCTTAATGAGCCAAACAGCTACTTGTTCCCAACATTTGTTATATTCTTCAGTCAAATAACAGTCTTTTAATACACTGAATACCAAAGAATGGTTCTTTAAGTTACACATAATTAAATAGAACTGTTTTAACAATGTTTTTTTTATTTTTTATGGCTCCATAACAATGTACTCGCTGACTAATTCAGATAAGGGTTTCAGAGAAATAAATCTCTGTGTGAATCAGTTTTTTGGCATGTGGTTAACATGTTCAAACTTGGCTTGGATAAATGTTAGGTGCCTGCCAAGTGGGGGTAGGCTAGTTTTACTGGAATTAACTTAGTCTTTTGCATAACACATTGCAAGATGTGCAAACAATGACCTCCATCTGCATGTACATTTTCTTTGGGAAATATCTTGACACGATCATCAGCCGCTTTTTTTTAGCTTTGTTGTCCATTTCTGGTATTTACCTCCAATCCTGAAAACTAGATTTTAGCATCCAATGCAGCACTGACTTTGTAACACCCCTTACTGTACAGTACAGGTCACAGAAAAGCCAGTACAGATGCACCAATGGGCCAATTAAAACGTTGTCATTTGAACAGTAAACAAGAATGTTACCCGCTTTGGAGTATTTTTTTGTAAATGTTATTTCTCTAAGGATGTTTTTTTCTTTGCCTAAGTGCAATGCACACAGGACGGCGAACGAATACAAAAAAAGCCTATCTACAAAAGGAAGATTTTTTTTTTTACAAATTGCACATCATTCATATTGATAAGGATTTAAAATGTCTACAGGCCTAAAACAACATGCAGTGCAGAAGCCACACTGTCTGTCTGTTATATAAATATACATACTGCATAAACATGCATGTCTGCATGCCACTTATAAATACTGTGGCAGGGTGAAAGCACAGCCGGTGCACGG
The DNA here is from genome assembly GCA_030684275.1 of Acipenser oxyrinchus oxyrinchus. Lineage (NCBI taxonomy): Eukaryota > Metazoa > Chordata > Actinopteri > Acipenseriformes > Acipenseridae > Acipenser > Acipenser oxyrinchus. Next base: position 31,706,447 of record CM060260.1, read on the forward strand.
GTGTGGGGTGTGTGGGGAATATTGGATAGGCAGGGAGGGGGTTCAATTCATCCCTGTTAGAGGGCGTGGGAATGTGGCTGGAGCCACAAGGTGTAAAATAGTAATCACGGGTGTTAATGTTAGAATTAATGTCAGTGTTAGTGAAGGTGCAGATGCAGGTGCAGGTTCAAACAGTTTGGATCTTGATCTGCTGCTGGTGGAATAGAAACGAGTCTGATTTGAAATTGCTTTCAGGTCAGTCCCAGTGGCACATGGTATAAGTGTTGATACAGCCCATCCACAGAAACATACAGGTATATATCTTTATTATATACTCCTTTATTGTTAATATACAAGTAACAAACATGTAATAGGAGATACTTGACTACTGTGGGATCTGGATGAAGGTTTAATTGGTTCAAGTAAACAATTTAGAACAGGGTTGGAGCAAAGAACAGGACTGGACAGGCCAGCTTTGACCACTCCTGCTGTAGGGGGTAGACGGACGATTGAGATGTCACGGTTGTCATTAATAGTACTGTACAAGGCCCACACATGTTTATGAAAGAAATTATGCCATGCATTTTAATAATTAGTCATAAGTCCATTAAATTCAATTTGATATAATATTTCAAATTACAATTCCTTAACAAGTTGATCTATTCTATACTGGCTTAGACCTAGTACAGTTATAGAATTACTACTGTACATCAGATTAAATGGAACAATTGAATTTTGAAATCCCAATCATGTTTTTATTGATAACAGATTTTGTGAAGCCTTGATTATACTCTTACCTGGTTATATGTCTCATATGTGGGTGTCTGGGTTCCTTTGCGTTTGCCCCAGGTTCTTGGTATTAAAATCTTAACATCTCTGAAGAAAGCTCTTTTTCTTGTAGCATTGTAGAGGACCTCCGAGGCTCTTGTTACCATGTTCTTAAACAAAACAGAAACCTCAAAGAAAACTTGTATATTGTAACAATATGGGATAATCTCATTTAATATACCAATATATCAGTATTTTAATATATTTTACCATAATTTCATCATTCTGTGCATATACGTTTATACATTCCCATTTCCAAGAACATGTTTACTATGCAAGACCTACAGAGAAATACGAATATTTCTGGAATTATTTCCTTACCCCTTAACTCAGTTCTGTCCTAACTAATAGATATTATGTAAATAAATAAATATATTATACTAATATTATTCATATACTCGTATTCTATTGGAGTATAATCTATTTAAACTACATGCATTGTTTGTTTGAGATGTAAAATATATATCATATCACAAAATTATCCTCTTTCTATAATATGGAAATATATTTGTTTGCTTCAATACTAAATACTAGATTCTGTATATAGCAAGGTATCATGTTGCCCACATGAAAATCATATCAATTATATTTCTAAACATATATTCCTATATTAAATGGCTGCTAAAATATATTTTATATATATATATTATATTTTATTATTTATTATATTTTTGCATTTAGGTCTTTACAATGTTCCTGCTGTTTCATGCTGAACAAGATTGTTTTGAGAACCTTAAGACCGCTTTTTATGTCCAACATAAGCACAGTTTAAGTTTGATATTCTAGCAGTTGTTTAATCATAATAAATTATCATTCTGAATTTTAGATTTTTGCAGGTATTCCAAAATGTAACAGGCTGATATTTAAGAGCTCCCATAGTGCACATGTGTGCAGGAATCCAGCCAGTAAAGATAATCATCTATAGATCCTTACAATATTTTAGTAAAGCATGAACTATATAAAAAAATGTCTAAACCTTTACTATAGTAGCTTTATATGCATTCATGTGTAATCACATTACATTTAAAATTAAGTTTCATAATTATTAATGCATTCCTAAACACTTCAAATCATATAACAATTGCAGGAAGCATTTTGCACAAAATTATTATAATTATTAATGCATTCCTAAACACTTCAAATCATATAACAATTGCAGGAAGCATTTTGCACAAAAAAAGCCCCAAAACTGATACATTACTAAAAAGTTGAAGTCAAGAACAGCAAACAGTGAAAAAAAACAGCAGTCTTTTTGTCATAGCCTTACCTTGATATTTCCAAGAAGGTTTTCATTGGCAGATATGTGTTCGTGGATTGCAATGACAACATTGTTGTACCCATTATCAACCAGTTTAACTTTGAAGCTGGTCACTTTGGCAGAAGATAAAATGAATCCAAGTAGAATTGCAAAGCAGTTCATTGTGGCGCAGCTCAAACCAGAGTGGCTGCGGAGCCTCTTATAAAGAGTGCCTTTATAGAAGAGAATGACACTCCTCCCTAGCAGATTACACCCTCTGGTGGTATCCAGTCCCTGGTAAAAATGCAGGTCCTTTGCATTAGTCAGGTAGATTAGCATTAAAATCGTTACCTGCTGGAACAAAGCACCAAACTTGGCATACTCACTCCTGGGAATATAACAAATTATATCAGAAGGGGTGCCACCCACAATTATGGCTGTAATGCCCCAACAGCAGAGGAGATGCCCTTTGGGGTGTAAATGTTCAAACCCATTTTTTAAATATTTGTTTTTAATTAAAAGTATACTTCACCTTATATTTCAGTCTTACATGAACATATTCAATAATGTGTAGTCCGCAAGTAAAGTCAGCATATTTTTCTCATCAGATGATGTCTGGGTTGAACATAAGATTGTAATTGGCTGCCAAATGACATACCGCACAAGAAAAGAACAACAGAACAAAGACATTAATGGAAATATGCTTTAATTATTCACAGTATCACAGCTACAGAGTCACAGATACTATCAAATTAAAAAGGTATCCGTGTATGATGCCCTCTCCATTACTTTAGCTTAGTTACGGTTGGCACCGCAGTAGCAGAGAGCGGTGAAAGTGAGCACTGTCTCGAATAATCTGTATTTTAGGGTACACAAAGCTAAATTATTTGCATTACCTTGTCAACATAAACCAGGGTCATAAATGAAATCATAACTATTCCACAGAAAACATCCTGCTAGTTTATCACAGTCCAACATCTCAGCTGTGCAAGTGAGCCCTGCTTCGAAGCATCAGCACTTTGGGGAACACAGTGGCTCAACTTTGCATCCACACTTCAGTAACTCCTGACAAGCCTTGTCCACTTCAGAAAGGCTGGTCCAGAAAGGCTTCCAACATCCTTCCACTTTGGTCCATCCATACCCATCAGGACGTGGAGCATTCAGTTTCACTTGGAGGCTGGTAGTCCACATACTTGTTTGGTACACTGCTTGATTGATGTGTTCTAGAAGCGCCGCCTGTAATAGAAAGAACAGCTTGTCTTGTGGTAGCATTCACTAAATCATTAACCATATTGGAAATCAAAAAACAAGTACATATACATACAACCGAGGACATGGACTCACACGCGTTGGGGACATATTCTCCATAGCCTTAGTCTTTGTGAACAGCTCCCATCTAAGGTCATTGACTCCAGTGGATTAGTTCTGTCATGAACAGCACAGGTGAATCTCTCTAGTTGTTCGAATTCCCTGCATTCCAGTTCCACAAGGTTGAAAGGGTTTTCAAAGAGAGAGAGAGGAGGCTTCTGTCACCTCCGGAAAAGACTTCCAGGCCTGCCAAGCAGATTTTTCCCTCTTCGATGAAATTGTGAAGTAGTATCCGATCCATTGAAACCGTGGAAGAAAGGCAATGTTTTGGACTGTGGCTCTCCAGTGTGAGGCAGATTGTGTTGATGCTAAAGTAGCCGACGTTTATTCCCTTGCCAAATGCCACCCAAATCTCTGTGCTGGTTGACAATGACATCTGTGTCCACGTATGCACCATTATAATGCAGTTATCGTCCTCCAAGGCGTTCTGGACGTGGACAAAAATCCTGGAGTCCGCCTCCTCATGGTCACAATCCATGGAGCTGGATCTTACGTCTGGTCTTGTTTATGGTCTTATGAACTCCCAGATTTTCAAGACGCTTTTCATAGAGGCTGTGCAGCTCAGACAGCTTGAAAATGTACTCTCCGTACTCCACTCAGCATTCAATGTAAGATACTAGCTCAGCAAAAGCCCTGACTTCCAGCATCCTATCCTCATTGGTGTCTGAGGCACTTTGACATCTCCTCAGCATGGATTTGTAACGGCTTCAATTGCAACCAAGTCTCCTCTCCTCGCCAATAATGCAGTGTCCATTAACTCAGTGGCCAAAATGTTCACACTTCTCCCCCCTTGTGCGTAGCACACCTGGCCTCAAAGGCCACCTCCCCCTTTAAAATCTCCAAAGTCTTGCCTGTAGTCCTGGGCCAAGAACAGAGGCATCAAGGGGCCCATGGCGGCAGCGGAAATGGGGTGGCACACTTCAGTATCCTGCCTCTGTTATATATATATATATATATATATATATATATATATATATATATATATATATATATATATATATATATAAATAAACTTTATTCAGGTGTGGTTTCAATTCAGGAAGTGAATTTAAAGTGTGGTTTAAGGATACATTGAAGCCAAAGTAAAGATAAAGTATAGTCTGGAAAGCTAATCTTCAGCTAAAGATGTATTATCTTACTTAGGCAATAAGCTTGCCAATATTCTGGGTCCGGAGATTCAGTCTACAGCCTTAATGACAGCACTGATCCTCCACTGAGGCTACTGGCTTCTGAGAAATCTGCATTCTACACCCAGAAGTTACACTTCTTGGTAAAGTTTGAATGACTGAAGACAAGCTTTCAGAGCAGTGAACTGTGGACTTAAGTAAATGAGTCAGACAATACTAGTATTCTTCATTTAGCGGATGTAATGTAGCTATTTTACAACCTTTTTAGCAGTCATGTTTAAACAAAGATCAAAGTTTTACAGCATTTAGACAGCCGCTGATATAACATTGTTGACAAAGCTGTCTGTAATATTAAACAGAAGCTACTGTACAAGGTCTTTAGCAAGCCCCACTACTGCAGAACACCTGCCAGACTAAAAATCAAATACAATAAGTCAGTTTGACTTCAGTCCTGTTTAACTACAGACAAATGGGTTTTGGAAGTAGGTACTTTCTTTTAAGTTTAAGGTTTTTTGAATTTAGTAGCGGTTTACTTTCACTTGTTCTCAATCTTCTTTGTCTGCGTGGTAATTATTCTGTTTAGTTCATAATTAACTAAAATGTTTTATATATATATATATATATATATATATATATATATATATATATATATATATATATATATATATATATACACTGTATATATACACAAGTAGCTTTCTAGTTAAGGGGAATGAAAGCAATGAATAGAGAACAGTGGGTAAATCAGAAAATGTCAGCATTACCAGAGCCAATCAAATCGTGTGAAAGTTGCCTAAAGGCTTCTACATTCACAGCATTTTAAAAGTCAAAGCACAGTATCTGCAGACATCTTTCGCCCTGTTTGAGGCTTATCAGTGCAGCGCAACTGTACTTTGACTTCTGAAAAGCTCAGGAGAGCAAGTAAAAACAAGTAGCTTTCGAGTTAAGGGGAATGAAAGCAATATGTAGAGAACAATGGCTAAATCAGGAAATATGCACATTTCAGCATTACAAGAGCCATCAAATTGCAAATTTATCACTATTATAACACATTTATTTAAAAAAAATAAGGTATATAAATGATGGACATTGACAATGTTTTTGGTTCCTTTTTAATCACTCGTCCTTGACCATGACACGCTTGAGTGATTATGACTGAAGCATATGCACTTAATCACCTAAATAGTGAGACAGTTGAGTGGACACTGGATATGGAGTGATTTCAGCTGTTGAACTGCAAGCTTGAATAAAAGCAATAAAGAAAATCACAGAAAAAAACCAAGTCACAACACCTGCCCAGGACTAACAGATCATTTTGTACCATCTTCGTGATGTCAATTGTTAATCAGCACAATAAAAAATATATATATATTAGGGGTTTTAATTGATTACAGATTAACCGATTAATCATGCCAGTGGGTGTTGATCGATTTAAAAAAATCATTGATTGATTAATCTAGTCTACCCACATGCTGTAGCAAAAAGCAGCGTGTGAGAAAGAAATCTAGAATGATGTTGGAGAGTACTTCAAAAGATGGTGACAAATGGGTTACAGAGAGATATACCCAACATTTTACCATAGCTCAGAACAGTGTTTTTCAAAGAGGGAGGGACGGAGGGGGAGGGAGGGAGGGACGGAGGGGGGGCAAGACCTGACTGGAAAACATATTTTTCTGACTTCCTGGCGATAGTAAAAGCTCCACGGTAAATGGCAGACTCAGTGGGTCTCCAGGATGATTGACTCTATCAACTACCCAGGCAGGGATCACGTTTAATCTGACCAAACCCCAGAGCTTGTGTCGTTTCAGACCGATTGTAGCTCAGCGCCTCTAACACCCAGCCCTCCTTCATTTGAAAGTATAGCAGGTTTTAATATCAAATTTATAAATGGGGGGTGGGGCTTAGCTTTTAGTTTCATTTACGTGATTTCCTGCATGGACAAACATTACAATTACTATTCGTAATTGTATTAATATTATGTAAAGTCTAGTCACATGTATACTGTAATAACAATAATGTAATAATAATGAAATCTGTTTCATTTACAGGGCTTTGCTATTCTCCACTAGTTTTTTTGCATTGGTGTTAATACAATTATGAATAGTGATTGTAATAAGGTGTATCCATCTTAAATATATATTATAATTTTATCTTACTGTTTATTAGAAGGGGGGCAGCAAAAAAATCTCTCTGAAAGGGGGAGCAGCAAAACAAAAGTTTGGGAAGGACTGGCTCAGAAGGAAGGAAAAATGACTACAACTTGCAAGATTTGCTCTTGGGGCTTTCCTTTCAGGGCAGTACTACGCTTATTATCATCCAGTGCATAAGTTGATTTTTCTTTTGTATTCTATTTGTTTAAATCTGTACCATGGCAGTACATTTACAGTTATAGTCTGTCTAAGTCTTAGCATATTCAGCTAACTAAATTAAACAAAAATAAAATAGCACTCAATTCAATAAATTACCTGTTTAAAGTTTATACGAAAAACGGCCCACAGTATTGGTTGTATTACTGGTGCTAATTTACAGTAGTGCATTGCACAGTATTTTATGAATTATATATTTTTTTTAAACTTGCTTTGGGTAACTTCAGGATTGCATGCAAGTAAACATTTTCATTTATTGTCTAATTGTTAAAGTTGCCTTTTGAAGACGACCAACAACCATACTTTTGGGAAAGTATATCAAAGCTGTCGCGAGGGAGTGTGAGCAGACAGCAGATGAGGGACATCTCGCTACCACCAAACTAATGTTTGTGGTGTGAGCGTGCAACCTCAAAGACCCTTGTGCCTAATGAAGGCATAGAACCTTTTGAATGTATGCGGAGTAGCCCAGCTAGCCACAGTACAAATGTCAGTCAATGAGGCTCCTCTAAAGAGGGCCCATGATGTAGCCACACCTCTGGTAGAGTGTGCGGCCACCCTCCCAGGTGGGCGTAGGCCGGCATTGGTATATGCAGTCGAAACTGTGTCTACAATCCAGTGGGACAGTCACTGCTTCGAGATGGCTTGACCTAGGGTCTTTTCACTGACAGACGAAGAGCTGGTCAGCTGACGCAGCACTCTCATCCTAGCCACATAACATCTCAATGCCTGAACTGGGCAGATGGAATTCAATCTCCGATCCTTCTGTGAAGAAAAAGGAGGGGGATGGAAAGCCTCTAGTTCCACTGATTGATTCAAATGGAAAGCCGTAACCACCTTAGGGAGGAAAGTGGAGTTTGTGCGTAACAACACCCTGTTTCCATAATCCCAAACACGAATACAGGAGCTGTGCACTGACAGGGCCTGTAGTTCACTAACCCACTTTATGGAGGTGATGGCTAATAAAAAGCCTATCTTCATAGAGAGATATTTCAACACAAATAAACAGGTTTGTGCATGCTTGAAAACAATGCCAGCTAATCCTGTTTTTATGAACACTACAGTTCATTCCTCTTGTCGTGTCTTGCTTTTAATTCTTCAGAACGCCTATAGTTGTATGGCAAGCCAAATTATCATTTAGAGATATCTCTAATTGCATTTTAAGATAGCTTGAAATATTTAGAGATATCTGTAAAACATTTCAAGATATCTCAAATTGAATTCCAGATATCTTTAATTGTGCAGTTTTTAAGATATCTAAAATTAATTTAAAGATATCTGTAAATCAATTTGAGATATCTAAAAATGAAATAAAGATATCTCAAATTGATTTACAGATATCTTTAAATACTATGGAAACCATATCGATTGTGCTAGCATGGCATGCCAAACTGTCATTTAGAGATATCTTAAAATGAGGGCTTTAAAGATATCTCTAAATCATTTAAAGATATCTCGAAATAACTTCCTGCTCATTTAAAGATATCTTTAAATCATTTGAAGATATCTTCAAATAACTTCTTGTTCATTTAAAGATATCTCTAAATCATTTGAAGATATCTTCAAATAACTTCCTGTTCATTTAGAGATATCTCTAAATAACTTCCTGTTCATTTGAATATATCTTTAAATGGACAGGAAGTCCATTGAAAACATAGAGCATTTTCACAGGAAGTCATTTCGAGATATCTTGAAATAGCTTCCTGTTCATTTAAAGATATCTTCAAATGATTTAGAGATATCTCTAAATGAACAGGAAGTTATTTGAAGATATCTTCAAATGATTTACAGATATCTTTAAATGAACAGGAAGTTATTTGAAGATATCTTCAAACGATTTACAGATATCTTTAAAACCCTAATTTTAAGATATCTCTAAATAAGGTCCTTTTCATTTAAAGATATCTGTAAATCATTTGAAGATATCTTTAAATAACATCCTGCTCGTTTAAATCATTTGAAGATATCTTCAAATAGCTTCCTGTTCATTTTGAGATATCTCTAAATCATTTAGAGATATCTATAAATAACTTCCTGTTCATTTGAAGATATCTTTAAATGGACAGGAAGTCCATTGAAAACATAGAGCATTTTCACAGGAAGTCATTTTGAGATAACTTGAAATAGCTTCCTGTTCATTTGAAGATATCTTCAAATGATTTAGAGATATCTCTAAATGAACAGAAAGCTATTTTGAGATATCTCTAAATGATTTATAGATATCTCGAATTGAACAGGAAGCTATTTGAAGATAACTTCAAATGATTTGCAGATATCTTTAAATGAACAGGATGTTATTTGAAGATATCTTCAAATGATTTACAGATATCTTTAAAACCCTCATTTTAAGATATCTCTAAATGACAGTTTGGCGCACCATGCTAGCCAAATCCACATATTATTTAAAGATATCTCTAAATCATTTGAAGATATCTTCAAATAACTTCCTGTTCATTTAAAGATATCTGTAAATCATTTGAAGATATCTTCAAATAACTTCCTGTTCATTTAAAGATATCTGTAAATCATTTGAAGATATCTTCAAATAACATCCTGTTCATTTCGAGATATCTCTAAAACATTTAGAGATATCTCTAAATAACTTCCTGTTCATTTGAAGATATCTTTAAATGGACAGGAAGTCCATTGAAAACATAGAGCATTTTCACAGGAAGTCATTTTGAGATATCTTGAAATGGCTTCCTGTTCATTTGAAGATATCTTCAAATGATTTAGAGATATCTCTAAATGAACAGGAAGTTATTTGAAGATATCTTCAAATGATTTACAGATATCTTTAAATGATTTAGAGATATCTTTAAATGAATAGGACATTATTTAGAGATATCTCTAAATGATTTAAAGATATCTGAAAAGTATTTAAAGATATCTCAAAAAAATTAGAGATATCTTAAAATGATTTAAAGATATCTGAAAATGCATTTTAGATATCTCATTTAAAGCTCCATTTAAAGATATCTGTAAATCATTTTGAGATATCGCTAAATGTATTTTAGATATCTTAAAATGATTTAGAGATATCTCTAAATATTTGAAGATATCTTCAAATATTTAGAGATATCTTCAAATATTTAGAGATATCTATAAATGAATTAGAGATATCTCTAAATGATAATTTGGCTTGCCATAATAGTTGTACTGTCTGCAGTGTAGAGGATTGTTCCATGTTCTATAGTTATTTAATAAGGTATAAATGTAAATTGTTCCTAGGAGCCAGCGGCCTGCAATGAAAGGTTGGATATGTCAACAAGAACAGCAGCAGTGAAATTGTCCCGAAGGTTTTGCAGGTTTTTACTCATTCGGATCTCATGCTTCCAGCAATCAGTATCAAGGCAAAGGGGTTCAGTACTTTAGAGTGCAATGTAAAATATACAAGGGTTCACAGGGTTTAGTAGGGGTGTGTTGATACTCTCTGAGTAATTCCCTTTAGGGAGTTTTTGTCGGCAGGTTTTAAACGAAACCATACAAACCTGTTAATTAATGTGCTAATTTCAGAACATGAAAAGCTGTCTTTCCCTCAGGTTTACAATTCACCTCCACATTGAGTGATTTAAAAGCCAGTCTGAAGCACATTTTCATTTCCCTCGGAGCGTTGCCATTTTTTTGTACTGTTGTACCGATGCGGTACAACTAACAATGAAAATGTGTTTCAAAACTACTTTACTTTACATTACTTTTTCTTTAGTTAATTTGATACCGGTTATACATTAAAACAGACTGTCAAATTGTTACTGATTGTGTAAATAACAGCAACAGTCCGACGAGCGTGTGACGGGGTACCTGTGTCCACGTCTTACACCAATGTAGCTCTTGACCCCTGATACAGGTACCCCGGCACGCACTCGTCAGACTGTAGCCTGGTGAGCAAGTCCGGGGCGGACTTGAGGCTAGCAGGGGAGAGTGTAGCGTGCAAGGGGGAAGGCAGCAGCAGGGCTGGTAGGTGACGTAATCACACACAAAGACATAAGCCCGATATACGCTCCTTGCAAAGGAGCCGGCTCTTTTGTACAGCGGTATCGGCGCCATGCTTTAGTGCGAGAGCTTCATTGGTGAGCTTCAATTGGTGAGCTTTAATTTCTCTGCTCAGTTTGCTTTACAAAAGTATTCTTGGTTGCTGGCAGTTGGGTTGTGTATATCGGAGTCTCTGCAGCTGTTTGTTCGTGTGACTTTGTCTCCCTCTGGTGGTTTATGTAATGTACTGCTGTACTGTTGTGTATAGACATGTACATTTTTTTCCCTGAGAGAACCTTTCTGAAGTGTTTCACTGCCAGGAGAATAGATAAGAGATGGGATGCTGCGTGTGTGGCTTTCCTCTAGTGATAAGTGGAGACTGCAGAATACATGTCAGGGATTCAGTTTGCAAAATGACTGAATTGGTAATTTTGCAAACTGGCGAACAACCCATTTACAAAAAAGTGTGTGCTATATGTTGTTGGTATTTCCATTTAGTTGTCCATCCACTGTGTGTATTTTGTGTGTGTGTGTGTGTGTGTGTGTGTGTGTGTGTCT